>JAJAGP010000801.1:172323-291170 GCA_025084515.1 Ancistrus triradiatus | reverse complement strand
CTTTGGTCTTGGCCATGGTTGAGGTTGGAGTCTGACTGTTTGAGGCTGTGGCCAGGTATCTTTTATACAGATAACGAGGTCAAACAGATGCCATTAATACAGGTAACGAGTGGAGGACAGAAGAGCTTCATAAAGAAGTTGTCTGTGAGAGCCAGAAATCTTGCTTGTTTGTGGGTGACCAAATACTTATTTTCCACCATGATTTACATGATTTAATTTAATTCTTTAAAAATCCTACAATGTGATTTCCTGGATTTTTTTTCTCATTTTGTCTCTCATAGTAGAAGTGTACCTATGATGAAAATTACAAACCTCTCTCATCTTTCTAAGTAGGAGAACTTGCACAATCAGTGGCTGACTAAATACTTTTTTGCCCCACTGTATTTCTGTATTTTCCCAAAGTGCATTGAGGCATTAAATTGCCTAAACATCAGTAAACAAGTTGGGGGAAAGGGTATTCTATTTAAAAAGCACATTAGAGGGTATCACCATGGATGTACCATATCTCAACTAGGCCAATGTGAAGCTGTAGTTCAACTTTGAGTTGTACAGAATTTAAATAGTTTTTAATAGAGAGCACAAGGACAACCAAAATGTATGCAAAGAAAGGCATGACACTTCTCCCTCAGTCATCACTTCAAGCATAGTACTCATGATGGTTTATTTTTTATACTTTTGTGCGGATTAAAGGAATGCCTCCACTCATATGTAAATTTATTTATTCAGCATTGAACATCAGCATTGAAGGCTATATCCCTAACAAGAGCAAGGATGCAACTGCACTCAAACACACTTACAACATCAAATCAGGAAAAAAGCTGCGACAGCATGGAAAAAAGCAGGTGATAATACATGTGATTTGGTACAAAAACAGTATCCACAAAAGGCTGAGCCTTTGAGGGGCAAAGATAGGCAGAGGTTTCCCAGTTCGTCAACAAATGCAAGAGAAATATATTAAAATCTTTAAAAACAATGTTTCTCAAAGAAAGATTGGAAGAGATTTGCCTATTTCTCCTTTTACAGTGTATAATATCATTACTATTCAGGGAATTTGGTGGAATTTCAGAGCATAAAGGGCGCAAGCCTAAACTGAATGCCCATGATCTCTGATGACCCAGATGGTACTGCATCAAGAATCGTCATTCATCAATAGCTGATATAACCACAAGGGGCAAGGGATTACTTTGGCAAAGTTTTGTCAAGCACTGCAATACGGAGTTACATTCACAAATGTCACTTAAAACTTTACTGTGCAAAACTGAAACCTTATGTTAACCACGTCCAGAAGTGGCATCAACTTCTCTGAGCTCAGTGGCATCTGGGATGGACCATCACACAGTGGAAACAACATTTTGGTCATAAGAATCAGTATTCCAGATCTTTTTTGGAAGAAAAGGACAATCGTGTGCTCCGGACCAAAGATGAAAAGGACCATCCAGACTGTTATCAGCAACAAGTCCAAATTCAGGTCTGTTATAGTATAACAAAGGTCATTTACACTTCTGTGATGGCAGCATTTATGCAGAAAAGTACACTGAGATTTTAGAGCACCATACGCAAGTTAACTGCAACTGTGAACCTAGAACACAAGACAGGGTACATCACATGAAACAGAAACAGGAATACAAAAGACAGAGAACAGTATATAAAACAGGAACAGGAGCAGATTAACCGTAACACAGGAACAGAAAGAGGAAAAACAGGAGCCAGGAACAGGAGCCAGGAACAAGATCCAACTGATGAGGTAAGTGAGACGAGACAAAGAAGTGAACAGGAATGTGGGTTTCAATATAGAAAAAGGCCAGATGCTAGCCATGTCGGATGATGTTGCTAATGGGGTGTTCCAGTTGCCCATCATCCTGACAGTGTTTCATTAGGGTCCAGTTCCGATACAATAACAACATAAATTACATTACATTACAGTGGATTGTGCTCTGTTATGGTACAGTCCTATCCCATGAATAATATAAATCACACTACAGATAAGGCTTTAATAATTATTATACAACAAATCCTTTTATTATTTATTCCACCTTGATTAACTGCTACTGATATAGAACTTTATGCTGTTACCGCGGTTATGCTGTTACCATGAAATGCACAGAAAATTGAGAACCAGTTTCAAATCAGTGCAGTTCACTCTGTTGTGCCATGATTTTTCATAGAATTACCGAAAATACTCACCTCATACTCCTCTTTAAACCCATAGCCCTCACCACACTTCATTTGTGTGATGTGCTGTAGAAGGTCAGCCACACGAATAGCAGGCTGGAACTCGCCTGCCTGGTAGGACATCTCCATTGATTCACGTCCTCCATATGGGTATGTCTGAACAGTCAGAGAAGGCTGGGACATCTCACTGTAGCTGCCTTCTGCAGAAGCAAAGGATGATAAAAACATGTTTGCATGGAGTGAACTATGGCATTGGACAATAAACCTCTGACTTGCTGACATGAATGCTTGAATAATCATAACAAATCTTGCAAGATAATCAGTTTTAACCCAGAAAATCATCTACTGCCAACACCAGCACCATTTGCAACTCCTTTGCAAGCTTCACTCACTCTTACACCCCCACCTACATCAGTGCTGCCAGTCTCCAGTACAAAGCACCATTTCCACCCCACCAGGATGCAAAAGATGTCCTTCTGTGCAGTCTCTTTGTGCTTCTAATCAACATTCTTAATACTCAATAGGTGTCTTCACACCACCTGCAGTTGCACAGCAGTTCAACAGTGGCCTCTCACACGTGCAGCTATTTATTCCCTCTATATTCTGACAGTCTGTGAGAACTTCTCTCCCTAAAAACATATTTGTATAATTACATTCACGGCATACATACATATCTATAATATTTGTTCAATTAAATAACCTGTGATACTATATATAACAAATGAATTTCTAAACAACCATTACATAATTAATGGGGCACTGATAATTATGACTTATATTATATTATGACTTTATTTCGATCCTTGGGATGTTTTTGATACTTCAGGGTAGGAACATCCATTTCAATATTCTTGAGTATGCAGCAGCTGTAATATACACTCACTTTAATAGGCATACTTCCCTGTTTTACACTCATTGTCAGTTTTATCAGCTGTAAAACTAAAAAGTGCATCTACACAGTACCTGGAACTGATTAAATGGACAATGATTGTAGAAACAAACCCAATTATGTGATCTGTGAGCGTATATATTTGTACTGTCACCCTTAACAATCATCAAAGCAATGACCTCTGTATGACGATGTAGCTCTCTGTTATGTTATAAATAACAGTGTGAAAAGCATTTGATCTTCTAACAGCTTTGTGCTCTCATTTTAGAGTCAAGACAGAAAAGTATAGTGTTAAATCTATATTAAAAATTTGATTCTACATTTTACAATCACCACAACTCACTGTTACTATAATCTATTCTGTAAGCTTACAGTTTGACAGTTTATAGTTCCATTCATATGAACTACAGTGGTGCTTGAAAGTTTGTGAACCCTTTAGAATTTTCTATATTTCTGCATAAATATGACCTAAAAGACCATCAGATATTCATACAAGTCCTACAAGTAGATAAAAAACCCCAAGTTAAACAAATGAGACAAAAATATTATATTTGGTCATTTATTTATTGAAGAAAATCATCCAATATTACATATTAGTGAGGGGGAAAAGTATGTGAACTTCTACGATTAGCATTTGAAGATGAAATTAGAGTCAGGTGTTTTCAATCAATCGGATGACAATCAGGTGTGAGTGGGCACCCTGTTTTATTTAAAGAACAGGGATCTATCAAAGTCTGCTCTTCACAACACATGTTTGTGGAAGTGTATCACGAACAAAGGAGATTTCTGACGACCTCAGAAAAAGAGTTGTTAAGGTTCATCAAGCTGGAAAAAGGTTACAACACCATCTCTAAAGAGTTTGGACTCCACCAATCCACATTCAGACAGACTGTGTACAAATGAGAAAATTCAAGACCATTGTTACTCTCCCAAGGAGTGGTCGACCAACAAAGATCACTCCAAGAGCAAAGCGTGTAAAAGTTGGCAAGGTCACAAAGGACCCCAGGGTAACTTCTAAGCAACTGATGGCCTCTCTCACATTGGCTGATGTTAATGTTCATGAGTCCACCATCAGAAGAACACTGAACAACAATGGTGTGCATGGCAGGGTTGCAAGGAGAAAGTCACTGCTCTCCAAATAGAACATTGCTGATCGTCTGCAGTTTGACAAGCCAGAAGGCTATTGGAAGAATGTTTTGTGGACGGATGAGACCAAAATAGAACATCTTGGTTTAAAAGAAAAGTGTTATGTTTGGAGAAAGGAAAACACTGCATTCCAGCATAAGAACCATATCCCATCTGTGAAACATGGTGGTGGTAGTATCATGGTTTGGGCCTGTTTTGCTGCATCTGGGCCAGGACGGCTTGCCATCACTGATGGAACAATGAATTCTGAATTATATCAGAGAATTCTAAAAGAAAATATCAGGACATCTGAAGGTAATGTTTTGGAATGGCCAAGTCAAAGTCCTGACCTTAATCCAATTGAAATGTTGTGGAAGGACCTGAGGTGAGCAGTTAATGTGAGGAAACCCACCAACATCCCAGAGTTGAAGCTGTTCTGTATGGAGGAATGGGTTAAAAATTCCTCCAAACTGGACTGTGCAGGACTGATCAACAGTTACAGGAAACGTTTAGTTGCAGTTATTGCTGCACAGGGGGATCACACCAGATACTGAAAGCAGAGGTTCACATAATTTTGCCACTCACTAATATGTAATATTGGATCATTTTCCTCAATAAGTAAATGACCAAGTATAATATTTTTGTCTCATTTGTTTAACTGGGTTCTCTTTATCTACTCTTAGGACTTGGTTGAAAATCTGATGATGTTTTAGGTCATATTTATGCAGAAATATAGAACATTCTAAATGGTTCACAAACTTTCAAGGACCACTGTATATAAATGTTATAATAAAGAACTATTGTATTATAAAAACAATGTTAAACCTACAGTTATTTACTGACAGAAAGCCAGCAGTTAATGTGTAATACTTATTTCCACCAAGTCTACAGTATAATTGTCACATGTGTTTCTCTGCCTTGGTACTCTTCTCTGTATATGGTGCCTGTAGAAAACTATAATACCTTGGCAAAATCCTATTGTCAAATTACACCCTAAAAATGAAAACAATTTAAACTGTACTACAGAATTATTTACACAATATAACCCTCAACATCAAATTGTAAATAACAAAACATGTTGAACAGTTATTCAAATATAATTAGTTGGGTCAGTGATCATCACCTTTAGAGTCATCATCATGAACTTGCTCACCCCTCCAGCTGCCTAATATGCATCCACCTGACATCAACTGTAGTGGTGCTCTTTACATCAGAATAAAATCGACTGCTAATAAAATCAACCACCACTAGTACTGCATGGTAATGCAAATTTACCATGATTGGAGAGGTGCTTTCCAAGGCTCTGGAATAAAGTTGTGAAAAGGCACAAGTTAGTACAAGGATGCTCTAGCTATCCCGCAGAGTATTGTGTAGACCATGATAAAGAAGTGGAAATTGTATGGCACCACCAACACATTTTCTAAATTGCACTGTCCATACAAACTGAATTACTGAGCCAGGAGGATATTGATCGGTAAAGGCATCAAGAGGCCAGTGCCAGCTTTGAAATACTTACAAATCATTATGGATGAGATTGGTCAGTCTGTGCGTTAGACAACAATCTCCCAAGATTTACACAAAGCTGGCCTGTATGGTAGGGTGGCAAAAAGAAGCCTCTTCTAAAAAAATGCTAGTCTTTTTGCACTTCTGATACCACCTGCCATTTTATTGTCAGATGTGACCAAGGTTTACTTTTTCAGTCTGATTTCAAAGCACTATGATTAGTCTAAACCAAATAGAACACACCACCCATAGTACACCATACCTGCTGTGAGGCATGATGGTGGAAACAGTATGGGGTGCATTTTTCAGCAGTTACAGAGTAATTGATCAAGATTGAAAGGAAAATGGATGATACCAAGTAAACTCAAATTCTCAAGGAAAACCTCTAACCCTTTGCCAGACAACCAAAGATGAAGGTGGTTCACATTCCAGCACATCAACAACCCTTAGAACACCACCAAAAAACAACACAGCTGTTTAATTAAGGGTGTCCTTGAGTGGCCAGGTCTAGCATAAGAGTATGTGGATGAGAGCAGTTCATTGAAGCTCACCATGAAATTTAACTAAAATTGAACAATTCTGTAGGGACAGAAGAGTGGTTTCCTATAGGCACAGTATATGTGAACCACAAAACTGGAATTAGTTTTACTCTATTGAAACAGTCTATGCATATTATTAATGTCAAAAAACACTGTACACACATTCACAAAGGAGACAGTGCTCTCTTGTGAGAGGAAAACCATGTTATCCTGAATTGAAATTGATTTGATGCCATACACAAGCATAGTTTCATTTTATGCTGTCAAAAATAACAAGAAGTTAATTTGCTGCTCTCCTCCAAAATCTGGAAAAGATTTCTTTAATCAAAACTGTCAGGCATGGTTCAGTGACTTCTTCACCTAGAGCATCCTACTTTTAATCCTATTTCTATTTGATAACAACTTATAGGCAACATAATGTATCTACTAGTACATTCTGATGGCCAAAAAAACTCTTACTGCTGGGGTATATTTATAAAACAAGAACAGTTTGATTTTATGAATTAATATCCATCTCTGAATGTTGAGAGATGTTCACCACCTCACTGATTTGTAGTCACTAGTAGAGTCAGTAGTAGAGAGTGTCTAAGAATAAGGAAATACCTACATTATGAAATTACTATGATTTGGCAGACGACATTCCAAATTTAAGCACAAGCTTTGTGGAAAGGCCATGTCAGTGACGTGATTTAAACTTTAGTTTTTCAAATGGGAAGGTAAATGTGACACGCATCAAACTGCTAGAGAATTTCACCATGAAAACAGTGATTACTGTAACTTTATTCATTCTCATGTTCAAACCACGAGAAACCAGAAAAATGACCACAAGGTCTAAAGAATGTGTTCAATATGCTGTCCACAATATTTGAATGTTAAGGCGATATGACCTTTGACCAAAACATCTGGCTGAATGCTAGCACAAGAGTCAGCAATTCTGTCTTTAAGTTGAACAACATTCTGCATCTTCATAGAGTAAACAAGTACCTTGACTTGACCCCACAGATAGAAATTCAAAGCAGTTAAATCAGGAGAACGTGGTGGTCACTCAATTGGACCTCTATAACCAATCCACATTTGGTGAAACTGCACATTCAACACATCTGTAATGAGACAGGACGCCATCTTGTTGAAAGAAATTCAGGAAATGTTCCATCATCAGATAACAATGGATTGGACTCTCATGCCATTTATAGACAGACAAAATTTACTGAATTGAGGCATGGCTAACCCTACATTCCAGATACAGTGCTATGATGTGTGTTACGAGGTAGTCAAGGGAGCAGACGAGTGCAGGGTTCCAGTTCAACACAGACAACAGTTTATTTATAAAGTTCCCCTGAAGCACAGAAATAAGGCACCAGTCAAAAATAGCACAACACTAATGATAATAATGACAATAATAACGATAATAATAATAATAACAACAACAACAACAATAATAATAATAATAATAATAATAATAATAATAATGCATGAGATACACAAGCACAAACCAAGGAGAGAAAACCAAAGCAAACACGAGGGAGGAGCGAGAAGCTAACAAGACCAGGAGCAAGGAGTTATGGGCCTAACTTGAAGCCAGCGGAGGCCTAGCACGAAGCCACAGGCTGAGCGTGAAGCTAGCGGAAGCCTAGTGTGAAACTATGGGCCAAACATGAAGCTAGCAAAGGCCTAGCGTGAGACTATGGGCCTAACGTGAAGCTAGTGGAAGCCTAGCATGAAGTTATGGGGCAACATGAAACTAGCGGGGGCCTAGCGTAAAGCTATGGGCCGAACATGAAGCTAGCAGGGGCCAAGCATGAAGCTACAGGCCTAACGTGAAGCTAGTGGAAGCTTAGAGGAAAAAACACCGGCCCAAACGGAACACAGAACGGACGGCACCGCAGCCAAACAGAAAATATAAGCAGACGCAGCCGCGAGCACAGAGAAATCAGGGCGGGCACAGCTGGACACAGGCTTATGCACAAAATACTACAGTCCAGGGGCAGACAAGACCGCAACTAACCTTAACCCAGTGGGCGGGACCGCAACGAAGGAAGATCCAGAGGGCAAGACCGCGACAACCCTAAAACCAGCAAGTGGGACAGCAACAAACTATAAATCCAGCGGATGGGACCGCAACAAACTATAAAGCCAGCGGACAAGACTGCAACGCAAAACAGGGGACAGCGAGACAGTGAAAACATCGGTCCTTTGGGGGCCCCAGGAGCAGACGTGAAGGTGGTCGTCCTCGGGATGAAAATGCTCAGCGTGAAAGTTGGGCTGGACAACCTCGGGGAGCTGTGAAACGCTCTGAATGTCCTTAAGGCGGAATGGAGAGCTCCTCAGGGCGTCCTTGCAGAGTGAAGAGGCACTCTGGACGTCCTCGGGGAGAGGCAAGATGCTCTGGATGGCTTCTGTAAAGGCCCCACTAGAACGGACGGTCTCTGGAAAGGCCCCACTGGAACGGACGGCCTCTAGAACTGGCATGGGCATTCTTAAAATTAATGTCTGTGGCTCCATAACGATCCTGAGAGTAATGTCGTGTACAGGTACAGAACTAAGTTGTGTGTCATGCTCAGATAGGAAGCTAGGAGACCCAGTGTGCTCAAGAAAGAAAGGCGAACAACACTACGAATTTGGAACGTGCTCAGGCACAAAACTACAGGGCGCTACAAGCTGAGATGCAGAACTAAGTGGCACCTCAGACTCAGGTTATGGTGCTTATGGTTTGGGTACTGAGCTACCAGGTGTGGCATGCTTGGATACGGAGCTAGGCGACACCAATGGCTCATAAACGGAGCAAACTTGGTCAGGTACAGAGCTAATCAGTGCTAATGGCTCAGATATAGAGCCAACGGATGCAGCGTGCTCGGAAACAGAGCTTCGTGGTGCTAATGGCTCAAAAATGGAACCAACGTGCTCAGGTACAGAGCTAAGTGGCGATAACAGCTCAACAATGGAACAAACGGGGACAGGTACAGAGCTCGGCGGCACTAACGGCTCAAAAACGGAACAAACAGGGTCAGGTACAGAGCTGAGCAGCGCTAACAGCTCAAAAATGGAACAAACCGGCTCAGGTACAGAGTTCAGTGATGCCAATGGCTCAGAGGTGTTGCGTGCTCAGATACGGAGCTAGGGTGCTCTGATACGTAGTTAACGTGCTCAGGTACTAAGCTACAGGGCGTGAATGGCTCACCTATAGAGCTAAGAAGCTCGATGTGCTCGGATACGGTGCTAGGGTGCTCGGATATGAATGACCTCCTCTGGGTCCTAGCGAGCGGGGAGTTGCTCTGGACATCCTCAGTGAGCGAAATGGCGCTCTCAACATCCTCAGCAAGCAAAGTGGCACTCTCGACGTCCTCGGCGAGCAAAGTGGCACTCTCGACATCCCCAGCAAGCAAAGTGGCACTCTCGACATCCCCAGTGAGCAAGGTAGAGCTCAGGACGTCCCCAGCAAGTAAAGTGGTGCTCTGGATGTTCTCAGAGAGCGAAGTGGCACTCTGGACCCCCTCAGCAAGCGAAGTGGCACTCTGGACGTCCTCAGCAAAGGAGGTGGCACTCTGGACATCCTCAGCAAAGGAATTGGCACTCTGGACGTCCTCAGGAAAGGAGGTTGTGCTCTGGATGTCTTTAGCAAGCAACGTGGTGCTCTGGATGTCCTCAGTTAGTGACGTGGTGCTCTGGACATTCTCAGCAAAGGAGGTGGCGCTCTGGACGTCCTCAGGAAAGGAGGTGGCACTCTGGACATCCTCAGTGAGCGAAGTGATGCTGTCGACATCCTCGGCAAGCGAAGCAGCACTCTGGATGTCTTTGGTGAGCAAAGTGGCACTCTTGACGTCCACAGCAAGCGAAGTGGCGCTCTCGATGTCCCTAGCAAGCAAAATGGTGCTCTCGACATCCCCAGTGAGCAAAGTGGTGCTCTCGACATCCTCAGTGAGTGAGGTGGAGCTGAGGATGTCACCAACAAGTAAAGTGACGCTCTCAACATCTTCAGCGAGTGAAGTGGTGCTCTGGATGTTTTCAGCGAGTGAAGTGGCACTCTGGACGTCCTCAGAAAAGGATGTGGCACTCTGGATGTCATCAGCAAAGGAGGCGGTGCTCTGGATGTCCTGAGGAAAGGAGGTGATGCTCTGGATGTCCTCAGTGAGCGAAGAGGTGCTCTGGACGTCCTTAGCGAGCAAAGTGGCGCTCTGGATGTCCTCAGCAAAGGAGGTGGCGCTCTGGACTTCCTCATGTGAAGGAGGTGGTGCTTCTAGACATCCTCAGCAAGCAAAGTGATGGTGTCGATGTCCTCGGTGAGTGAAAGTAGCACTCTGGATGTCCTTGGCAAGAAAACTAGCGTTCTGGACATCGTTGGTGAGCGAAGTGGTGCTCTGGACATCCTCAGCAAAGGAGGTGGCACTCTGGATGTCCTCGGCGAGCAAAGTGATCCTCTCGACATCCTCGGCAAGCAAAGTGGGGCTCTTGATATCCTTGGTGAGCAAAGTGGGGTTCTGGAGGTCCTTGGCAAGCAAAGTGGCGGTCTGGATGTCCTCGGCAAGTGAGGTGGTGCTCTTGACGTCCTCAGAAAGCGAAGTGGCGGTCTTGACATCCTCGGCAAACAAAGTGGTGCTCTGAACATCCTCAGCGAATAAAATGGTGCTCTGGACGTCCTTGGCAAATGAAGTGGCGCTCTGGACATCCTCAGCAAAGGTGGAGGTGCTCTGGACATCCTCAGCAAAGGAAGTGATGCTCTGGACGTCCTCAGTGAGCAAAGTAACGCTCTTGACATCCTCAGCGAGTGAAGTGGCGCTCTGAATGTCCTCAGCAAACGAAGTGGTGCTCTCGACGTCCTCAGCAAGTGGCATGTTCTGAAAGGCCTCTGGAGGGAGCAAAATGTTCTGGACGGTCTCCGGAGGGAGCACGTTCTGGATAAGCCTGGTCCTGTTGCCAGCAGGGATCATCCAGCAGTCCATCAGCGGAGAGTCCCATAGGTGATGGGCAAGCTGAGGAGGGCACTGAGGGTTGGGAAGCTTGGGTCCTGACACCATACCCCAGCTGAGCTTCTGGACAGGCACCAGGTTAGGGCCAAACACTGCCCCGAGTGCTTCCAGGAAATGGTCACAGGTCCCTGACTCGAAAAGGGGCCATACCTCCACGGCCCAGTCTAATGCCCGGCTGGTGAGCGGAAGCCCCAGGAAACCCAACCGGTCACTGTACGAAGCAAAAAACAGTCCAGGCAAACCTTGCATTCGCTGACAAACTGCCGGAACCGACTAGGGTGCCCCTTAAATTTGTTCGGCAAGGGTGGGGGTTCTGCAGAGTTGGAATCCGCCGTCTGCATAACTGGCGGGAGTATTCTGTTGCGAGGTGGTCAAGGGAGCAGACGAGTGCAGGGTTCCAGTTCAACAAAGACAACAGTTTATTTATAGAGTTTCCCTGAGGCACAGAAATAAGGCACCAGTCAAAAATAACACAACACTAATGATAATAATGACAATAATAAGGATAATAATAATAACAACAATAAAAACAATAATAAAAACAACAATAAAAACAATAATAATAATAATAATAATAATAATAATAATGCATGAGACAGACAAGCACAAAACATGGAGAGAAAACAGCAAACCGAAAAAAACACAAAGGAGGAGCAAAAAGCTAACGAGGCCTAGGAGCTACGGGCCTAACATAAAGCTAGCGGAGCACAACGGACAAAGAGCAGACGCCACCGCGACCAAACACAAAATATATGAGCACAGAGCAAACAGAGTGGGCGCAGCCGCACACAGGCTTGGGTGGACGAGGCCAAAAAATGCTTAAGTCCAGGGGTGTATGAGACCGCAACTAACCTTAACCCAGTGGGCGGGACCACAACGAAGGAAGATCCAGCGGGCGAGATCGTGACAGCACTAAATCCAGCGGGCGGGACGGCAACAAACAATAAATCCATCGGACGAGACCACAAGGCAAAAACCCAGATGAGTGGAGAAAAGGACAAACATAAGCACAGCTCGAGAAAGGTGAGCAACAGAGTTACTGCTCCCGTAACACAACTGGGGAAAAGCAGAGCTTAAATAAGGCCATCCCAGCTGCGTGCGGTAAGTGATAATCCACAATCAAAAAAACATTCCAGGCCATGTTGCAGCCGCAAGGGTTTGTGAATTATCACTAAACTGGACGACAACCCAGTTCTGGCTGTGGATCCTAACAATGTGGGATCTTGCTGAATAAGGCTAACAAACAGCGGTTGCTTCACTACATGCATAGCGATTTTAGGTCATCCTATTATTTTTTTTTTTTTTTGCAGAACATGTTACTTGGAATTTGGCCTTTTATGGTAGCATTGGTTGAAATCATCAGGGATGACACATGCTTCATTCAGCAGAAATGGAGAAATGGATGATTTCTACAAGTTCTGCTTGTAATAACGCCATCCTTCACATCATACAGAAGAAAAATAGCTGAACATCAGACCAAATAAAGTCATGGTAACATGAAGCACACCATTGTTTATCGTTTGAAATTCTCTCACTGTTGATGGGTCTCACAGCTGCTTTACCAGTTGAAAAACTGAAGCCGAATCCAAGATGTCAGCACTCAAGATGGACATGACCTAACAAAATTCAGTCTTCTCCCACAGCTTGTGTCTAACATTGGATCACCGTCAGCCAAACAGTTTTCATTTTACATTCCTTACTTTTGAGAGGTCCTGTATTTGCAGTACTGGTAATAATAATATGGTGCTGGCAGTCTCCTTGTCACTGATGAGGTGGGCGTGGCTTCTTCTCTGGCATTGCAGGTCAGGTATAGCAGTTTATTTTCCTTATTTTAGGAGAAAAAGTGCCAACTTAGTACTTTCCGATGTCATTATAGTTATACATGTTCTGCACAGTTAAGTCATGTCTTTTATTTTTTATTTCAGCAGAGATGTGTCATTTATCTATTTAAAGGAGAATGTTAATTAAATCTCAGCTCACTAGAGTAAGAATTGCACATTTTATGGGTCTTGTCAAGAGATCATTTCAGAGATTCAGGCGTGATTTTCAATAAAGCTATATTCCGTGTGTGCCTGCCTCATCCTCTAAGCTAAAATAATAATAATAGGATTTATGCATTTCCAACACTTGCTGACACCTGCCCTTGCAGTGTGTTAATGTTAGCAAGTTAGACAGACTGTCACGCCCACAGCAGTTCCATCCAAGGTCCTGGACTTCAATCTCCAGAGCAACTTGCATGCACACACCCCCAAGTCAAGCCTTCAAGCTACCTTGCTGTCATTCATCAGCATACTAATGCACGGTACCTGCCATGCATTCTTTTGATTGCATGGCTTGGCATTTAAACTTTGTGTGCTTCAACTCTTTGCAAAGTCACTGAGCTTATCCCTGAGTATATGAGTGGCTTTCTGATTCTTCAAACGGTAATTATAGATTTTAGATATTGACTGATTACCTGTGCATCAAACTCTGAACTGCTTCCCACTTTGGCTTTGATGTCAGTCCTGGCATGTTTGCTGTGTTTTGCTGGGTAAAGCTTGTTTTTTTTATTGTTCATCCAGCTACCATGCATTCGGCTACCATTAGAGTTGACTTGGACACCATGGAGAGGGTGGGAGCAGGATCGATCTCCTGCGTCATCTCTGTGCATATTCAATGTATTCTTGAGCATCGGCAACAGCTGACCATGCTCTCCCAGGCATTGATATAGCTTGCATCTCAGCAATGCGAGCTGGCATCTTGTGAGCAAGTTCTCTCTCTACTGCACTTGAGCCAATGCAAGTCGACACTGTCCAGCTGACCATGGAGGAGCACCAGCTCTGTAAATCTGACCACATGTGTGATCACATTCTCGACATGCAACGTCGTACCCAACTGTGCTCATGAGCACCAAGCCAGTGTGCAAGAGTGGAGTGAGTTTTGCAGTGAGTTATGGTTTTCATGCCATTTTCTTCTCAGTTACTTTTCTGGTCGTTCTGCCTATCACTTACAAATCTCTCTTTGTGGTAGCATTAATTAATTCCAGCACAGACATGAATTTTATCTATGCTTTGTTGGCAGCTGGATGGAAGTGGACGCAAAATAATGCATCTCACACCAGAGCTTCTCAAATCCATTCACTGGTATACCAAACATCTTCACACTGCATATAACTTAATTCCCATTTTGGAAAACAGCTTCCAGAACCAACAGTGGCCATTATGTCAGCATGCCCTCTGTTTCTAAGTCATTCATTAATGATGTGTTTCATGATGCTAGAGCAATATTGTTATCTAGAAGACATCCTCATCTTCTCTACAGTTATACAGTGGTGCTTGAAAGTTTGTGAATCCTTTAGAATTTTCTATGTTTCTGCATAAATATGACCTAAAACTATCAGAGGGCACATTCCGGCCGCTCGAGGTCGGCGCGGGTCCACCAAACGCCGCGGCCGACCGCCTATAAAAGGAGTGCCCTAAGCTCCGGCCTACGGCACGTTCTCTGCTATTTTTACGAATTGCGACCACGGCGCTTCACACGCGGCTTTACTTCCCTCCGTTGCCGGTTAAGGACAGAGGTGGCCCCGTCTTGTTAAGGAGGTGGGATCCCGTAAAGCCAAAAGGCTTGAGGTAACCGACAGGGCCTTAGTTGTTAGGAAAGGGAAAGATCAGTACCGCTGCTTACCTCCCTCCATGCGCTTCCTCGGTGCCCGGTATCCTCGCACGCTTCGGTCGCCTCTTATATAGGGGTCCGTAGCGCTTTTCCCCTTATCGGATATTCGGCCTGCGTTATCCGATTTAGTCCATTTTCAGCTCGGTAGGAGACGAGCTCCGTTTCCTTTCCCTCCGCTCCTCGGATGCACACGTCGCGCTCTGCACACGCGCAGCTCGCTCAGACCCAGCTCGGCTCTGGCGGTCCTCTGCCCATGCGCTGCCGGCTTCACTCACACACAACGCTATTTTCTCCCCTTCACCTCTATATGCGCTAGGTAAGCTCTGAGGTTATTCTAACGGGTTATTACCCTGCCCTTAGTTTTCTGTGCTGTTTCTCAGCATTTATAGTGGCCATATCCTCTGTTTGAGTGCACTTATGCGACTCCTTTGTTTGCCCTTACCTTTAAGCCGTTCTCTAATCATTCCTTTATCACAGGCCCTGTGGTGCAGTGGTAACATCCCCGCCCCCAAGAGCCGTGATCCTGGGATTGATTCTCATTGCTGGCTGCTATCAGCAAGCACACACACACAGCGTGTGTGATCCTTAGTTTGTCTGTCTTTTCATTTTTGTTTCACTCAGCCTCTATTTTTCCCGTGCTTTCGTGGGGCTTCTAGCACTTGGGTCTGTTTCATCCCCCTTTTTCGGTGCACCCCCTGGGCCCCCCGTGACAAAAACATCATCAGATTTTTGTAAAAACATCATCAGATTTTTTGTAAAAAGGGAATGTCCATCCCTGAACCGAGGAGGGGGCCTCAGAGTAAACCTCTCACCGTCTTACAACAGAGCCATCGCAGCCCTTCCCCGGTGTGAATGGCACACGTGGCCATTGTCGTTAATGGCTATGTCAATCTGCATATTAAACTGATCACCGGTCCCATTGTTATGCAATGGTGCTGGTACCAGTCATTATGCAAAGGTGCTGTGTATAAGATTAGGGAAGTTTTCCAACTGCTGAGACTGAAGAAGTCACTTAGATGAGTGACGAAACATTTCTCTGACAAAATCTATGTCCATATGAACAGATTCAACTTCTGCGATAATCATATTTTCACACAAGTCCTAAATGTAGATAAAGAGAACCCAGTTAAACAAATGAGACAAAAATATTTTACTTGGTCATTTATTTATTGAGGAAAATGATCCAATATTACATGTTGGTGAGGGGCAAAAGCATGTGAACCTCTAGGATTAGCAGTTAATTTGAAGGTGAAATTAGAGTCAGGTGTTTCAATCAATTAGATGACTGGGCACCCTGTTTTATTTAAAGAACAGTGATCTATCAAAGTCTGCTCTTCACAACACATGTTTGTGGAAGTGTATCATGGCACGAACAAAGGAGATTTCTGACAACCTCAGAAAAAGAGTTGTTGGTGCTGGAAAAGGTTACAAAACCATCTCTAAAGAGTTTGGACTCCATCAATCCACAGTCAGACTGATTGTGTACAAATGGAGGAAATTCAAGCCCATTGTTACTCTCCCCAGGAGTGGTCGACCAACAAAGATCACTCCAATAGCAAGGCGTGTAATAGTTGGTGAGGTCACAAACGACCTCAGGGTAACTTCTAAGCAACTGAAGGCCTTTCTCACATTCGCTAATGTTAATGTTCATGAGTCCACCATCAGAAGAACACTGAACAACAATGGTGTGCATGGCAGGGTTGCAAGGAGAAAGCCACTACTCTCCAAAAAGAACATTGCTGCTCATCTGCAGTTTTCTAAAGATCATGTGGACAAGCCAGAAGGTGATTTTAAAGAATGTTTTGTGGACGGATGAGACCAATATACAACTTTTTGGTTTAAAAGAAAAGCATTATGTTTAGAGAAAGGAAAATACTGCGATTCCAGCATTCCAGTTTCGCTGCATCTGGGCCAGAACGTCTGGCTACGATTGATGGAACAATGAATTCTGAATTATATCAGAGAATTCTAAAGGAAAATGTCAGGACATCTGTCTATGAACTGAATCCCAAAATAAGCACACAAGTCGTTCTACCAAAGAATTGTTAAAGAAGAATAAAGTTAATGTTTTGGAATGGCCATGTCAAAGTCCTGACCTTAATCCAATTGAAATGTTGTGGAAGGACCTGAAGCGAGCAGTTAATGTGAGGAAACCCATCAACATCCCAGAGTTGAAGCTGTTCTGTACAGAGGAATGGGCTAAAATTCCTCCAAGCTGGTGTGCAGGACTGATCAACAGTTACAGGAAATGTTTAGCTGCAGTTATTGCTGCACGGGGGGGGGGGGGGGGGGGGTCACACCAGATACTGAAAGCAAAGGTTCACATACTTTTGCCACTCACTAATATGTAATATTGGATATTTTTTCCTCAGGTAAAAAATGACCAAGTATAATATTTTTGTCTCATTTGTTTAACTGGGTTCTCTTTGTCAACTTTTAAGACTTGTGTGAAAATCCGATGATGTTTTAGGTCCTATTTATGCAGAAATACAGAAAATTCTAAAGGGTTCACAAACTTAAGCACCACTGTAACCTACACACATCACCCAGGTATGGCAAGTTCTACAACTCCTCCAGTGCCACCATGTTAATTCTATAAGCTATCAACCTTAAACCTTGGCTACATCGTTAGTCTTTCGGTCATGGACAATAGTAATGTAGGCCATCTTCTCATGGGCGGTGCCCCGCTCCATTAGTTTAAGGCCCGTCAGCGCTGTCTGAGATAGTTTGACATGCCTTGACATTTTTATATGTTTCACCTTCCACAAACATCAATCACAAAGTGCTATAGATACTTATAGTCAGCACATGCTTAGCAGCAATAATCTATTTTTGCTGAAATCTACTGTAAACATACACTTTTCAAACACCCACTTCCATGAGGTACTGACATATTGTTAAAAAAAACACATTATAAACATTTCTGGTCAAAGAGCTTAAAATTGGAATCTTCCAAACAATAGGTGTTGACTATACATTTCTGAATAAAACATTCAGAAGTTTCATGTTTGGTGAGACAAACAGGGTGAATAAATAAGAAAAGAACAAATCAGTTTAAAAAAAAAATCAAACCCTACAGGAAGCCTTTATGAATGCTTCTGTACTGTGCTTAAGCAACCCAACCCATACCTGCCCTTTTTCATGGCCATAAAAGTTCCAGGGTGTACATCCCCAAGCTCCACCTAGTGACTTCTTTTCAAACCATGCAGAATGACACCCCATTCTATGTAATTTTTGTTTCTTTTGCATAAGCAGATAACATGTACAGTAAACCTTTGTGTTCCCAGATCTGTCTTGTCACACCACTAGTGACTATACCACTGACCTTAGGCTTAAATAAGACCTTCCACTATTAGACTGATATCACCATCTACCCTGGTACTCAAGTGTCGCAAGCCCTTTTGAGGGGTTAATGTCACTCCCACATCAGTTCAACCCAGTGCCCTAGATTCCAATATCCAGTCACCTGCACGCACCCAATCCTCTGAGTTGCTGCGCTCTCATTGGCCGGTGTATTATTGCTTGCCAGCCTGCCACACATTCCTTTGATTGCCAGGCTCAGCATTTAGAATCTGCTGTGCTTCCACTCCGTGCAAAGTCACTGAGTTCATCCCTGAGTGCCTGAGCAGTATTCTGATTCTTCAGAAGGTAGTTATGGATGTTCTTATGTTTTCTCGACTTTGGATTACAAGCCTTGCCCATCTGGTATTGACTGATTTCTCAACCTTTGAACTCTGAACTGCTTCCAAACTTAGCTTTGATTTTGACCTTTGTGTGTTTTTCTCAATAAAAGTCTGCTTTCCTGCATCCAGCTACCCTTCATTCATGTCACTTTGGGCTAGCATTAAACATACATTGCCTTGCCATCTTTGATGTTTGCCAGGAACATCATAAAATGCACTAAAATTAGATACTTTTGCCAGGAATTCCTGAGACATTTGTCACAGGAATTCCACGGACTGATGTTTCTCTACTGTGACAGGAACATGCTAACCACTGTCAGACTCTAACCAAGACCACCATACAAAACCAGAACTGATGTCCAAAGTACAAGATGCTCCTAAGTCAGCTAAACAATCTCTTGAGAGAGTTGTCAAGCTTTGTTCAAGGACCAACAGTTCCAAATCATTTACCAACAATATTTTGTTTGCATGGATATTGTATATTGAGACCACAGATATATCTATCAATATCATCTTGTGGCCATGGCACATTTATATTAAGAGAGATGTCAGTTAAAACAATAGAAAGGATTAAAAGTTACTTCAAGAAGGAAATCCAACACATAGTGTGGCAAAATATGCTTGTTATTCCAAGTCAGTTGAGTCTACAATATGATGCAAGTATAACAAAATGTATAAAAAGAAGACATACATGTAGACCAATGAAGTTAGATAGGATAGAAAACATAAATCAGTATTCCTTGGAAATAAAATATGCACAACAAATCAAATGATAATAATAATAATAATAATAATAATACATTTTATTTGTAATGCACTTTACATTTCAAAGAAATCTCAAAGTGCTAAATGAAAAACAAATGGGCAGAAACAGGAGTTAATGTTTGTGATTAAACTAAGAAATCAGCAGAATTAAATGGGACTTACAGGGACTTACAGAATAACACTTTGTTTGTTTCTTTATTGGGCATCCTTGGTGCCAAAACATCTTTTAAGTGTTGCGAGAAGGAATGGGAACATTACAAAGTGGTAAATGCTTTACTGTCCCAACTTATTTTGGAATGCATTGCAGGCCTCAACCTCAAATGCATTAATGGATATATATTAACAAATGAAATGAAGTTGACCAGACAAAACATGAAATATCCTGGGTTCATATTGTCTGCAAGAAAATGTCTGCAAAAAAGTAAAAGTAAATGCATTTTCATTATTTGCATTTTCCATATCGTCCCAACTTTTTCTGATTTGGGGTTGCATAATATTGTTTTCATTAGTGAAGTCCATGCCTCAAAGAATTCAGGCCTAAAGAGAAGCAACAAAGTACAAATTGTGATTTCTTTGACTGAGAATTCTTTGGGGTTTTTTGTCAACACTCAGTTATTCCATATTTTATTCCATTACTTGATCTGTACAAAATGTGCTATTCTTTAAAATAATGTAATTTGTTTGATGTATGCCACGCAAAGCCAAAATGTTCAGTTATTAAACAAAAACTTAAAAAAAAATCTATTTAGTACAAAAGCTGGGTGAACACCATCTAAGTGTGATGTTTCCAATTTTTTGTCAGGGGTAATAAATGTGTCATGTAAAGTGGTAGCCACCAGTAATTGTGCCAGATTTACTGTCAGGTCTAATGGCAGTTGCTATCATTCTCTTCAAGACGCAACAAACTGCTTTGTCAGTTGGCCATTGTGTAGTAATATGTCCATCCTACACCCGCCACCAATAATTTACTCTATATATTATCCATGGTTTCAATACATTACAGCATTTACTTTTGCCACTATATTCTGTGTGGCAGACCACACTGCTACCACAAATGCTATGTACTTTTAAACTCTAATTCAGGAGACCTCTTCCCAAAAACAGCCAACATCAAAAGTTCCATTTGCCAAGCATTCTATCAGACAGACCCAGTTCATCTTGGTTATAAGGATTTTTCATTTTCATTTGGTATATTGTATCATAAAGTTGCATGTACTCATCCCAGGGCATAGATCCACAGTAGCAGATCTCATATCTTTTTTCAGCATCAAGAAGTACCTGCACTTTACTTAACAAGGTCTGACATATAAGTCATTTTTTTTTTTCTATTAGGTCACTGCCTAATACTGGGTCTGAGACAATGTATGCTGGTGGTCCTCGCTTTTCTCCATCTATAGGGAGTCAGACTAGATATCAATGTCTATCAACCTAAAGGTTATTTGGAACCAAGTTTGTCTCAAACTGTATCGAAAATGGGAAGCAAACATACAATTATTACTGTGATTGTTCCTGTTGAACACACTACTCAAAATAATAGTGATTAAGAGACTGAGACAGGATTATGTCTCATCTAACCTATTTCCATCATTTTACCATCTCAACTTAACCAAACTGATGAACTGAATGTATATCAAGCCTCTGATAAACTACATATCTAGATGCTATGTAGAGCCCAGTCTGGTATTTCTTTGGAGTGTCCTGTTTCAATATGTGGCAATGACCTAATTTATTGTGATTCCTACTGCAAATCAAAGAGCTGTCACTTTTTTTCTGTCCATCAAAGATCCACGAGTGGTGGCTACCTCTTAGAATTGAGTGGTGTCTCGTTGTCTGACATATGTGTGGTGCAAACTGGGTCACCCCCTTTTACCTTTTTGATGTGAGTTAACTTTTGATGCGAGTTATCACATCATGTGGCAGTGTCAGTAGGAGGATTATTATACTGTTGGCCAAGCACTCTGTTTTCTAGGACCATGGGAATGACTTCAGATGAAGCCAGAGTTACTTACATAGTGCTTTTACAATACAGCGTAGTCTCAAAGCAGCTTTACAAATAGCAAAAGTAAATAATAACAAAATAATTACTGCTGTGCAGCCAGTTTATGTTCTGTGCTTTATACGTTTATGCCATAAATAAATTAAATGGATCAATAAAAATGTTTCAAATATTAAAGGATAGACCAGCTGGTCAATTACACTGCATACAACAAAGGGGTATGTGTGGTTACTCATATTATGCGCAGTGGGCTTGCACATTAGAGTTTAAGAATTGTATGAAAATACTGATGCACATAAATACAGGCAGTTTATTTATTTATTCTAACTAAATGGACATACTTAATTATGATTCAGGAGAGATTCCAGTGTGTGCACATGTATTATATTGCAGAGGAAAATTTTAGTGCTCAACAGAGGTGGGAACAAGTCACTAAGTTGCAAGTAACAAGTTAGTCAAGTCTTGACACTCAAGTCTCGAGTCAAGTCCCAAGTCAACACAAGCAAATCTGAGTTTTGTCCCAAGTCAAGATGGGCATGTCTCAAGTCAAATCCAAGTCTTAAACTTCAAGTCCTATTCAAGTCACCAAATGGGTTGCAATTCTAAAAACGACAAACTTAACTAAAAAACGAGTTTTTCTCTCTATAAGTACAATTTCTTCCAATGCATACTACTTTTATCAGTAGTTTTAACAGTACATAGTTATGTTTACAATGATTGTATTTGAGGAGAACTCTGTTAATATTCTTTAGGAGAAAGAACTAGACAAATATAAGATTAAATGAGCCAAACCTGAATTCATCTTAGGAAGTTAATTGATTGCAATCCCAGCCTGGGGTTTGAGCCTAAGATGTTGAGTTGCTATTTCCAGCAACTGACTCACACTTCTTAGCCACAGCAGTCACCTTAGTTCCAACTCTAAGCTTGAACATGTATTTAGTGATGATTGAAGACTTAATAATGGCTAATGTTTTTGCTTATGCTAAGTGTGAAATTAGAACAAGCACAGTAATTAGCATCTATTCAAATTATGAATAAAATATTTTTGTTTCGTTTATTACAAAGACATAAAATAGTGGACTAGCATAACCAATACTTGACAAATTATAGTTATTATAAAATAACATTACATTAAACCAAAGTAACAGTTGCTATGGATAAGAAATGTTTAATTAGATTTTAAGAGTTCAGTGTTTTTAAACATGATAATCAATATACTGTCTAGATCTGAGTCGTTTTGGGGGGAAAAAAACCTGAGAGACAGGAGACTTATCTAAGAGAAACTACAGTGATTTTAATAAGATCCCTTTTGTAGTAGTCTATTTAGTTTGTATACACCAGCTATAGGATGCTTCTCATTCAGATGTCTTTTAAAGCACAGACTATAAAAAGGACACATTTTATAGATAAAGGAGCATGCAGATCCACCTGCATTCCAAGGTATGTCTGATTTTAGTTGATAAATCAGATTCACTGCCCTTGGTGCACAGGCAAGATCAGACATATGCCTGTCAAAGCCAGCTATATGGTCTGAGATCATACTATGCCATTTTATATAAGCCATCTATGCATGATTTAAATTAAATTGTGATGCTGGAAAACATAAAACACAAGTGAATTTTATTCCAGTACATGTAACATGACTACAAAGATAGATGGCTAGCCGAGAACACTGACTGGAACCAACATAGCTAGTAGCTACTCAAATCTAAAATTCTGTTAAATTAATGTGGCTACTTAATCTGATGCCAATAAGCTAATATAAGCAGACAATACCTATTTAGTACATTCATCTGTTAGAATGCTGTTCTTAGAGGACAGAACGCTATCCACTGTGCTACATGTGTTAGAAATAAACAGTACAGAGAAGGTTCATCTTCCATAGGCAATACTCAGGTTGAGAAAATGCTAAATTTATAAATAATTTAACCTAAAACACAAAATAAAAAATAATGCTTTGCATTTGCTTTTTGAATAATCACACAACACACACAAAAAATATTTTCCACTCTCTTAATGAGCTGTTTCATGGTGTATGCCAGGTTCCTGAGCAAGACAGTTCAAAAGTCTGCTGTGGTATTCTGTTTTTATTCTAAAATAATTCAACAGGTTTAGATGCGTGTTTAGTCTCCAAGTAAAGACATAATTTGTTTGGTATTAAAGCCTCATTTGACAAGGACTTAAGCTTACAATGCACAGAAACAGCCCTGAGGTAACACATAATGTTATTAAGTACCATCTACTGCTACAATAAGAACAAGGAGTCATACACCACTATTCCACAGGGGCTGACATTTTCGTTTACACTATTCCAGCTGAGAAAGAAAAGAAAACCTAGCATATATTAATTAAGCATCTCTGTTGTCACTTCTCACAAAAAACTGCTACACTTTCATTTTGTTCTTCAGGCAATGGCATAGTGAGCATGCTTAACAGTAGGACTTATGACCTTCAGGAAGATTTAATACAGTAGAAACGTATGGTCAATGTCGCAACAGCTGCGATACATTCTATGACATCTGTGGCAAGTACATGCTTTAGGCACACAGATGCACCATGATACCACTTAATTACACTTATTAAGAAAGCCCATAAGCTCTACTTTTCTAAATTGGTGACCAGGACAAAACACTGTGCTCCGCACATGAGACCTGAGAGTTTTCCTCAGAGGTACTCAAAAGTCGATGCCATTTGCCATAACAATTACATGGCAACACCACAATGTTCAAATGATGGACTGTTACTTCTATCTGACGAATAGATCAGACCATGTATTTAGTGATCCACCACTGCTTATATGTGAGTGGAGAATGTATGTGAACTAATTTGTGGGAGAAATTTGAGTCAGGTGTTTTCAGTCAATGGTAAGACAATCCGATGGTGACTGGTGCCCTGTTGTGTTTAAAGAACCATGATCTACTGTACCAAAACATGCATGTGAAAGTGCTTCATGGTACAAGAAAAGGAGATTTCTGAGGCCGTCAGAAAAATAATTGTTGATGCTTATCAGACTGGAAAAGGTTACAAAACCATCTATAAATACTTTGGACTGCAAATAACAGTCAGACAAATTGTGTATGAACATTCAAACCTTTGTTATCCTACCCAGGAGTGGTTCACTAATAGCAATCACTCCAAGAGTTTGCCAGTTCACAAAGGAAACCAGAGTACCTTATACGTAACTAGAGTCCTCTCTCATATTAGCTAATGTTAATGTTTGTGAGTCTATCGTCAGAAGAACACTGAACAACAATGATATACATAGCAGGGTTCCATGGAAAAAGTCAATGCTCAACAAAAAGAACACTGCTGCCCAGCTGCAATTTCCTAAAGGTCACATGGACAAGCCAGGAGGCTACTGGAAATGAGGTTTGTGGATGGGGTAGACCAGAATAGAACTTTTTGATTTAAAAGAGAATTGTTATGTCTAGAGAAAGCAAAATACCACATTCCAGCATAAAAACCTTATATCATGCAAAAAAATTTGGCTGTCTGCCATCACTGATGGTACAAGTAGAGTCATGTAGCAATACAATAACCCAAACCACACAGGTAGTTCTACTCACAGTTATGTAGCTTTTTATAAATTTCCTCAATAAATAAACAATCAAGTACCAACTATTTGTACATAATTTGTTTAATTGGGTTCTCTTTATCTACTTTTAGGGGTTTTGTGATATCTGATTTTATTTCATTTTTATGAAATACAGACAGCTCAAAAGGGTTCAACTTTCAAGCACCCCACTGTATCACATTGGGTACACCTTGCCAGTGCCAGACACCCAATGGCCTTCAGAATTGTTCATGGCATATATTCAACAAGGTGCCAGAAACATTTCTCAGAGATTTTGGTCCATATTCACAGTTGTTGCAGATTTGTTGGCTGCAAATCCGAGGCGCATTCTTCCATTCCACTATATCCCAAAGATGCTCTATGGATTGAGATCTGGTAAATGTGCAGGTTATTTGAACATGACAGTACATTGTCATGTTCAAGAAACCTGATTTGAGCTCAGTTGATTGGACATGATTTGGAAAGACACATTTGTCTTTATAAGGTCTCATAGCTAACAATGCATATCAGAGCAAAAACCAAGACATGATGAGAAAAGAACTGCCTGTAGAACTCAGAGACAGGAAAATTATGCTGCCTTGAAAGTTCTCACGAGCACCATGGCCTCCATAATTCTTAGATTGAAGACGTATGGAACAATCAGGATTTTTCCTAGACCTGGTCGCCTCACCAAACTAAGTAATCAGGGGGAGGGAGGGCCTTGGTAAGAGAGGTGACCAAGAACCCAATGTTCATTCTGACTGAGCTCCAAAGATCCTGTGTGCAGATGGGAGAAACTTACAGAATGTCAGGCATCACTGCAGCATTCCGCCAACCTGGGCTTTACCGTACTGTATGGCAGAGTGGCCAGACAGAAGCCTCTCGTCAGTAAAAGACATGAAAGCCCATCATGAAAGCCCGCACATGATCTCTGTGCTTATAAAGAGCACAGCGCCAGCCAAATGTCACTCAGTGTTTAGCAAAACTTTGTTTTAAATAAATCTTTCCGCAACAGAGGCTGCGCTGTTACATGTGTCATAAAATCTCTTGTACTACAACAGCTGTATCTGGCAAATAACTTGGTTAAGCAGCTGAATGACCTTAATAATAAGGAAAATAACCTTATTGGACAATAGCAGCATGTAAATGAACTTATTTACACAGGCTTTTGATTAATCTCTTTAGACTGGCATGTGTGGCTCTTGTTCTGGTTCCAGCTATCTGGAATTATCTCTGGCCTGCCAGCTCTGTTCTGCACCTTAACCTGGTAACAAGCTTGCTGTTGGGCCAGGTGTGTGAGGTTCACTGTCAGAGAGTTTTGTAATCATCTAGGATGTCAGGTGGCTCTCTTCTTGCTGCTCATGTGCAATCAATCAAGTTTGTTGGTTGTTGGGGTAGTGGGCTGCTGATGTCGCATGTGATCCCACTTAGCTGTGTTACCTTCTAGTTCTGCTATTTTGAGTATGCTGTTATATTTAGCACTTCCAGAGTCCCATGCTACATGTGACACAACTGTGTACCATTTATAGACTCTTCTTAACTATATTCTTAACATCCCTATTCTCCAGCACTGGTTCCAGTCTACACTCTGAGCTGTACTTCTGGCACCAGTTTCAGTTCTCACTCTCAGCTGTTCATCTGGCATCAGTCCCTGCCCTCACAATTCTACTTAGACCACGTTGGAAACCCTAACGCCTCCACCCCTCCTCTTGCTGACTGATGATTCCGCCCACCACAACTAATATTTGCTAGATGATTAGAGAACTTTCGGTGACTGCATCTATAGTGGACTAAATAATACCCAGAGGCTTGTTTTTCATTTCATTATATTCATTATTTTGTTATTATATATTCTATAATATTCTATTTTCTTTGTTATTACATTCTACATTTTAATTATTCAGTGTAATATATGCTATATTTTAATGGTTTTTCCATGCATTTCTACAATTTTTTAAGGTAATTGATTTAATTGTTACATATACATTGGGGCAAAAAAGTATTTAGTCAGCCACTGATTGTGCAAGTTCTCCTACTTAGAAAGATGAGAGAGGTCTGTATTTTTCATCATAGGTACACTTCAACTATGAGAAACAAAATGAGAAAACAAAATCCAGGAAATCACATTGCAGGATTTTTAAAGAATTTAATTGTAAATCATAGAGGAAAATAAGTATTTGGTCACCCACAAACAAGCGAGATTTCTGGCTCTCACAGACCTGTAACTTCTTCTTTAAGAAGCCTCTTCTGTCCTCCTCTCATTACCTGTATTAACGGCACCTGTTTGACCTCATTACCTGTATAGAAGACAAATGTCCACAGCCTCAAACTGTCACACTCCAAACTCAACCATGGCTGTCGAAGGACACCAAGAAGAAAATTGTAGGCCTGCAGGTTGGTGTGAATAAATCAACTGTGGGAGCAATTGTAAGAAAATGGAAGACATACAAGACCATTGATAATCTCCCTCTATCTAGGGCTCCACGCACGATCTCATCCCGTGGGGTCAAAATGATCATGAGAACGATGAACAAAAATCCCAGAACTACACGGAGGGACATGATGAATGAACTGCAGAGAGCTGGGACCGCTGGGACCAAAGTAACAAAGGCTACCATCAGTAACACACTACGTCGAGAGGGACTCAGGTCCTGCAGTGCCAGGCGCACCCCCTGCTTAAGCCAGTACACGTCCAGGTCGGTCTGAAGTTTGCCAGAGAGCATATGGATGATCCAGAGGAGGACTGGGAGAATATCATGTGGTTAGATGAAACCAAAATAGAACTTTTTGGTAAAAATTAAACTCGCCGTGTTTGGAGGAAGAAGAATGCTGAGTTGCACCATACCTACTGTGAAGCATGACGGTGCAAACATCATGTTTTGGGGCTGTTTTCTGCAAAGGGGACAGTATGATTGATCCGTGTTAAGGTAAGAATGAACGAGGCCATGTATCGTGAGATTTTAAGTCAAAACCTCCTTCCATCAGTGAGAGCATTGAAGATGGAACGTGGCTGGGTCTTTCAACATGACAATGATCCCAAACACACCGCTCAGACAATGACGGAGTGGCTCTGTAAAAAGCATTTCAAGGTCCTGGAGTGGCCTAGCCAGTCTCCAGACCTCAACCCCATGGAAAATTTGTGGAGGGAGTTGAAAGTCCGTGTTGCCCCAAAACATCACTGTTCTAGAGGGAGATCTGGCATGGAGGATGGGCCAAAATACCAGCTACAGTGGTGCAAACATGGTGAAGACTTACATGGAAAGTTTACCTCTGTCAGTGCAACAAAGGTTATGTTACCAAGTATTTTGTTGAAATTTTTGTGATTGGACCACAATACTTATTTTTCCCCATAATTAACAATTGAAATTCTTTAAAAAATACTACAATGTGATTTCCTGGATTTTTTTTCTCATTTTGTCTGTCATAGTTGAAGTGTATCTATTATGAAAATTACAGACCTCTCTCATCTTTCTAAGTAGGAGAACTTAGGCTGACTAAATACTTTTTTGCCCCACTGTATGTATCTACATGGCAACTCACTTTTCAAAGACCTTTCCATTTTATATTAGGTTATATTCAGAGTAATCATCTGATATACAAAACTTATATTGAGAGGCGCACTTCTGCTCATAACCTCGGTAACGTGTCTGACCCTGACGTATCCCTTAGCCCTCCTGAATGGAAGGCCATGGAGGAATACATCAGCGAGGCCTTGGATCTGGACTTCATCTGGCCGTCAACTTCTGCAGCAGGATTTTCCTTTATAGGGAAGAAGGATGTTTCCTTCCTCTCATGTATCGCCTACCAGTGCCTCAACACCATCACAATCAAAGACTGCTACCCCCTGCCACTCATTCCGTCTGCATTTGAGGCACCGCAAAACGCCAGCATCTTCACTAAGCTGGACTTCCACAACCTACAACCTGGACCTACAACCTTATCCGCATTTGGCAGGGGGCTGAATGGAAGATGGCCTTCCTAACACCCACTGGACATTATGAGTAACTGGTCATGCCCTTCGGCCTCATGAATGCCCCGACTGTTTTCCAACGCCTTTTTAACAATGTGCTGCATGAGGCTCTGAACTGGTATGTATTTTTCTACCTTGATGACATACATCTACAGTCGCTCCCTGGATGAGAATATTGGCCACACACAGAGAAATTCCCTGTTCGTCAAGTTGGATAAATCGGTGTTCTTTGAGCCCTCGGTCACCTTCTTGGGTTTCATCGTCTCCCGATGGACCTTGCGCATAGACCCGGCTAAGATCTAGGCCATGGCTGACTGGGCCCAGGCCACCTTACTCCGCTTCGTCCAGCGTTTCCTGGGATTTACGAATTTCTTCCGCCACATCTGTGTCTGGAACTTTATTGCGGTGGTCATGCCTCTCACCACGCTCAACCACAAAACCCCAGGTGCCTTCCGCTGGACAAGAGATATTTGCAAAGACCAAAACGTCTCACCCCGTCCTCAGTCTTCCGGACCCGGAGGAGCCATTTATTGTCAAGGTAGACACGTCTGACATGGCCGTAGGGTCCCAAAGCAGGACAAGAAACTCCACCTGCGTGAATACTTCTCACACCGTCTGACTCCAGCGGAACACAACTACCCCAGTGACTGGGAGGTGCTCGCCATCAAGCTGACTCTGGAGGAGTAGTGACACTGGCTGGAAGGGGTAAGCACCCCTTCCTGGTCTGTGCAGACAACAAAAACCTGGCCTACATACATCCAGCAGGCCAAACCGGTGAATGCCCGTTGGTTGCCTGTTTTTCAGATGATTCAGCTTTACCCTGTCCTACCAGCCAGGTTTAACCAACCACTATTAGGAATAATGCACTTTCGCAGCCCAACTCTGGAGGGCAGTGGCAGCGCAGCAAGTACATGGGGACCAAGACGGTGGTCCTCGCACGCATGTCTTTCCGAGTCCCCCATCGCACCATCCCCAGGGAAAGATGGTAAAAGGTGAAGAGGAAGGCGTAAGTGTAGAGTCGCGAAACTCAAGTCACTCACTCCCTCGCTGGGGTCTGCCCCCCACACTACGACCACCCCCCAGTGTTCGTGACTGCATATTTAGCAATCATGTTCTGCATTTCGCTACACTAAAACTTTATTCAGATGCTACACTTTTAGCAGCATCTCATTGTTTAGTTTGCACTCTTATCGCTTTGCACACTCCCAGACCGGTGACACGCACTTCGTGCATTTTCGGAATTATGACGAAAACTCCAAAAGCAGCCCCTGTGAGCGAAAATCTCTTGCTCGCTTCCCCATGCACTTTGTGATTCTTTGGGATTGTGTCGAAGACTCCTGAAGCAGCCCCTGTGAGCAATGCGCTCTTGCTAACTTCGTACACTCGCCACAGCGCCACTGAGCGTTGTAAGTGACTTTTCGTTTCCCCCTTCAAGAGGCACGATTGGAGTGTCCCCCCCAATGGCCACCTGGCGCCGTGGTAACGCATCCGACCCTGACGCAAGTGACCAGGGTTTGATCCCTACTGCCCTCTGCGCTCCTTTTTCCCTTTTGTGTTTTTTGTTGCGTGTGCCTTCCACACACTTCCCCCAACACACACACACACACACACACACACATTCTCCACATGGGTCAGCTCACAACTCCACTGGCTCACTGCTCTTGGGTCCTCCCTTTAACATCACCAGGTTTGCCCTCATGTACCGTAACACCTTCATACAATATTTTATGACTCTATTGAGTTGGTTTTGAAAAAATATTCAGGGTTAGGTTCTAAATACAGGTATGAGGCATTTAATGTCTGTCTAATCAATATCCATTTGCTTTAATAGCCAATGTCTAAATAAATATAACAGGAAATAAAAATCTGACTTATATATATATATATATATATATATATATATATATATATACATGTATATACATATATATAAGTCAGATTTTTATATATATATATATATATATATATATATATATATATATATATATATATATATATATATATATATATATATATATACATATACACACACACACATATATATAATTTGTGTTTGCATGACACAAAAATATTACAAGTGAACCCTTTGCAACACTTGCTGACAGAAACAAGAATCACAGTCTTGAAAGGCAGAAAAAAGCACATGGTATCATGGTATTCTACTTTGTGTTTCAAGTTTTATAAGATCTAAAAATATAAGAATTTGAATTACTGTATTGAATTAACATTACTACTATGTAACTATGGTAATATCCGGTCAGCATCTATTTCAGTCAATGTATTATGTTATAGATCATAATGAGGACATTAAATGGCACATATTTTTTTGAACTAAATCGTGAAAGTAGTAGAATTAAACCCAGGGGTACCACTAGCCACACATCATCAAGCAAACTAATGTGATATGTTTAATTTGTGGTGGTACATGCAACAGTAAGGTGTAGACACACATACGAGTAACACTAAATTAATATTCATGAACATCATCACTCATTCTTCTATGTTGACTAAATGCCCTAAAACAACATAAGGTAATTATGTAACTTTGCTTATACTGTTCCCAAATTAGTTGTATTGAGAAAAAAAATATTCAAACCATTTTCAGAAAGCAAAACGCCTAATCTGTATACATTTGAATTCCAGCATTCCTTTATAGTAAGACGATGATCTCTTGCTCGTAATATTTTACAGAAGTAATAGTAACTACTTGATTCCTAGTAATGTTGATGTAATGTCTTGGCCTAACAGTGCATCGCGCCTCTGCTGCTAACCTCACTCACTTCCTGCAACTTGTTGCACACCTGCATGCCAGGTCTTACATGTGTACCCATTAAGCTTGCTTCCGTCTTGATTCCGTCTCTTGCTCATCTCTTTGTTTCCTGCCTCCTCTCTTTTAGCAGTACTTCCAAGCCTCTTTGCTGCTATAGCACACCAATATTGTGACCTTCTAAAGTGCTTTGAATTACTCCCCTCCAGCACTTTGAAACACATCAGCCACTGTAGGGAGGTCTTATCAGAGCATATGGTAAAGGCACAGCCCAAGAAGTGCTATTTGAAATAGCCAGTTCTGGAGACTGCTGCCAGCAGCACATGGCAGATGACAAAGTACTGCCTTTTGGTTTTGTTTAGTGCTTTACTGAATTAAGTCACCACACTCTCACCATCTGGCCATACTTGTGAGAGAACTGCACCATTTACAGCAGTATTTACATGAACAATAAAACAAGTTAATATGCTAGGAATTTAGCCAATATGAAAATTTAAATGGAAATTTTTGGCCTACGTTTCAACAGTGGGAGAAATCTGTTTCTATTGTTATCCAAAGAAAAAGACAATGTCAGTAATGGAAATTTGACTATGGAGTACATGTACTTTGTGATCTTACCCTTCCTATCTACATTTACATATATTGATTTGGTTGGTACTTTTGACTAGTTATTCGTATTTGAGTGCTAGTGATTAAGCGCTTAACTGAGGAATTTGTGAAAGGTTCAACAAATCAGCATTGTGTCTCTTAAGAGCATTTACAGTTTGGGTAATTAACATTTTATTGAAATTGAATAGAGAATTTCATAGATGTAGAACAATTCAACTAGTCAGCTAGTTGAGAAGCTTCTCTGTTGGTGATTTAAACTAAACATACCGGTATTTAAATCTCTTTGGACCATCAAGGGATTCTCTGAGGGCAAATAATGTTTTTATAGATTACAAGGAAATATATTTAGCTCTGTGTCTTGTGAAAATTTAACACTGTTAGTGTGTCCAAACTAAAACATCCTCCTGTCATAACCTGGTGCTTGTGGTACCTTGTCCTTTCAGTTTGGAACAATAAAATACAATAACATGATGTTCACGTTGTTCCTAACTTTACTTGATTTGTCTAATTATAATGTTGCTGCATTTTTAGATATGTCATTGTTTCTCCTGAATTGCTGTTGTAATTTGTTAGCTTGCATTAGCTGTAGTGCGAACCACTCTTATAGTGAATCTATATTATATTGTGCAGTCCTTAAAACATAGTTCAGCAACTTTTTGGGAAAGGTGAGAACTCAAGGATTTGAAAGCCATTTTATAGCTAATAACAGTTATGCAAGTTTGCATAATGAGTAAATACAGTTCTGCCCACTCTTTCTGGGGTGTGGGGTGCTTTTGAGAGATCGACAAAATTATACTGCTCAGCATTATAAAACCTCAACAGTTTGGCTGACCATCAGCCACAAAATGAAATGAAATAATTAAACAACTGTTCTATAACTATGAAAAACACTCTCTCTATGTATCACTATCTCTCTTGCTCACTCTCTCACTTCTATCTGATCAGACCATTGCAATGTGTTTGTCCACAAAGGACACAGTGACATTTTGTGCTGAAAGAGCCTCAGAAAACCCTTGCTAATTACGGCACCATGGGCAGCATGCCAGCAGCACTTTGAACAAAGAACCCAACCTAAATGCCACTTGCCCTCCCTTTCTTTACAGAGTTTTTGGCACTGCCTTTTGATACACACCTTAGGTACATTTTCATTGGGCACAGTAGTCAACACTAAATAATATTTGGTAAAGAGACACAGAAAAGAGCCAAAAATACTGCATAGTGAAATATGTTGAAAAAAAAGTCACAAATAACTCAAATAACTGAGTGAAAACCTGTTAATTACTAAAATGTGTATTTTAATATAAAGTATTATGGATTTCTTATGAAAAAAATGAGACATAGATGGGATATGGAGAGGACAATCCTAAAATAAAGATTACTGAAGGATTTTAATCATTACATTTCATTGTAAAGTGTAATGTTGAGACCAATGACAGATAACAAATACTATTTTTCAGTGTTCATATTTTAAATTATACCTTAAAACCTTACAATTGCAATTGCATCACTGTGCCAGACACTTTGCTTAATAATAAAATGTTTTTACAGCCAATTATATTAATTATCTATACATGTAATGTTTTCTGTGATATTATAAGATTATTATTAAATAATATGTAACATATTTACTCTTTTCTAATTAGCCTTGTACTAGTCCTGATTTGGGTGGGGTGAATGGACTGCTAAACAGAAATGTATTTTGCGACAGTTCTTGGGGACCTGCTACATAATCCTTGGATAAGTACTTGGGATAGAAAGACAGAAAATCAGAGTTGTTGAGCTGAACAAAAAAAATGAAATCCATATTCTGTATGGAAAAAAAACCTAAAGTTGCATTTCAAACCCATTTCCTACCAGCTTACCATGAGTTTGGTTATTTGCTAATAACAAACTTTTCTCGCACTAATGTTATACAGGTCTGTGTAAGTGTTATTCAGTATTTATTATTTTCTTGATTTTTGGATCTCCACAGTTCAAAATGTTTTTCAACTTATCCTTCAGAGTACTTCTTTCAATAACCTCTCTTGATATTTTTAACTTGTTCTTAAAGAAAATATTTGCATTAAAAAATGTAAACATATTGTAGCAAAGTGCTAGATCTGATCACTTTGCCAATCTTAAAAACAGTTAAAAAAATGAAAGAAATCTTGACCATGTGTCTGCTGCAAAATTACCAAATCCGTTGAGTTCCTGATTGCTGGTGCAGAAAGGATCATCCTTGGGCAGGGTGCTAACTTTCACGATGCATAGGTCAGTTGTGCCAACAGGTCCCATCTCTCTCTGTGTGTTGCTGCTGTTTGTCTCCTTCTGCTTTTTTGCCAGTTTCCTTTAAAATCGCCCACAAAAAATAAGTTCAGATACCATGTCTGCAAGTCAAATCTGCACACTAAACAAAAATAAATATAGAAAAGAATGTAGACTGAAGTAAAATGTTTAAGGGTCTTTAAGGGTCAAATTACTTGTCATTGGACACAGAGGGCTACAGACTTCTGTAGCCTTGTTTTTATTGATTAACAACATAGAAATATAACAAATCGTAGGTCACTAATTCCTGTTAAATCACAAATTATGTTGGCCACCCAAAGGTTTCAAGTGAAAGATCTCTTCTCACAAAACATTTCCTTTATTATTACTCAGAAAACAACACAGTTATCTTAACAAAGCTTTAAAAAAGAGCTGTAATCACTCAACACTGAGTTTGGATGTGCCTTAAACGAGTCATGGTAATGGAAATAAACATACAAGCAGTTATGAAAGAGAAGGAAATATAAAACAGTACATAAGCACACTGGACACTTTCAAAGAACATGCACACACATTGAACACAACATATACTTGCACAACAAATAAAAAATAAAGGAATAAAAATGACTAGAACAAGAATAACTGATAAATATATTACAATAGCTATGTTTCCATTCAATAACTGCAAAATTTTCATTAAATTGACAAATGCTGCATAACATTTTTCATATTCAACAAATTTCTCCCCAAAATCACAGATGTTGATTTGAAAAAAAATTGACACCAGTAAGACTTGATAAAATATTCTGGATCACATGTTGAATTATCAGATGATATTAATATGATAAGTCATTGTGAACACAGTCAAACCATAATGGATATATATATATATATATCAATCATATATGTTACCTGTCAGATAAGGAGCAACATTTTTACATGTTTTACTTTGATACCAATAGTCTGAAGCATGTCGCGCTAATCAAAGGCAAAGCAAAAAGACTATTTTGAGGAACATAAAGCAAAATCATCTAACATTCTGGACAGCAGGACACCTGGATCAGTGGAGCCTTTCCACAGTGCTTGTTCCTTGCCAAGTACCTTGATCATCAACCATTCCCAAAGACAGGGGTCCAACCCATATGTGTATTGGAACCACAACACCTGACCATTCAGACTACAATGGACAGTCAAGTCAAGTCAAGTCATATTTATTTATATAGAACTTTTTACAATGGAGCATTGTCTCAAAGCAACTTTACAAGTTTAGATTATCTCCTAATATCTACGTCCAATCCCAAATTGAGCAAGCCTAAGGAGACAGTGGCAAGGAAAAACTCCCTGAGTGTTATAGGAAGAAACCTTGAGAGGACCAAGACTCAAAAAGGGACCCAACCTCTTTGGGCGGTGTAGATGATAAATCTAAGAACGAAACTAAAGTCATGAAGTCATAGTTCGAAGGGAAGGTTTCTCCTCAGTATATTTTCTGATTCAAAATGCAAAGCAATCTTACGTTGACGACAGTAACCTGATTAGCTGAACACCCTTTAGTTTAAACATAAAGTTATATGTCAGTGGTGCTCAAAGGAACATGCATTTATGAGGGGCATACTAATTCACTAGTACTTTCTCTGCCAAGGCAAGTCCATTATTATTCTCTCTCCAAACAAGGAGATTGTAATGACTTCAGCAACCATTATTTCTTCCCTTGAAAAACCTTACTCTAAGGAACCTCTAAGGAGCAAGTGACAGTATTTGGCAAGAACACCACACTGATGTTTTCTATATACCGCTCTGGAGTGCCAGACAGAAAATGTATAGGGAGGGGGAACACACTTTGGATATACAGAACATTTGACAGTTTAACAACAATGGGATATTTTCTCTCAATTTCCCAATCTGCCATCCCAACTCTAGAATGGGATGTAACAACAGACAGTGCAACCAGTGCTTTTGTTTTATAAACAGGCCAAATAATTCTGGCCATGATTATGTTTACTGCTAATGTTGCTGACAGGACCTCTGTGCTGAATACTCTTTATGCAAGACCTGCTGTCCTAGGTTGAATGGAATTGGTCCTGAACTGATGACTCTATTATTGATACTTCACTTTCAAACTTAGCAAGGAAACAAGCACTTCAAAGGCTCCTTCAAAAATACAAGCATAGCAGTTCTCTGCTTAGAGCAAAGATTACATATGTATCATTACAGCCTTAAGAGTGAAGTTAGGGAAAACATAAATGTTTATGTATGAAAAATCTGTTAAAATCACAGTGCAAATTGCATATTTTCAAGAGTTTTTTGTTTTGTTTTGTTTTAATTTTAAATGGTATATTTGTATGGAAACATAGTTAATGTCCTTTTATTGTTTTTGAATGGATGATCCTTAAATGTGCAGAGGTGTATTCTAAAACATAAGAATTATGTAAGCTAAAACGTAATAAATATTAGCCAAGTGACTGATAAAATGTACTGTTAAATTAGTTTTGTAAAAGAGTAGAACTTTGCCACATGTAATGAAGCAAATCAGGTACTTCCAGTTAAATTTTTTGGGGTAACATTTCATAGTATACTAATGTATGTAATGTATGTATATGACCAAGAACTACTTAATTTCTCTTGAAAATATTATTTAAATACAGAAAATGCATTTATTTCAAAAGTCAATCTACAGTGGCACATTCTGTATTTCTGCATAAATATGACCTAAAACATAGTCAGATTTTCTCACTAGTCATAAAAGTAGATAAAGTATGTGAAAATCTGTATTTGGTATCTGGTGTGACAATGCTTGTACACTATAACTACAATTAAAAGCTTAGAAGAATTTTCTTCATTTGTAATCAATATTTCTTCCACAAAAATCTCCTTTGTTTGTACCACAATACACTTCCACAAACACTGGTTGTGAAGCTCAGATCTTGGCAGATCCCTTCATCTGTCATTTTTTGAAATACAACAGGGCACCTCCTGACACCTGATTGCCATCCCACTGATGTAACACACCTGTCTCTAATTTCAACTTTAAATGAATAACTAATCCTAGAGTTTCACATACTTCTTACACTCACCATTAGGTAATATTGGATCACTTTCCTTGGTAAATAAATGACCAAGTACAGATCCGATATTACCTATTAGTGAGTGATAAAAGTATTTGAATCTCTAGAATTAGCAGTTAATTTCAAGGTGAAATTAGAGTCAAGTGTTTTCAATCAATGTGACAATCAGTTGTGAGTGGGCACCCTGTTTTATTTAAAAAACAGGGATCTATCAAAGTCAACAAGTTTGTGGAAGAGTATCATGACACAAACAAAGTAGATATCTCAGGACTGAGAAAAAAAAAAGATTTGTTGATGCTCATCAGGCTGGAAAAGTTTAGAAAACTATTTCTAAAGAGTTTGGACTCCACCAATCCACAGTCAGACAGATTGTGGGACATGCAGTAAGACAATGACCCTAAGCACACAAGCCGTTCCAGCAAAGAATGGTTAAAGAAGATTAATGTTCATGTTTTGGAATGACCAAGTCAAAGTCCTGACCTTAATCCAATCAAAATGTTGTGGAAAGACCTGAAGCAAGCAGTTAATGTAAGGAAACCCACCAACATCCCAGAGCTGAAGCTGTTCTGTACGGAGGAATGGGCTACAATTCCTTCAAGCCGGTGTGCAGGACTGATCAACAGTTACAGGAAACGTTTAGTTGCAGTTATTGCTGCACAGGGGGGGTCACACCAGATACTGAAAGCAAAGGTTCATATACTTTTACCACCCGCTAATATGTAATATTCCTCAATATCATTTTCCTCAATAAATAAATTACCAAGTATAATATTTTTGTCTCATTTGTTTAACTGGGTTCTCTTTATCTACTTTTAAGATTTATTTGAAAATCTGATGATGTTTTAGTTCATATTTATTCAGAAATATAGAAAATTCTAAAGGGTTCACAAACTTTCAAGCACCACTGTATAATATTGTTGTCTCATTTGTTTAGTTGGTTTCTTTTGACCGTTTTCTCTTCTAAAGGGTTCCCTAACTTTCAGGCATCAATGCATTCCTGGGTTTCTCAAAACATTCATTGCTTTGGTAAATCGAATGTGCTGGGCTTAGGCTTGTTACCAGTTTGTATGACTGAAATCAGTAAACAGTCAGACCAAGTATCCTCCACTTTTAATGTTGGTTTGAGTTTTACACAGCACTTTTCACACTCAATAGAAATGGTGCCACATGAACAATACTAATGTAAGTAGAAGAATGAAATCTTTTTAATAAGAGTAGACTCTTACTTCATTGGTTTTCGCAAATATTGTAATATTATGTCTTGATGCATGCTCAATGATCCAGGTAAGAAAATCCAAGAAATTGAATCAGTTCATCTGGACATAGATTTTATTGGAGAAACGTTTCGTCACTCATCTAAGTGACTTCTTCAGTCTCAGCAGTTGGAAAACTTCCCCAATCTTATATACAGCACGTTGCATAACGACTGGTACCAGCACCATTACATAACAATGGGACCCGGTGATCAGTTTTTTATATGCAGAATTGACATAGCCATTAACCGAACAATGGCCCACGGTGTGGGTGGGCCTTCACACAATGATTGGGGGGAAAGGGCTGCGATGGGCCATTTAAGATGTGAGAGTTGTACTACTCTTGAAGGCCCCCTCTCAGTTTTTCAAGGGAATGGGACCGTTCCCCTTTTTTTTATTAACAAAATGGCTTCGTTTACCCCACGTTTCAAACCATCGTTGCCCCCCTGATCAAGGAATCTGCACGTGCTTCATCTTTGAAAGAGTTGGTCCACTGGCCGTTTTAGGTGGGTGTAAACGCAGATCCTGACTTATGAGGTAGCTCTCCTATGTTGTGCCAATCCGTTTCGGCCAGGTGGCTTGTTTTTGGTTTCCTCCTCCCTCTCCCTCCTTTTTCACCCCGATGTACAGTTTCCTGGCAATCGTCCTCCTGGCACTTCCACAGCTACCTGCACATTACTTCTTTTGTGCTGGGGGACCCGATCCTTGGGTGGGGACCCGTTTTTCTGGAGTAGCGTGTTTTTGGGTTTGAAAGACACCTGAGACGCGGTTGGTTTGGCAAAATATGCCTCTCACATTCCCAGTCCGCTATATCCACTCGACACACTCTTCCCAACCCCACGCATACCTTCTGCCACATATGGGAATCACCACTGGTTTTTTACTTATCCTCTTAGACTGCGGTTGTTGTTCTCCCTCCTCGTCGATCTGCTGGAGCAACACTGTTTGGGCGTCTTACACGGCTTTTTGACAAAAGGCCCAATTCCGGATAACCACATTTTGGGCCCCCAGGTCCCTGCTAATGTGAGATTTCTCCTCCTCCTTGGCGCTGGGTGTCCAGTGGGGACGCTGTTTGCTCGGTGGTACAGTGTCCCCCTGAAATGACTCCTAGTTTGTTCCCATGGATGATGAAGTCAACCTTAAGTACTGATCCCGTTAGGTGTTGGCCTTACTGTAAAACATCGACTTTTCAATCCGCCCCCCCATCTCCAATCACCACAAACCTCAACAATCCGAGCAGTCTAATCTGCCATTCTTCCATCCTCCCCTGGTGAATTAATGTGTTTTTGTTGTCCTAACGGAGTAGGGTGAGTGGGGTAAAGAAAGCCATTTTTTTTTGTAAAAGGGAACTGTTCCATCCCTGACCCGCAAAAAAAGGAGGGGGCCCCGCCAAAAAGATTACACCTCTCACCATCTTACAAATGGAGCCATCGCACCCTTCCCCAATCATGGTTGGAATGGGCAACACGTGGCCATTGTTCGTTTAAGCTAATGTTAAATCTGCATATTATACTGATCACCGTTCCATTGTCTGTAATGGTGGCTGGTACCAGTCGTTATGCAACGTGCTGTATATAAGATTGGGGAAGTTTTCCAACTGCTGAGACTGAAGAAGTCACTTAGATGAGTGACGAAACGTTTCTCCAATAAAATCTATGTCCAGATGAACTGATTCAATTTCTTGGATTGTAATATTATGGCACAAACAACTACACAAAAGTAGATTTGCATTTTCTTAACGTTAAAAGGACCTGATATGAGACTGTTGATCTCAATGAACCCTTTCAACTTTATATTTGCAGTGCTCATACTAAATGTGACCCACTGGTGGTGACAGTGGATTGAAAGAGAAAATCTGTTGCCATTAAAAGGTGTACAGCGGTCCCTAAAAGTTTCTGAACCCTTTAGAATGTTCTATATTCCTGCATAAATATGACCTAAAAAATCAACATATTTTCACATAAGTCCTAAAGTAGATAAAGAGAATTCATTCATGAGAAAAAATATTATATGTTGTCATTTGAAAACTTTTGTTTTCAGTATCTGGTGTGACACTTTGTGCAGAAACATTTCTGATAACTATTGATTAGTCCTTCACATTGACTTGGTAGAATTCCTCAAGAAGAGCTTCAGCTTCAGTCTTTCCACAAGTTTTCTTTTGGGTTAATGTCAGAATTTTGACTTGGCCATTCCAAAACATCAACTTCTTTAACTATTCTTCAGTAGAATGACTTGTGCCTAGGGTCGTTGTCTTGCTGCATGACCCCTGTTCTTTTGAGATTCTGCGAACAAATGTCCTGAGGTTTGCCTTTAGAATTCACTGGTATATTTCAGAATACATTGATGGCAAGCTGTCCTGGTCCAGATGCAGAAAACAGGTTAAAAACAATGATACTACTACCAGCACAATGTTACACAGATATAATAAGGTTCTTATGCTGCTGGAATGTAATTATTTTCCTTTTCTGGATACAATTCTCAGATTGGCAGCAAAGATCTTTCTGGAGTGCAGTGGCTTTCTCCTTGCAACACTGCCATGCACATTGTTGTTCACAGGAGGGTTCATGAACATTAACATTAGCCAATGTGAGAGAGGCCTTTATTTGCTTAGGACTATTACATGCTGCACTCTTGAAACGATTGATGCTGCTGACTGTGAATTGGTGGACTCTTCATAGATAATTTGTAACCTTTTCCAGTCTTGGTAAGCATCAATAACTTTTTTATGAGGTCTTTAGAAATCTCCTTTGTTCATGCCATGATATAATTCCACAAACATGTGTTCTGAAGATCAGACTTTGATAGACCTCTGTTATCTTAATAGAAGATGGTGGCCATTTACAACTGATTTTCATCTGATTCATTGAAAACACCTGATTCTAATTTCACATTTAAATGACTGCTAATTACAGACATTCACATACTTTTTCCACTCACAGTTACGTAAACCTGGTTCATTTTCCTCAATAAATAAATGACTAAGTATAATATTTTTGCTGCAATTCTTTAATTCAGTTATTTAAATCTATTTTTAGGACTTGTGTGAAAATCATCCATAAAGTAAGTCTCACTTTAACAAATTTGGTACTCACCAAACAAAGTACATGACAAACTGTTTTCATATTTATATTAAGCACAGAGCATCCAGGTTTTATCCCAATTACATCTACAGTGGTGCTTGAAACTTTGTAAACCCTTTACAATTTTCTATATTTCTGTATAAACATGACCTAAAACATCATCAGATTTTCACAGAAGTCCTAAAAAAAGATAAAGAGAACCGATTAAAAAAAATGAGACCGAAATACTATACTTGGTAATTTATTTATTGAGGAAGATGATCCAATATTTATTACATATTAGTGATTGGCAAAAGTATGCGAACCTCTAGGATTAGCAGCTAAATTGAAGAAGTAATTAGAGTCAGGAGTTTTCAATCAATGTGTGAGTGGGCACCCTGTTTTATTTAAAGAACAGGGATCTATCAAAGTCTGCTCTTCACAATACACATTTGTGGAAGTGTATAATGGTACGAACAAAGGAGGACCTCAGAAAAAGAGTTGTTGATTCTCATCAAACTGAAAAAGGTTACAAAACCATCTCTAAAGAGTTTGGACTCCACCAATCCACAGTCAGACAGATTGTGTACAAATGGAGGAAATTCAAGACCATTGTTACCCTCCCCAGGAGTGGTCGACCAACAATGATCACTGCAAGAGCAAGGCGTGTAATAGTTGGTGAGGTCACAAAGGAGCCCAGGGTAACTTCTAAGTAACTGAAGGCCTCTCTCACATTGGCTAATGTTAATGTTCATGAGTCCACCATCAGAAGAACACTGAGCAACAATGGTGTGCATGGCAGGGTTGCAAGGAGAATGCCCCTGCTCTCCAAAAAGAACATTGCTGCTCATCTGCAGTTTGCTAAAGATCACGTGGACAAGCCAGAAGGCTATTGGAAGAATGTGTTGAGGAAAAATAGTTCAAAATAGAACTTTTTGGTTTAAAAGAAAAGTGTTATTGTTACAGTACACCATGTTGCTGAGGGCTGGTGAACCGTTAAAGAATAAAATAGATTTAAATACTTTATTTTATTCTAGGTTAGGACCCAAGTGCAGTTAGCTCCAGATGGAATCAGTGAACCAAAATAAGATTAATAACCGAGCCCGCTGCTAATGCGGGACCCGGGACTCAAACCCCCGAACCCTAGTGTCACAGGCGAGTGTAATCTAGGCTTGCTACGGCGGCAGACACTAGGACCCGGGGGGAAGAGCAGGTAAACGTAATGGCAGACAAAGGAACCGCCTACAGCAGACTCACAATAAGGTGTACACCATCTGAAAACTATGACGGGAACCGAAGGAAGTTACAGACGCGACCAAAAACGGACGTATTTACGCATGCGCAGGTTGGATCCGAGCACTTCTGGCTCAAGGTCTGCTCGCTAGAGCTCAGCTGTGCAGGAGAATGCCGATGTGTGCGTGCACAGTGCGACAACAGTGCGGACAGCGTTTCAGCAAATGAATCGCTCATGCTGAGAAATCCGCAAAGGATGCGCACGATCCTCCCTGTACTATGGGAGCATGAGTCCGAGCAGAACATCCGCAAAGAGCATGACATGGTCCTCCCTGTCCTAAGGGAGGATGAGGCTGACGCGGGGGGTGCGTTACAGTAAAGGAATCGCTCACGCAGGGCGAACGGAAGGCAGAAAAGAGGGAAAGGAGGCGCGAGCAGGTGATGAGCTTTCCCTAATCCTAGAAACTAAGCCCTGAACACCTTACCTCGAGCTTTAGGCTCTACTCAGCCCACCTTCTATGCAAGATGGGTCGTACCATTTTCCCTGCAACCGGTGCACCGAGCAAAGAGATGAGCCGCGTGACGCATCGTGCGAGCGGTATGTGTGAAGTATGAGAGGATGTGGCGCCTGTCAGTGGCAAAGCGTGCACTTAAATAACCCCACTGACAGGTGCAAGCACTTCACCACGCAATCACGTTGCCAATCTGTCGTGCCAACGTGAATGCGCTGGTATATGGGGATCTCACACGATAACTAAGCCGACACCTACTGTCAGCTTAGGGGAATCCCCAGTAATTTGGGGGAGCACAAGCTGCCGTGAAGGGCCAACACTGGCCACTAGTGGCCCAAGTGTAAGCGCTAACAGTTATGTTTGAAAAAAGGAAAACACTGCAGTCCAGCACAAGAACCTTATCCCATCTGTGAAACATGGTGGTGGTGGTATCATGGTTTGGGCCTGTTTTGCTGCATCTGGGCTAGGACAGCTTGCCATCATTGATGGAACAATAAATTCTGAATTACATCAAAGAATTCTAAAGGAAAATGTCAGGACATCTGTCCATGAACTGAATCTCAAGAAAAGCAAGACAACGACCCTAAGCACACAAGTCGTTCTCCCAAAGAATGGTTAAAGAAGAATAAAGTTCATGGCCAAGTCAAAGTCCTGACCTTAATCCAATCAAAATGTTGTGGAAAGACCTGAAGCGAGCAGTTAATGTGAGGAAACCCACCAACATCCCAGAGTTGAAGCTGTTCTGTACAGAGGAATTGGCTAAAATTCCTCCAAGCCGGTCTGCAGGACTGATCAACAGTTACAGGAAACGTTTAGTTGCAGTTATTGCTGCACAGGGGGGGTCACACCAGATACTGAAAGCAAAGGTGCACATGCTTTTGCCACTTATTAATATGTAATATTGGATCATTTTCCTCAACAAATAAATTACAAAGTATAATATTTTTCTCTCATTTGTTTAACTGGGTTCTGTTTATCTACTTTTAGGACTTGTGTGAAAATCTGATGATGTTTTAGGTCATATTTATGCAGAAATATAGAAAATTGTAAAGGGTTCACAAACTTTCACGCATACTGTATTCAGTTTGAGCCCGGTGGGTGATGTGACAAACATCAATGCACGTATTAACAATGATAAAGTTGGACTTAATTCATAGAAACCCTGCATAGAAAATTCTAATATGTTCACAAACTTTTAAGTACCACTGTATATCTGTGCACCTTATAAGTAATGTAAACAGTATAATCAAACTGCTTTGCCATGTTCCTGGAAGAATGATAATTCCACAAATTTAAAAATGTGTTTATGAATGAGATTATAATAACATGCTTTACAATAAATACTTTTACTCAAGATATATGTAAGAATGCCAGAGATGTGTATTGAAGGGCAGATTTAGGAACTGTTTAAATTAAGACAACCAACAGTCCACATTATTAGCAATTAATTATAGAATTGAGTAACTAACATTAATGCTGTATTTTAAACACGGCTCTAACCTTGTAAGATTTCCTGAATAATCTATATAGGTTGAAGTCAGTGGTAGAAACACCACCACCCAAATAGCTCAGCCAAACAAAAGTTTATCAGTTTATGATCACAAAACAGCATTAACGCTGCAATGTTGTACATGTGGTTTGGATGTCTTGTTTGAAAAACAGCGATTTATATAAAGACCTCAATATACTCACACAGTGACAGTTTGCTGAGCAGATCACAGTACAACTTCATACTGCATTGATGATACTGCATGCATTTTGCAACTATATGTCAGTAGCTTTAAATCTGAATAGATACATTTCTTGTAGAGTAACAATTAATGTTGCTAACTACATTTTAAATGCACCTTGATCAACATGAAATATAGTATACACAAGAATATCTCTGATAAGTTCTTGGGAACCATATCCTGAAGAAAAGCAGTTTAACATCAAATGTATACCTAAAAAGGCTTAGCAACAACACTTAGTTGAAACGTTTCGATTAACTTTCTAATTGAACATTTAGAAATCTGCAAGTAAGATCACTGCGGACAATTATCATTTCAAGGACTCTGTGATGTTACTTTCTAATCAGAATCAGGGCCACAACACAGTAGCAAATTTTTATCAACCATTTCAATGTCTTAATTGTATGGGTATTTAGACAAGTTTCTTCCATTTGACACTTAACAAAGCACAGACTTTGTATAATTTGCGCACACACACTTTTACTTAACCATTTTCAATTGCTTTCAGAAAGCAGTAATTTCCTTCATTTAAAATGAAAAAATGTGATAGTGTGTACGTTTCTTTCTACTAAATGCCACTTGAAACACATTAACCAAGGGTGGATTCATTCACCATATACAGTCAAAGCCCACTGCCTCACAGCACGTTTCTTCTTGCACAAATTGCTGCAACATAAAATAAACAATTACCTCATAAACCTTAATTGAAATGACAGTGGAGGGTGTAGTTAGTGGTAAGAAGACATTCAGAACACCAGCACCTTCCAACATTCAGGATAATGGGTTAGTGATATGGGTAGTGATATTAAAATAGCCCATATTTTATAGCAGGAATTTAGATAGCGGGAGTACGGATACCAGGGTTTATTTGTAACTACAGTTGAACTAAATGCCAGTTAAAATGTCCCCTCATGTCTAAAATGTATGGCTGTATTGGAAAAAAAACAAAAACATAAAAGCAGTGAAGGAGAAAGATTTTGAAATGTAAACAAATTGGAGGTGTATTTGTACTTGTAGTTACATGACAAAATGTAAAATATTGCATTAAAATGTGTGTACAGACGTATTCAACTTTGACCACAGCTGCTCAGATTCAGAGGCTCAATACGCAGGAAGTAATTTAATGCAGGTCCTATGCAGAATGAAGGTTTAGGAATTCGCATACTCCTAATCCTAATTTTTACATGGACTTACCTGTCATAGTCTAATTACAGTACATTCTTTCTCAACATTCTTTTCTAGCTAGAAAAAAAAAACAGTTAAAAAAAAAATCTCAACTGATTAGTCCGTTATTATACTTCCTTTAGCGTAGGTGGTACTGGATAGATTAGAAGGAAAACAAACTTCATTAGATACAGTCCAATGATGAAAATAAATTGGCAGGGGTTTAAATGACTAATAGGATATTAGAAACTAAGTTTATGTATGTACCCTAGAATTGGTCCAAATCAGACTGGTGGAGTTGAAATGCTTTATCCAGCTTGGCAAAGTTATTTTTAAATTTTAAGACAGTTATTACTGTCCTTAAATTTCTAAGTTCTAGTATTCTTGAGTTTAGTTCCAAATTGAAATAGGAAAACGGTCTTTTATATAAAGTTGAAATAAAAAAGACAATACGTGTGTGCTTATGTATGCAAAAGGGGGGATAATAAATAAACAAGCTACAGTTTTAGTGACATGCTACTTACAGGTAATAAGAGTAGGAGTATTCATTTCGTCTGAAGCATGTAGACAGAGCAGTAGAAAAAAGAAACAACCCCAAAATAGAACAATTATTTCGAATAATAACCACTAAAGAACTAATGTGGAGCGAACATTTAGAGTTAATTCAACTAATTTAATATATTGTACATATGCATGTTGCTTAACTTTTGCTATTAAGTTTTGATATTGTACCTGTTCAGTATACCATTATGTCTGTCTATTATAAATGCCCAGCAAATACTAAATCTAAGGAAAGAAACAGCACGTCTAACTTCCCAAGGAGAAACACAGGTAATGGACTGAGGTATGGAGGATCACAGTGGTGTTAAATGAGTGTGTTGAGTTATAGGGGTCACTGGTGCAAATAAACAGTGAGTCATTTTGTATTTTTTTACCAGTTGTTTACATCCCAAACAATATGAGAAAATGGCATGACAAGCACTTTACAGTTATTAAGTACACACCTCATACTCCACAGGGGTAAATATAACATGAATGAAATGTGTATCTCAAAAGGTGTGTAAAATGTGTGAATGTGTTTTTCTGTAGAGTGCTTCTATGTTACTGCTTCTATGTTATACAACATTATAATGTTTCAATAAAAAAAATATAATCAGCATATCAATGAATGAAAATTTGAAGTTTCGAAAAAAATTCTCATAATGTGTTTGCACTTGTCACTTGTGTGAGTAACCTAAAGTCACAGAGTTACACTTGCTAAATTCAGCCATGGTAAGTAACAAAGTAAGTACTTTGTTACTGTACTTAAGCATATTTTTTGGGTATCTGTACTTTACGTGATTATTTCTTTAACTTACTACGTTGTACTTTTACTCACTACATTTCAAAAGAAAAATCTGTACATTTTACTCACTACATTTTCAAAACAGGCTCTTACTTTAGCTTTAATTTATCTTATCACTTTATTTATCTGTTTTATCCAGCTATATGTTGACAGGCACGTAGTTCTGCGGTCCAACACAAGAGGGCTGCCGTGGGTGGAAGATGTGCAGGGGTTAGGACTACAATCCCTAGTGTGTATGAGCCTACAGCACCCAGCAGGCATTGTGCTGATGAGGACTGACGAGAGACACCTGCTCAACCGGTTATTTAAGGCTGTTTGAGAGCAGTGCCTCTCTTTGCACTTTGGAAGCACTCTGGCATGAGATATTTTAAGGAATGGATGTAAGGAAAAGTAGGGCTCTGCCCGAGGTAACAGGCTTTGTTTAGGGTCATCCTTTGCTTTGGGTGTTACTGGCTCCTTATTCTTGCTACACTTTGAGAGTTTATGTCTCGTTGTTACATGAGCTCGGCTCGGGAGCTTCTGATTGAGTCACGATTCATTCACTGGCATCGACTCAGGATTCGAGAACTTGCATGAGTATACGTGTATTTCTTTCTTTCCTCGTTTGCTATGTTACGAGCATTGATTGTTATTGGCGTCCTGTCTCAGTTACAAGAATTAGGCTCGCCGCTGTTATGGGAGCTTCTACTTTGATTCACGAATCATTCACTGGTATCAACTCAGGCTTCGAGAACTTGTGCGAGTGAACATGCATCACTTCCTTGCTACTTGTATGTTGCACTTTGATTCATGAATAAGTCCAACTCGGCACTGCTGCAGGAGCTTCTACTTTCATTCTCTGCTTAACTCCTTTGTTTGAATCTGTTTCTTAAAAGCTCCTTTGTTTGGCATTTAATAGCCACTCCTTTCTTCGTTTTGACACACTGCCCCATTAACAAAGGTTTCTTATTTAAGCGATCCGGGTTCAATTACCGCTGCAGGTCATTTGCGCCATACACGGTGTTTCATGTTCTTCATCATAGTATATTCACACACTCACGGCCATTCTGATTTATATGTATGTGTGTATGTATGTATGTATGTGTGTATGTGTGTATGTATGTATGTATGTGTGTATGTGTGTATGTGTGTATGTATGTGTGTATGTGTGTATGTGTGTATGTATGTGTGTATGTGTGTATGTGTGTATGTATGTGTGTATGTGTGATAAAATAACACCTGTTATCTTCACTTGGGTCATACCTCACTGAACCCTAACACTATGGTTCTTTTTTATTTTGACAATTCTAGTCAGGCATTTAATGAAGCACAAATTAGAATCCTAGGTTTATACTTTACACATTACAACTATCGCGAGAGTGCACATGCCAAATATTACTCAGGGTTGGTTCCATCTCTTTTTGTAGGCTCTCAGTATTTGCGCCGCACTTCATGATTTTGAAGAAGCTCTTGCAGAGCAGGTACGCCTTTACAGGCATTTATATGATACATCTATAAGAGATTATAGAGATACTCAGATGACTTATTTGAAACAGAATGCCCAAGTATGCCCAAGTGTTCACACAGGTTCCCATGAGTCATGCACGGCCCTCTGAAAGTATCAAATTTAAAAAGTCTTTCTAACAGTTTTTAGTTATTTCCCAAAAATAACTGCATACACTTTACACTGTTTTTATTAATGCGACACTACAGTTTTAGCATGTCTCTGTGACAGTGAATTCTATTTATGTGATGCATATAAGAAGTATATTTAAAATAACTATATAATATTTGTAAATATATTGGATAAGTATTTTTTTTTATTAAGTAATGTAGTGGAGTGCAGGGAAAATGCAGTGTCAGTCTTTTAAAGAGTTGATGATAAGTATTATGTGGTTTAAATATCATGATTTACTGCATTACTGAATATTACCAAAACTAAATACGAGCGATTTTTAAATAAATGCGATACGATCATCATTTATAAAAAGCAATTTATCAACATTTATAAAATGCCCTCAATAAAAGACTTGTTTAAAAAAGTTTATGAAGGCTTTACGCAGTTTACAAAGGCTTTTTAAAGAAATTCTTTTTTTCTTTTTTACTTTAACTACATTTAGTAGCATGTACTTTTATACTACTACTAGAGTAAAATACAGAAGCCATACGTCAACTTTTACCTGAGTATATTTTTAACAAATTTGTAGTACTTTACTTAAGTAAAGAATGTGTGTACTTCTTCCATCTCTGGCTAAGTTAACATTCATTGCCTATAGATTTTGTCATATAGAAGCGATGTCCGATTCAGTAGTATGCTCTGTACCCAACCCAGTGTGGAAAGATGACCAAGCCTACAGCATGTTTACAGTCATGCTCTGAAAATAATGTGAATTTCATAGATAACTGGGCAACATTTGAGGTTAAGCCTTAAGATGGGGCAGTGTCCATCCCACTTGATAAGGGGCTGCTCACACTTCTTGTAACAAAGCCCACAGTCTCATGGCATGTTTAGTTAAGGCTAAGACAAGGCAGTAGACAACCACATTAAACCTTAGTAGCCATGCCCCATCAACCTGAACTCATGCTATAGAGACTGTCTGTTTGCTGCATCACTCAAAGTGTAAATGTGTTTAAAAAGATCGTTATAATAACTTCATTAGTATAAACAAAAATAGCTCTAATTATAAACAACTAATTTAAATTAAAGCTAGGATAATTTCACATTAGTAATTTTAACATAGGAACTGTAAATGAAATGTTTACTGATAATTGTTTACCTGCACTTTGTTTTAAAGTTAAAGTCAGATATATTTCTATAGTGCTTTTTACACTGGAGCATTGTCTCAAAGCAGTTTTACCATGATCTTCTATTGTCTAAGTCCAATTTCAAACTGAGGAAGCGTAGGGCGACAGTGGCAAGGAAAAACTCCGCAAACCTTATAAGGAAGAATCCTTAGCAGGACAAACACACAAAAAGGAACCCAACCTACTCGAGCAACTTAGATGTTGTATGTACCGTACTACTTAAACCAACTTTAATTAACATGTTTTATAGTAATAGTTTAAATAATTAGAAGCTAAAAAATATTAACAGAGAGAACATATTTAAATGAAATAATTTAAATAAAGTGTAATAAACTTTAGACTAACATTAGAGTAAATGTAATATTCTGAAGAGTTTAATACATTTACTCTATTATGATGAATATCTAGCTTTAAATGAATCCTCCCCTCCTGGATATAGTTATGTTCAAAACCCTCCAATTAATGGTCATGAAGGAGGAGCAGCCACAATGTTTGCCAAAGAGTTAAAGCTAAATCTACTTATAAGGTCATTGAAATGTTACTTCTTAATGCGATTGGCCAGTGTCATGTAAGGAAAAAAATCATACTTGTTTCAGTTCCTTACTCAGAGTTTCCTCAGGATTTTGCAAATTTTCTTTCTTGCAGGTCATTGGAGGTGATTTTAATATGCACTCTGAAATTGAGCAAGATCCACTTAAAATTACATTTAACTCAATTAGAATACATGGGTGTCACTTAGTAGGTGATGGGACCGATACATCGCTGTAACTATACCTTAAATCTAATGCTAACATTCAGTATCAGTATACAGTGGTGCTTGAGAGTTTGTGAACCCTTTAGAAATTTCTATATTTCTGCATAAATATGACCTAAAACATTATCAGATTAAACAAATGAGACAAAAATATTATACTTGGTCATTTTTTTATTGAGGAAAATGATCCAATATTACATATTAGTGAGTGGCAAAAGTATGTGAACCTTTGCTTTCAGTATCTGGTGTGACCCCCCTGTGCAGCAATAACTGTAACTAAACTATTTCCTGTAACTGTTGATCAGTCCTGCACACCGGCTTCTAGGAATTTTAGCCCATTCCTCCATACAGAACAGCTTCAGCTCTGGGATGTTGGTGGGTTTCCTCACATTAACTGCTCACTTCAGGTCCTTCCACAACAGTTGACTGGATTAAGGTCAGGACTTTGACTTGACCATTCCAAAACATTAACTTTATTCTTTAACCATTCTTTGGTAGAACGACTTGTGTGCTTAGGGTCTTTGCCTTGCTGCATGACCCACCTTCTCTTGAGATTCAGTTCATGGACAGGTGTCCTGACATTTCCCTTTAGAGTTCTCTGATATAGTTCTGAATTCATTGTTCCATCAATGATGTCAAGCCGTCCTGTCCCAGATGCAGCAAAACAGGCCCAAACCATGATACCACCACCACCATGTTTCACAGATGGGATAAGGTTCTTATGCTGGAATGCAGTGTTTTCCTTTCTCCAAACATTTTCCAAAGCTTTCTTTTAAACCAAAACGTTCTATTTTGGTCTCATCTGTCCACAAAACATTCTTCCAATAGCGTTCTGGCTTGTCCACGTGACCTTTAGCAAACTGCAGATGAGCAGCAATGTTCTATTTGGAGAGCAGTGGCTTTCTCCTTGCAACCCTGCCATGCACACCATTGTTGTTCAGTGTTCTTCTGATGGTGGACTCATGAACATTAACATTAGCCAGTGTGAAAGAGGCCTTCAGTTGCTTAGAAGTTACCCTGGGGTCCTTTGTGACCTTGCCACATATTACACGCCTTGCTCTTGGAGTGATCTTTGTTGGTCGAGCACTCCTGGGGAGGGTAACAATACTCATGAATTTCCTCAATTTGTACACAATCTGTCTGACTGTGGATTAGTGGAGTCCAAACTCATTAGAGATGGTTTTGTAACCTTTTCCAGCCTGATGAGCATCAACAACTCTTTTACTGAGGTCCCCAGAAGTCTCCTTTGTTCGTGCCATGATACACTTCCACAAACGTGTATTGTGAAGAGCAGACTTTGATAGATCCCTGTTCTTTAAATAAAACAGGTTGCCCACTCACACCTGATTGCTATCCAATTTATTAATAACACCTGACTCTAATTTCACCTTCAAATTAGCTGCTAATCCTAGACGTTCACATACTTCTGCCACTCACTAATATGTAATCATTTTCCTCAATAAACAAATAAAATATTTTTGGCCTGTTTGTTTACCTGGGTTCCCTTTATCTACTTTCAGGACTTGTGTGAAAATCTGATGATGTTTTAGGTCATATTTATGCAGAAATAGAGAAAATTCTAAAGGGTTCACAAACATTCAAGCACCACTGTAGATAGCCTTGTTGTTTTCACACAAAGTTATTCAGTCACTGATCTCTTAGTATAGCTACCTGTAACTAATATCTGCTTACTGCCTGATCATATGAAGCACACTGTTACACTTGCTACTGCAGCTGCATGTATTAATAACCTACCAGACTTATTAATTAAAAACACTAACAGAGTGTGATTAGCTCAAGCATGCAGCCCAACAATTAGAATGTTTGTTTTGCTCAAAATTAGATGAACCTGCTCCAACTAGGGTCAAAGGGAAAAAAAATCTTGTACCATGATATAATAACCACATCCATTCCTTAAACTTAGAATGTTTCTGGTGACACGGTAAATTGGAGGTATTTCAGACTACTTCTAGGATATAAATATGCCCTTACTAAAGTTAAAACAGTGTATATTTCCTTACTAATACAGAAAATAAGAACAATCCTAGATTTCTTTTTAATACAGTCTCTAGACTAAGTTGTTTGGTTTATTTAATGTCGCTATCAGTGTCAATGGCCATTTTAACAACAGACACAAGGTTGTATCGATACACAAGTTTACTTCAAAGCCATACATACACACATACATACATACATACATACATACATACATACACACATATATATAATTCTATTCTAATGTATTCTAACCTAATGCATGTCTTTGGACTGTGGGAGTACCCAGAGTAAACCCACACAGACACGAGGAGGAAATGCAGACTCTGCACAGACTCTGCACCTCTTGGTCTACCTGGGGATTGAACCCAGGGCGTTCTTGCTGTGAGGTGACAGTGCTACCCACCGAGCCACCGTGTAAAGTAAAAACAGAAATTCTGGAAATGAGTCTGATTGCCATAGTAATGATTTAATGAATTGCCTTAATGATAAGAGACATAAAACTCAAAGCTCAACACCCAGCTATTCAACAACCTATTAGATGCAATACTACCAAATATCACAGAGCCATTGCTTATTATTTTTAACTCATCTTTTAGCCTTGGCTATATTCCCAAATCCTTTGTGCATGGTTACTAAACCTCTTATTATAAAGCTAACCTTGACCCTAGCATGCTGTCTAATTATACACCAACTTCAAATTACCTTTCCTCTCCAAGATTTCAGAGAAAGCAGTTTTGCACCTCCATCATGACAGTATTTATGAACCATTTCAGTCTGGATTCAGGCCCCATCATAATACAGAAACAGCATTATCTAGAGCACTTAATAATTTATTAATGTCCTCAGATAATAGATGTATCTCTTTTCTTGTTCTACTACATTTAATTGCAGCATTTGACACTGTAGATCATGACACATGACACTGTGAATAGGTTAGAAAGAATTTAAGAATTTAGACTTGTCACATTATACCCTGAAAATAAACAAAATCTACATGTTCAGCTGCATTTACAACTTATAACCATTAACATCAAAGTGAAATTAGGGTTGGGCAGTATGGCCAAAAATTTGTATCATGATATTTTTAAGTATTCTACCGGCTTCATGGTATATCACAGTATTTTTTGGTATATTTATATGCCAAATGTGTGTGTGTGTGTGTGTGTGTGTGTGTGTGTGTGTGTGTGTGTGTGTATTTTATTGATTAGAGATTCACCGAATATAGAAGGGGCTGCTGGCTTGTGCCTGACTCTGCACCGTTGCTAGCTTTAGCTTTAATCTCTTTGACTTTGTTTGCTTTGTCAAACTCTGCATATTCAGTGGGGTGATGCTGTTTTAAACGTCTTATTAAATCCGTTACTCTGATCATTTTCGGAATTGATCCTTCACTGCTTATTTTCGCCATGTATGTAATCCAAACAGCACACTGTAAAAGTTTCCATGCTGGAGACATGGTTGTCTTTGAATTGAACAAGAAAGCCCTTAGTAGTGTCCCTAGTCCATCAATTAGTAATGCGGTATTGTAGGGAGCCTTATTTAGTTGACTAGCTAAGTAGCACTCAAAACACAGCCAACACATATAACGCTTCTTTCTCATCATGTCAGCAAACAAACCCTTAAACATGTCTCTTAAACAAATCATCGAGTGGCTGAAACTTTTAATTATGAACTAACCTGAACTAACCTGAACTGAATTATGAATTAAAGTTATTAAACTGTGCTGTTCATGTGTGGTTGACGTGAATCAGTTATATGAGAACGGCTCAATCTGATCACACTAAAACTGTCCGAATTCGCTTCATATATGTATATAACGAAGGCTTTAATTACTATCAGGTTTCCTTCACCCCCACAAAATTACACAATTCAGAATGCATGAAACAGTTGCCGAATGTAGACAAATTTTATTGTGCAATCTGCAATGTCTTAAAGACAGAGTTTAAAAGAGAGAGGTGCCTATTTTTGGCTGATATATTTTTGCTCCCTCTAAGATATAATCTGAATTCCATGAGTTAATCATTACTCTGAATCAGTCTCGAAAGTTACTGCGTTCATAATGTGGTTCTTTGCATCGCTGATCTCTCTTTATAATCCAGTTCTATGTTCTGTTCTTTAATCTGACTTAGCCTTTCCCAGCTGTTAACAGACTGTATCTAGCCTGTGGTGTATGCTATGCTACCTGGCTAGCGAGTTTTACCCAGCATGCTGATCGGTGATGTAGTTCTTCTCAGAGCTCAGCAGTGCTCGTAGCGGCGAAAAATATTATATAATTTGCCTATTTGTTAGAGCTGTATTTCTGCTATGCACCAGTATGAAGGTATATGAAAAGGCATACCGTATGGGAAATTAACACCGGTGTACTGGCTAAACCGGTATACCGCCCAGCTCCAAGTGAAATTAAAATCGGATGACATTTTTTTTTTAATTTCATTAGTAAAAATGTGTTTTGGGTAAGTGATCAGCCCCTTTAGAGTAACCATTATAAACTTGCTCCGGTACAACAACATTTCAGATCACACAGCAGGCTAACCAGCCCCCACCCAACATCAACTGTTTTAGATTTGATTATATCAGAATAAATGCAGCTGTTCCTTATGGACTCTACTACCAGTTCATGGGAATGTAAAATAATTCACTTTGGGTGGAAGGATACTTCCAATGGGCTCTGAAATAAAATTGTAGAAAGGCACAAGTTAGGAGAAGAATATAAAAACATTTCAGAGGCTTTACCTCTACCCATCTCTCAAGAGTTTCCTTCAGATCATTTTTAAGAAGTGGAAAGTGTCAGGCACCACTGCCCTGCTTAAATTGGGCCATCCCTCCAACCTAGATGACCAAGCTATGAAAATATTGATCAGGGAAGCGACCAAAAGCCCAGTGGCAATGTTGAAGGATTTGTAAGCCTTTATGGCTGTGATTTGTCACTCTATGCATGTGACAACAATCTCACACGCCTTACTGGCCTGTAATGGCAGGGTGGAAAGAAAGAATCCTTTGCTGAAAAAGTGCCACATTCTTTTGTGTTGAATCTTGTATGTGCTTGTGATGCCATGTGGTAAAAGGTTTTATGGTAGGAGAAAACCAAACACCGCACATCATTCAAGATCCTCCATGTGACCCGTGTGAAGCATGTTGGAGAGCAACATTATGCTCCTGGAAGGTTTTTGTTCAGCAGAGCAATTAGTCATAATTGAAGGGAAAATTAATGCTGCAAAATACACTTTCCAAGTACATCAGTTTTCTGGTAGACAGTTGAAGATGGGCAGGTGGTTCAGGATAGACAGGAGTCTCACACTGCATGCTAGTTTAGTAAATACTGCCCTTCATCGGTGAGTGAAAATACAATACTTATCACAGTGTATGGGAATAGAGCTGTTCAATGTACATTCACATAATTGTGTTTGACTGCACTTATATTTTAGGTTTTAAGTGCAGCTGTACAGCAGCCTCTAAGATCTTTTTTTACCCACTCTCAGATCATATTTGTAGCAAGACATGTTAATATCCATCCCTTAAACATTTTACAGGGACAAGCTAGATTTTAGCTCAGAATTGCACTTAGTCCTGACTATTTAGAACTTGGACTTGACAAAGATGGTCTTTACTACAACGCTAACAACAACAACAACAACACTAAGCACTCAGTCAAAACACAATGTAGTAACTTGAGGATAGGAAGATTAATGTCACCAAGTGTCCAAGTAAGAGTCCAAACATAAATTCTAAATCTGTAGATGGACTTCAAGAGAGCAATCTATTTTCAATCAAAGGAAGATTTGACTTGAATATGTACAATTCTGCAAGAAAAAAGGCAAACATCGCTATCTACGTGTGAAAAGCTGCTAGAGACATACCGAAACTCAAATTACATCCAAACTCCAATAACAGACTGTTGGCTGTATTTAAAGCAAAATGATTCCCTGTGGAGTACTGAATCAAAGGGCTGATCACTTCTTTATTCTATTTTTTTCCAGAACTGATAAATTTATCTTGGTACTAAGACAAATTGTGTAAACAATCTGTAAACTATATGGGAATATGAGATTTGACTTCAGATAAGGTAAGACAAAGAAGTTACTATTTGAAATGGGTTATAATGATTGTCTACAGACACACTATCTGGGCAAAATGGATGTTTTCCTTAGGTATATTTAGACCAAAATGTTTTCCATTTCACAATCTAGGTTATTCACTGCCTTCTTCAAAGAGAAATAGTAACAGATTATTCATTCTGTAGTTTGGAGGAAGGTTTTAGTCAGACAAACACAGCATAGCTCATACCTGCCTGAGTCTGAGCCAAATCAATCTGGTATGTAGAATCGACTCCGCAGTTTGACCACCTTTAATTCTCAGGACTTGACAATTGACCCTTTGGGATTGACAAGACCGCCTACTAGGTCACCTGATCGTGGATTTCAACCATTTGCGCATAAGGGCTTAGTTTTGCCCTATACAGTTGTAAAGTATTGTTTTAACAGAATCAGAATCTCCTAAAAAATGAAAAAATAAATACATTTAAAAAATAAACAAAACAAAAAAGCATATGTACCACTGTGACCTTACATTACACCTAACCATAAAATTACTGTTCCACTGATATGCTACATTATGAATAAATTCATTTGTCTGTGAATAGTTGCTACTTATGTTTAAGAATTTGCACCCCAATATAGCATAGAAACAGCATCCGTCAGAGTGAAAAAGTACTTGTTTGTGTCTTTAGACAATGGATGTATCCCCTATTTGTTCTCCTAGTGCAGAAATTTTGTGTATTTGTGAAGGCGGATTTCGCTTGTTTCAGCCTTATCTCACAGTCATGAAGTATTAATAAAGACCACTTGGTAGTTTTCCCGCTAACTAGTTGTGAAACTTTAGAAAAGCATGTTTACATCTACAGAAAAGTTTCCATTCTATTTAACTTGCTGTCACTCATGTTTGTTGATGGTGAAACTGTTGCTGTATCAAGACACACTATGACTGTTTGGTCCTCTGGCACCTGGTAGGCTAGGACACTACTACTACTACTACTACTACTACTACTACTACTACTACTACTACTACTACTACTGAGCACACTAAAGGATGGCAACATTTGGAGTATTGTTCAATGTGTCATGCAGAATCCCGATTCCAATAACAACCCCACCTACATCACAGTGGTTGTTACACAGCACTCAATATAATTTTCTTACGTCACTCAAATCTCAAAACATCTCACCACACATCCATTACAAATTATCAGTTGTTTACCCTGAACAGTCATTATCAGTCATTTCCCAGCTTTGTGGAACGGCTCTGCCCATCAGCATTGGGTAACCACAAAATACTTTTCACAATTGATGCAAATGGTGCATATGGATAGTAGTGGATTCATTGCTAGTCTTACTCAAAATGATGTTATTTGTGTGAATGTATTTCACACAGAGTGAGAACGTGTGTGTGACCATGTACTAAATAAATGATCCAGCCTTCCTACTCATATGTTCAAGATAGGAGCTGTCTAAGCTGAGTTTTGTCAATTTTTCTATTATCCAGTCATGCGGCACCCATGCTAGCCTTAAGATTACATCTTGTCAGTCTAGAATCCTAGAATTTTGATTTAACTACTTTACATAATATACTTCTAAGTAATAGTTTAAGATCACTCAAATCAGTGTTTTTTAAGGAGCCATATGTGAGACAGTATGCTTCAGTTTTCCTACAGCTCTCATTAAATAAAAGGCAGCATAGTAGTGTCAGGAGTGTACTTTGTTGATATAATGTGTGTAGGTGTGGATATATTAATACACTGCTATTGAACTCATGGGTTTGGCTTATATTAAAATGGCTTTGTTCTATGCTTGCAAAAACTGCAACACATAAATAAAGCAACAATAAAAGTTTGAATTAAAAGTGGAGGATACAACGCTCTCTCAGCAAATTCATGTACACATTCAGAAATGAAAGCACCAAAGTATATAGTTGCTGATTGTTGTCTTTTATATATTGTCCACATTCTGTGAAAAGTCTTTTACATGTTCGTTTGCTAACAGTGCTGATAATTAGTTTGAATTTATTTGTGCTAACTAATCCCTAGAATGATCAAATAATCCTAGTTATATAACAGATTGTAGGTTAGTAACATATTACATCTGCAGTGTCATGTTTTCTCCTTCACCATGACTGGCCTATTTAACTGTACATGCACATTCAAAATGTATTGAAATAATGTAGACAATCTACACTTTTACAAGACATTACATAACTTTTTTCTGAACTGTGTTTGAATAGCATTATAATTAGTAGTTAAATGTTCTTTTAGAAAAAAATAATAGTTTCAATAATTTACATTAATAATTTAGCAGACCACTCAAACAAGTGTTGTGGCATCTGCACAGACAAAGTCAGCTGATATGGTTTATGGTATAATGCGGTGTTTAAAGTTATCATGCGCCAAATGAACAAATGAAGTACATTCTCACAGTCACTGTGGCACCTGTTTTGCTAATGCTACTTAAAGGTAACCTGTTTGTTTAAAAAAAATGTTTCCAGCATGCATCACTGCAGTCAAGTAAATCTTTAGAGAACAATTATAAAAACAATAATCATGGCATCACAATCACAAAAACAGAGTTGTGACTCTTACAACTCTGACAGATATCCAACTACTATATGGATATGCACTATATTCAGCTACTGTATGGTACCCATAGCATGGACATGCACAACTTATGAGCCCAAGTACCTGTTTAGATTATGCGAATGACAAATAAAGCACAAATGAGGACAGATTAATCAAGAACGTGACTAATGGTCTGATGATGTATAGCATAAAGTAAACATACAATACCCCACACTCAGAGTTCTCCATGTGTGGATTTCTCTAGCAGAGGCAGGCCAAAGGAGAAGAAATATGAGACAAAGTGCAATAAGACTAAAGGTATAGAAAAAAGCACACATTATATTATTGAGGTCACATCAGAGATTATAAGAAATTACCCGAAAACAATGTTTGCTTAGAAAAATAATAAAGATATACATTCAGTTTCTAGTTTATTGGTCATCACTCCAGCACCCACATTATATCTGATATGTGGTGGTCTTATGGTGGTGTCTTTCTATCAATGGCCGGGATAGAAGTGGGCTGTGCAATACAACAGGATACAGTAAATAACTATACTGACAAAGTGCACCTTATATGGATGTACTAGATAAGTCAAGGTATGTATATACATTGTATGCGTGCCTAATAAAATAGCAACAGAGTGTATGTCATTTTGTTAATATAATAAGCATTTTAATGTATGTATTTGTGTTTCCTTTAAATTTTACACTTCAGAGGAACTTAAGCAATATACCAAACTAGCCAACCTACTCTAGAGAGGACAAAATAATCTTAATCAAGGATTACAACCAGTCTTTGTCAGTTTATCCGTTCTTTGCTATTGAAATTGAGCTTACATGTTGCACAAACCTACATGTAACACAAATTGAAATGGTCTGCACCCCATTTTAATGTAGTTAGATGCTAATTGTGCAATAGTATGAAAACCCTTTAAAAAGAATGATGTGCATTCAAAAAAAGAGATGACTCAATTCAAACACGGTCAGTTCTAAGTTCTGGTGTGAACGAAGTGTCGATATAAGCAAGTTCAAGTCCACTCTACAGCCAAAGGTTTTTGAATAACCAATAATTACATATAAAAACATGGATACTGAGGGAACATAGTGTGAGGTCAGCCACTGATGTTGGACAATAAATCCTGACTCTGAATTAATCTCAAATGTCTTCAGGGTCAGGGATCTGTGCAAGCCAATCAAGTTATCCAACTGACTTGTTATTTAGGTGAGAGCCCATGAAAGTATCATATTGAGAGTCATTCGCTGAGGTGTTCAGTGCTATATGATCAGCTTAGCAGTGAGAGTGGATGAAATATGTAATCTTGACTATTACCTAGTATTAAAGTGAATCACAGTAGGGACACGTCTCGTTGTCTCGTTGATTCCACAATATGTCACAAAATGTTAAACCATAAACACCCTTGCCCCAGACAATTCAAACAACTTATATCAGTCTTATAATTTAAGTTTCAAAATGGTAAATTTGTATTGCAAAACAATGCATTGCAAAAACTATTTGCACTGCAAAACAGTGGTTTGTAACCACAGTCACAGATAGATACTCTCACGGGGTGTGCCCTGTAGGGCTTCATTCACCCCATTATATTCCAGAACTGGTGTGTGTGTATGTGTGTGTGTTGTACTTTTCTCTTTCAGTTTTAGCTTTGGCGGCATCTAGTGGCACTGGTGCGAGATTTTCCTGAGACGAGTGAGCCCACAGATCGCAGTGAGGCAGCGCATCGGAAGCAATCAGCACGCTCCCATTTAAGAAGTGGCTTGGAGCTTGCCTGGTTGCTGGTTCATCAGTGTGTAACACCAGTATATTTCCCTAAACCCGTGTTTACTTTGCTTCCCTTTTTGTCTTTACTATTTCCCATGCTTTTTGTTCCTAACATGCCTTTCCATTTCTTTTTTTTCATCCCAGCCTGCCGCTGCGTCAGAGCTCACTCATCCCAGGACGATCAGGCTGCCCGTCCATGGATTTAAACCCGACACTCTTTCTCTCCCAAGCGGTGAGGACCATGGATCCAGTCCTGCCTGCGCCCCGGACTGGACTGCCACGCAAAAGCTGCACAAAAACACCTTTTTTTACTGTAAATAAACTGCACCTTTTTGCACCACCTCTCGACTCCGGTGTCTTGTGTGATACACTGCACATTGGTTCGATAATTCAGAAGCTTTGCTTCAGACCAGTGCAACAGATGCATCATATTGTTGTGAACTGACATCTGTGCCTTGACAGCATCATTAGCATCCACATTAGAAAACCAGTATAACATGCAAAGTAAGAGTAACAGGGTATGCAATTAATGAATCTTTTTCATTCACCTAGTATAAAGAAAGTGTTCTATACAAGCTTACATATTTTACACTAATTGTAGATGCTTTTTTGCTATTACACTTCAGTGGAATGCCATAGCAGTTGAAACAACAGTCTCAAATAATGTGAAAAAAACATTTACCTGCATTTCAAGCACATTTCTGTTAGTGTGAGCAGGAAATTTTAAATAAAAGCCCATGAACATCGTCAGACACTGCTGAGTGCTCAAATAATAATAAAGGATATAGTATAGCATAAACAATATGTACATTAAAACTTTGATAAGTAAAGTGACATGGCAAAGAGAGATGAGTTTTAGCCTGGGAAATGACATTAGGAAGTAACTGTGAATGGGGGATGCTATGTCTCTCTCAGTCTATTACATTGAATTTTCTTAAGAACCTTAAAGAATAAATTAATACTGCACTGCAGTAGAATTCACCCTTGGTTGAGAATTTATTTTTGCATATGTGCATTAATCTTTCTCCATACACAACAACCCATCTTAAAAACTCTCCTAATGTTATTTTTATACTGCTCATTGATGTTAATACAGTACAAAACTCTATGATAAAGTCAATTGTATGGACTGGTAGAACTGTGGGTTGCACTGCAACATTAAGTCATATAGATAGATATCTCCCATATGAATGTATAACAGATTAAGCAAAAACCTCATCTGTTTTTGCTTAATCACACCCAACAGGAGCTGTGCTGTGTCATTACAACTGCTTTACTGCAACAGATCATTTATTTGGCAAGGTAATATACTGCCTGGGGAAAAATAAGGTCACAAACTCTAATATTTCCGCTTTTAGTTTTGACTATGGCACACATTTGCTGTGGCATTGTATCCACAAGCTTCTGCAATATCACAACATTTATTTCTGTCTGGAGTTGCATTAATTTTTCCCCAAGATCTTGTATTGATGATGGGACATTTGGAGAACTGCACAAAGTCTTCTCCAGCACATCTCAAAGATTCTCAATGGGGTTCAGGTCTGGACTCTGTGGTGGCCAATCCATGTGTGAAAATGATGTCTCATGCTCCCTGAACCACTCTTTCACAATTTGAGCTTGATGAGTCTTGCCATTGTCATCTTTGAATATGTCCATGCCATCAGGGAAGAAAAAAATCCATTGATGGAATAACCTGGTCATTCAGTATATTCAGGTAGTCAGCTGACCTCATTTTTTTGGGAACATAACATTGCTGAACCTAGACCTGACCAACTGCAGCAACCCCAGATCACAGCACTGCCCCAACAGGCTTGTACAGTAGGCACTAGGCATGACTCTGGAACAGAGTAAATCTGAACTCATCAGACCACATGACCTTCTACCATTGCTGAGTCCAATCTTAATGCTCCCTATCAATTTGAAGCTATTTTTGCCGGTTAGCTTCACTGACAAGTGGTTTTCAAGTCCTAATCCCTTGAGTTCCCTTTGCATTGTGCATGTGTAAATGCTCTTACTTTCACTACTAAACATATCCCTGAGATCTACTGTTGTTTTTTTACAATTTGATTTCACCAAATGTTTAAGTGATCCCCGGTTATGATCATTCATTTATTTCTGACCACATTCTGTCCACGAAGATGATGTTTCCCCACTGTCCTTCCACTTTTTAATAACGTTGGACATTTCTTAACCTGATTTTAGTAGTTCCAGTAATCTGTTTTCTCTGCTTGATGCATGCCAATAATCTGACCCTTCTGAAACAGATTAACATCTTTTCCACGACCACAGGATGTGTCTTTTGACATGGTTGTTTAACAAATGAGAAGCTACTCACTGTATCAGTTAGGGTTAAATCACTGAAACAATCACCAATGCAGTAATTATCTGATGGGAGGCTCTTACATATTTGCTTAGTTAAATCCAGGCGGTGACCTTTTTTTTTTGCCAAGCAGCGTATATCGGTTAAGTACACCCCAAATCATAAAAAGTTGGGACAGTGTGGAAAATGTAAATACTTTTTGAAAATCTGTTGTTTTACATTGACGTTTATTTCATTGCAGACAATATGAATATATTTCAATATAATACAGTGGTATGAAAAAGTTTGGGCACCCCTGATAATTTTCATGATTTTCCATACTATAAATCATTGGTTGTTAGGATCAGCAATTTCAGTTAAATATATCATTTACAGTGGTGCTTGAAAGTTTGTCAATCCTTTAGAATTTTCTTTATTTCTGAATAAATATGACCTAAAAAATAATCAGATTTTCAAATAAGTTCCTAAAAGTAGAGATAAGAGAACCCAGTTAAACAACTGATAGACAATAATATATACTTTGGTCATTTATTTATTGAGGAAAATGATCCAATATTACATATTAATAAGTGGGCAAAAAGGACGTGAACCGTTGCTTTCATATCTGGTGTGACCCCCCTGTGCAGCAATAACTGCAACTAAACGTTTCCTGTAACTGTTGGTCAGTCCTGCACACCGACGTGGAGGAATTTTAGCCCATTCCTCTGTACAGAACAGCTTCAGCTCTGGGATGTTGGTGGGTTTCCTCACATTAACTGCTGGCTTCAGGTCCTTCCACAACATTTCGATTGGATTAAGGTCAGGACTTTGACTTGGCCATTCCAAAACATTAACTTTATTCTTCTTTAACCATTCTTTGGTAGAACGCCTTGTGTGCTTAGGGCGTTGTCTTGCTGCATGACCCACCTTCTCTTGAGACTCAGTTCATGGACAGATGTTCTGACATTTTCCTTTAGAATTCTCTGATATCATTCAGAATTCATTGTTCCATCAATGATGGCAAGCCGTCCTGTCCCAGATGCAGCAAAACAGGCTCAAACCATGATACTACCACAATTATGTTTCACAGATGGGATAAGGTTCTTATGCTGGATTGCAGTGTTTCCCATTCTCCTAACATAATGCTTTTCTTTTAAACCAGAGGCAGAGGCGAAGGATGGTGAGAATAGTCATAGTCAACCCACAGACCAGTTCCAAAGACCTACAAACATCATCTTGCTGCAGATGGTGTCACTGTGCATCGTTCAACTATTCAGAGCACTTTGCACAAGGAGAGGCTGTATGGGTGAGTAATGCAGAAGAAGCCTTTTCTGTGCACATGCCACAAACAGAGTCGCTTGAGGTGTGCTACAGCACATTTGGACAAGCCAGCTTCATTTTGGAATAAGGTGCTGTGGACTGATGAAACTAAAATTGACATTTGGACAAGGGATGGTATGCAAGGCGGAAAAAGAACACAGCATTCCAAGACAAACACTTGCTACCCACAGTAAAATTTGGTGGCAGTTCCATCATGCTGTGGGGCTGTTAAAGGTGAGGGTCGCATGGATTCCAGTCAATATCAGCAGATTCTTGAGAACAATGTTCAAGAATCAGTGACAAAGTTGAAGTTGCATCGCAGCTGGACACTTCAACAAGACAGTGACCCTAAACACTGCTCAAAATATTCTAAGGCATTCATGCAGAGGAACAAGTACAATGTTCTGGAATGGCCATCTCAGTCCCCAGACATGAATATTATTGAAAATCTGTGGTGTGATTTAAAGTGGGCGGTCCATACTCAAAAACCATCAAACCTGACTGAACTGGAGATGTTCTGTAAAGAAGAATGGTCCAAAATACCTTCAACCAGAATCCAGACTCTCATTGGAAGCTATAGGAGGTGTTTTGAGGCTGTTATTTCTGCAGAAGGATCAACTAAATATTTATGTATTTTTTCTGTTGGGGTGCCCAAATTTATGCACTTCCCTAATTTTGTTTGAATAGTTATTGCACACTTTCTGTAAATCCTATAAACTTAATTTCACTGCTCAAATATTACTGTGTTCGTCTGCTATATGATATATTTAACTGAAATTGCTGATCAGAAAAACCAATGATTTACAAAGGAAAATCATGAAAATGATCAGGGGTGCCCAAACGTTTTCATACCATTGTATAAATGTAACGATGATGCAAGCCTTCAGCTTGCATCCATTTTGTTTAGCTCCCCTTGCTTTCTGCTTTCTGCTTCCCACCCAGCAGGTGGGGCTGTAGCCACCTGCTGGTCTGTCCTGTATATATACCCCGCTTCCTGTGCACTTCCTTGTCTGGCTTCTTCACATTGTGGTTGTCCTTGGCGCCTGTTCCTAGCGCCTCCATTCTGGTTTGTCCTCTTAGCTTTCTCTTTGTGTCTTTAGTCCCTAGTTGTTAAGCTTTGTTTATCTTAGTATTACCCCTTTGTTTGTTAGCCTTAGCCTTCCTTGTTTGTTAGCATTGTTAGCTTGTTTCCATGTGTTAGATGTTTGTCTTGTATGCTACCTTGTTAGTTTTGTTCCTAGTGTTTGGTTTGTATGCGTGTTTCACATTGTTCACTATTAATAAACCCGTAGCACTAGCACTTATGTCCGTCTCCCGTGTCCTCCCTTGCCAAAAGCGTGACAATAAATATATTTCATGTTTCGTCAGGTCACCTTGATTTCATTTGCTAATAACCATCCATTCTTGCATTTCAAGCCTGCAACACATTATAAAAGTTGATCAACAAATTAGGGCTAGTAATGAGGGGGGGGAAATTATGTGATTTCAAACAGGTGATGTCAACAGGTGACTGGAATTATGATTTGATACAAAAGCAGTATCCACAAAAGGCTTGAGGTCTTTGAGAAGCAAAGATGGGAATATGCTCTCCAGTTTGTCAACAAATGTGTGAGAAAATGTTTAAAAACATGTTCCTCAAAGAAAGATGGGAAGGGTTTTGCATATTTCTCCCTCTACAGTGCATAAATATAATTAAACCATTCAAGGAATCTGGAGGAATTTCAGTGCATAAAGGGCAAGGGCCCAAGCCAAAACTGAACTCCCGTGACCGCCAATCCCTCAGACAGCACTGTGTCAAGAACTGTCATTCATCAATAGATGACATAACCACCTGGTCAAAGGATTACTTTGCCAAAAGTTGTCAAGTAATACAGAGTTACATTCACAAATGCCACTTAATAATTTACTGTGCAAACAAGAAGCCTTATGTTAACCATGTCCAGAACTGGTGTCAATTTCTCTGTTGCAGTTTCTTGTGCTGTTGCAGCTTAAGACATGTTTGCAGGAAGAATGGGAATGTGTTTTTGGAATGTGTGGCAGGCCTGTAATGCAGTAATGGATGTACAGTGGGGTAAAAAAGTATTTAGTCAGCTAATGATTGTGTAAGACCTCATACTTAGAAAGATGAGAGAGGTCTGTAATTTTCATCATAAGTACACTTCAACTATGAGAGACAAAATGAGAAAAAAAATCCAGCAAGTCATATTGGTCATGGCTCTCACGACCTGTAACTTCTTCTTTAAGAAGCTCTTCTGTCCTCCACTCATTACCTGTATTAATGGAACCTGTTTGACCTCGTTATCTGTATAAAAGACACCTGTCCACAGCCTCAAACAGTCAGACTCAAAACTCAAGACCAAAGAGCTGTCAAAAGACACCAGGATGAAAATTGGAGACCAGGCTGAGAAGAGTGAATCTACAATAGGCAAGCAGGTTCGTGTGAATAAATCAACTGTGGGAGCAATTGTAAGAAAATGGAAGACATACAAGACCATTCATAATCTCCCTTGATCTGGAGCCTCATGCAAGATCTCATCCCATGGGGTCAAAATGATCATGGGAATGGTGAGCAAAAATCCCAGAACTACACAGAGGGACCTAATGAATGATCTGCAGAGAGCTGGGACCAAAGTAACAAAGGCTACCATCAGTAAGACACTATGCCAAGAGGGACTCAGATCCTGCATTTCAGGCTTGTCCCCCTGCTTAAGCCAGTACCTGTCCAGGGCTGTCTGAAGTTTGCCAGAGAGCATATGGATGATCCATAAGAAGATTATGTGGTCAGATGAAACCAAAATAGAACATTTTGGTAAAAACTCAACTGGAGGAAAAAGGATGCTGAGTTGCATCCCAAGAACACCATACCTACTGTGAAGCATTGGGGTGGAAACCTCATGCTTTGGGGTTGTTTTTTCTGCAAAGGGGACAGGAAGACTGATCCGTGTTAAGGGAAGAATGAACGGGGACATGTATCGTGAGATTTTTAAGCCAAAACCTCCTTCCATCAGTGAGAGCATTGAAGATGGAACGTGGCTGGGTCTTCCAGCATGACAATGATCCCAAACACACCGCCCGGGCAACGAAGGAGTGGCTCCGTAAAAAGCATTTCAAGGTCCTGGAGTGGCCTAGCCAGTCTTCAGACCTCAACCCGATAGAAAATTTGTGTAGGGAGTTGAAAGTCCATGTTGCCCCAAAACATCACTGCTCTAGAGAAGATCTGCATGGAGGAATGGGCCAAAATACCAGCTACAGTTTGTGCAAATCTGGTGAAGACTTACAGGAGACCTCTGTCATTGCCAACAAAGGTTATGTAACAAAGTATTGAGTTGAGCCAAATTTATTGACCAAATACTTATTTTCCACCATGATTTACAATTAAATTCTTTAAAAATCCTACAGTGTGATTTCCTGGATTTTTTCTCATTTTGTCTCTCATAGTTGAAGTGTACCTATGATGAAAACTGTATATTAACAAATGTAGTTGATCAGACAAATCATGAACTTGGGTATTGGGTTTATACTGTCTGCAATTAAATAAAAGTGATAGTAAATGTAAGACATACTGCATTTTTTACTGCCATTGTCTATATTGTCCCATCTTTTTCTGATTTTCGGCTGTAGGTTAATATCTTTATAGTAAGGAAAAACAGACCTACATGCAAACTGACATGGATGTTATGCGGCGCATAAGTGTAATAGATTGTATTCTGTTCGATAATATTATCCACAGCAGATTCAGTGGTAGTGTGTCAAGGTGACATTATGACTTTCTCATGTTTATTGAACCTCACTTAAACTGGGCTGGCAATAAGTAGTACAATCACAACACTCATACAAGCACAACACTAACACACCACCACCACATCAGTGTCACTGCAGTACTGACAATGATTCACCACCCAAATAGTACCTCTGTGGTGGCCCTCTGGGGGTCCTGGCCATTGATGAAGAGAGGAAAATGGGGCTAACAGAGTTTTCAGAGCAACAAATGGACTACAATCTATAATTACTGAACTACATAGTGCATCTATATGATAAGAAGAGCTGATGCAATGGGCAATGAGGGTACAAACAAGTTTAAAATTAATTTATATTTAAACTTAAAATTATGAAAGATCAGTGTATGTCTGGAAGAGCTGTTTTTTGAAATTTCTAAAATTGTATTCATCAGTTTATTCAGTATTAAGCATGCCCTGGATGAGACACCATCACTCTCTTCAGTGATTATCTCCTGTGGCAATTCAACTGTAAGACTCAAATAGTTAAGCAGATCATTATCTTTATTCTACATAATTGTAGCTTCTAATTACTTTGTTTGTACTTACTACTGTTTATTGAATAATCTTGCCTGGTCTCACAAAGAGATGGATATGTTCGCCGTTTGCGCCAGGTCCCTCTCAAGGTTTCATGCTAATTGGTCTCAGGCAGTATTTTCTTGCCACTGTCACCTCTGGCTTTCTCATTTAGGGTCTAGACTATGTCTTTTGAATAGCAGGTTTGAGACAATGGCTATTGTTTAAGCGCTCTACAAATAACTTGAATTGGAAAAAATGTAGGTCAACCTGTAAATTGTACAACAAGAATCACTTCAAATGCATGTCTAGAAGTGTATCTAATTTAAAGAAGAACTCTAGTCTTCTCTACACATTACATAATATAACACATTACGTAACACAGTCTGACTATGGCTCTGACCGCAGATTGTAGCTTCTTCTGAGGTACTCAGTGAGTTCATTTACATACAGCCACTGCTACTATCTAAGTGCTGTCTTCCTAAAAGCAATGAATGGATCCTGTTTGAATCAATCAAAATATTAGAATCAAATGACTTAGCTGTTACAATAATCAATTATATTTTCCTTCACCAGGTGGTGGAGGACCTTTTACTACTTTATTTACCACGCTCTAGGTCCATCTGATTGGACAATCGTGCATGGTTCTGATAGACTAACCTACTTCATCTGGAGCTACCCACACAAACCGCTATACTGAACAATCCCACCTGGCCTTTCACTTCAACAAACTGCCACAAAGACTATGAACTGTTCCAGACTAACTAATCCCATTTAACAGAGAGCTCTATACACAGTCTAGTTCTGTCTATGAGACCTCTATAAGACTATTTTAATAGAGTGAAGATAATATTTCATTTTGCTGAAAATAAGCATACTTGTTACTTGAGCAATATAGGTATGTACACACAAGGTATGTAGTATGCTCTGTTGAGATGATAACATGAGCTATACAGATGAAATGCTCAGCACAGTGAGCCTCAAAGCAGATTCTGAAGATGCCCTTAAACTCAGCTGATTACCTACATGAACTTAGCTTTACAACTGGTATACTGTATGTATGTGTTTCTGGGTGTCTATGTTTGAGCTGATGGTGTGGTAGTGAAAAAGACCATAAGACAATTGAAGATCCTTCTTTCCGAGAATGAAGCAAATGTAACTTATTAGACAATATGAATGAGGAATGTGTCTGAATATATATGGGTTGAAGGGGGTTTAATGGAGTGGGGCAGGTGGTGATTTGGTGGAAGGAAAGATGAGAGTTTCCCATTTCAATTGAAAGAGGCCAGCGCTTGATCAGGGAACCATCAAAACAAGTAAAGAACTTCCCTGTGTTCACAATGTCAGGAAAGCCAAATCATTATGGTGTCATATATGAGACTTTTCTTATGTTTGTTGAATTAAGAAAATGAAATAACTAACTAAATTCATGGCATTTTATTTACTTAATCACAAGTAAACAAGTTATTTAAATGAAGTTTATGAAACTGAGGAAATCTTTTTCCTGCCAGTCATTCCACCATCGATATGTTCAGCTTTCTAATTTCAATTCACTCAAAATAAATATCAGACTATTAAGATCAATTCATGATTAGATTATTAATTAGGATTAACTGTTTCATTGCCAAATAAATACAGTGCTGATTGAAAGTTTGTGAACACTTTGAATGTTTCAATATTTATGCATGCATTATGTGCATACATCTATAACATCATCAGATTTTCACAACAGAACTAAAAGTAGATAAAGAGTGCCTAATTGAACAAAGAATATCAAGCTTGGTCAATTACTTTTTGAGGAAAATTTGCCAGTATTACATAACTGTAAATGACAAAAGTATGCAAACCTTTGCTTTCAGTATCTGGTGTGACCCCTTGTTCAGTAATAGCAGCAACTAAACATATCTGTAACTGTTGATCAGTCCTGCACATAATCTTCAACTCTGTCATGACATTTCTTTTGGATTAAGGCCCAGGATTTGACTTGGCCATTCCAAAAACATTAACTTTGGTCTTCTTTAACCATTTTCTGGTAGAACAACTGGTCAATGTCTTGCTGCTTCACCCACTTTGTTTCAGTTCACAGGCAGATGTCATGACATTTTCCTTTAGAATTTGCTTGAATAATTAAGTATTCATTATTCCATCCATGGTGGTGTGTTGTCCTGGCACAGATGCAGCAAACCAGGTTCAAATCGTGATACTACCATCATGATGTTTCACATATGGGATAAGGTTTTTATACTGGAATGTAGTGGTTTCCTTTCTCCAGACAACTCCTCATTTAAACCAATTTGGTCTCATTTGTCCAATAAATGTGTTTCCAATAGATGTCTTTGTTGTCCATGTGAGATATGTTGGGCAGTAATGTTAGTTTGTTCCATTCCTCTTCAGTGTTCGCCTGATGGTGAAACTAAACTTTAGATCATGTGAGAGGACTTAGTTGCCTAAAAGTTACCCTGTGGTCCTTTGTGACATCATGGACTATTACATGCCTTGCTCTTGGCATGATCTTTGTTGGTCAACCAAGTAGAGTGGGGCAAAAACGTATTTAGTTAGCCACTGTGCAAGTTCTCCTACTTAGAAAGATGAGAAAGGTCTGTAATTTTCATCATAGGTACACTTCAACTATGAGAGACAAAATGAGAAAAAAAATCCAGGAAATCACATTGTAGGATTTTTAAAGAATTTAATTGTAAATAATGGTGGAAAATAAGTATTTGGTCAATAACAAAAGTTCAACTAAATACTTTGTAACATAACCTTTGTTTTCAATGACAAAGGTCAAATGTTTCCTGTATGTCTTCACCAGGTTGGCACACACTGTAGCTGGTATTTTGACCCATTCCTCCATGCAGATCTTCTCTAGAGCAGTGATGTTTTGGGGCTGTCGCTGGGCAACACGGACGTCACAAATTGTCTATGGGGTTGAGGTCTGGAGACTGCCTAGGCCACTCCAGGACCTTGAAATGCTTTTTACGAAGCCACTCCTTTGTCTCCACCCCCATGCTTCACAGGTGTTCTTGTGATGCAACTCAGCATCCTTCTTCCTCCAGTTGAGTTTTTCCCAAAAAAGTTCTATTTTGGTTTCATCTGACCACATGATATTCTCCCAATCTTCTTCTGGATCATCCGTATGTTCTCTGGCAAACTTCTGACGGGCCTTGACATGTACTGGCTTAAGCAGGGGGACACGCATGGGCCTGCAGGATCTGAGTCCCTCTTGGCATAGTGTCTTACTGATGGTAGCCTTTGTTACTTTGGTCCCAGCTCTCTGCAGGTCATTCATCAGGTCCCTCCGTGTAGTTCTGGGTTCTCATGATCATTTTGACCCCACGGGATGAGATCTTGCGTGGGGCCACAGATCGAGGGAGATTATCAATAGTCTTGTATGTCTTCCATTTTCTTACAATTGCTCCCACAGTTGATTTATTCACACCAACCTGATTGCCTATTGTAGATTCACTCTTCTCAGCCTGCTGCAATTCTACAATTTTCTTCCAGTTGTCCTTCGACAGCTCTTTGGTGTTGGTTGAGTTTCGAGTCTGACTGTTTGAGGCTGTGGACTGGTGTCTTTAATACAGATAACGAGGTCAAACAGGTTCCATTAATACAGGTAACGAGTGGAGGACAGAAGACCTTCTTAAAGAAGAAGTTACAGATCTGTGAGAGCCGGAAATCTTGCTTGTTTTTGGGTGACCAAATACTTATTTTCCACCATGATTTACAATTAAATTATTTAAAAATCCTACAATGTGATTTCCTGGATTTGTTTTTCTCATTTTGTCTCTCATAGTTGAAGTGTACCTATGATGAAAATTACAGACCTCTCACATATTTCTAAGTAGGAGAACTTGCACAAGTAGTGGCTGACTAAATACTTTTTTGCCCCACTGTAACAGTAGTCTTGATATTCCTCAAGTTGTACACAATGTGTTCAGAGATCAAATTAACTGCTAAAATTCTCCATAAATAAATGACCAAGTATATTATTTTGGTCTCATTTCTTTAATTTGGTTCTTTTCAACTACTTTCAGGACTGTGTTAAAATCTGATGATATTTTGGGTCACGTTTATGCTACACAAAAATGGATTGAGAACCTAAACCATGCAGTAATTAGACAATGTTTTTATGTCCCTTTGTTCAGTACAGGATGAACCAGAAAGTTGAGAACACAGTGATTTTGTAAAAACATCTAAGTCCTGCCCATGTCATAGTACTTTACTATAAATGTGAACAAAACGTGCATACCTCAATCATAACTACAGTATATGTGTGTTTCTCCTCTAGAATAAGGAAACGAATCAAAAAATGAATGAATGAACAACAAGGATTTGATCTGCTTTATCACTGGCCCAACAGAACATCTATCACATGGTGATTGAAATTAATCTCTGTTATTAAGTTGGACCACTTATAGCTTGTTTTTAAATGTGTTCTGCTTTTGTATCATGGAGTGCATTTTTATTAATATCTACATAAGAAATAAAATAGAGTAAAAGTACTTTTCTTAACATTACCCATTTATCTGATAGACTGGCTAAATATTTGGGTAGTAAAAGTAACTTGCTGTAAATTATTATTTTAAATATAGAAATATATTAATTAAAAGAACATCCATGCCAAAAAAGACTATACATTAATTGCCGTTCACTTATACAAATTGGGTAAAATTATCTTGTGTTTAAAGTTTTTATTTGGTTTATACATTCACCTGTGTTTTTGCTTTGCAGCACATATACAGAAGATGTTTTTAAGTAACATCTCCACCCTCAAGCTCTCACATTACCAGTTTCAATGGTTTCCAGCTCAGATGCATATTTAACATTTATTTGTTGTTGGCTTAGAATAGGTTTTTCCATAGTAATGCATGAAACGGTTCCAAATAAGGCACTGGCACCTTGTCAATGGAAATGTGCTAAGTGATAGAATGAAGGGAAGCCAGTGTGCATGTTTCATTAAAGGACACAACAGTCAGTTATATCAAAAATGCTGTTTCCCCACCTACCCAATACACGCCTCTTGCAACATGCCACATTTTGTCCATCTTGACAGTTACTTCTGTGTTTAGACTTTGTGTAGTTCTCAAAGATATGACTTAAATTCCTTATTTTTACTAAGTCATTCTGATTCATAAGAAATGTGTATTATGTAGAATACATCGTTTTTAAGAACATACAGAGGAGCAGAAGTATATTCACAGAGTCAGTACCTGCGTTTGAAGGTAAGAACGATACCCAGGAGGATGATGATGAACATCAGAATGCCAGCAACAACGCCTGCCATTTTTACGGTGCTGTCCACCTGCTTTTCAGGCTCCAGAGCATTAGAATTCTGTGTAGATGCATCTGTAAAAGCAAATGGTACATCACAAAGACAAGAGAGAGGGAGAAAGAGAGAGAGACAGAGAGAGAGAGAGAGAGAAAGAGAGAGAGACAGAGAGATTTAACTGCCCAGAAACTAACACATGCACAATGGCAGTTGTAACATACACAAATGTAGAGTACTTTTATTATTCATACATACAATGATACACACTCCTAATACACTCAAGAAAATTCATTCAAGTGCATATACAGTAGACAGACAAGGAAAAGTGCACACAAGGCTGTTAATTAGTGTGTGGTTGGGTTATGGCTACGGGTGTATAAATAAATGTAAGATGACAAATTCCATGCAAAGGGAGACACATAATCTCACAGGGTGTTCCAGAAACATTTGGAATTTCACACTGTATGGATTATAAGTGTATATATAGTAAGGTAAAAACCAAACAGTGGGAAGAGGGCAAATACAACAAAGTGTGTGTGTATATGTGTGTGCGGGTATACCATGCCTATATTCTTTACAATTTGCATAGTTTCTACTTTCCGATACTTTTTTATAACAATCATGTTCTTTTAGAACAGTGCATTTACAGTGGAGTTTTTAATGGAACACTGCTGCTAAGAGACCATTAAATAATACTTTTAAAATAGACATGCATATTCATCAATCCAACCTTCATCTTTTGTGCCACTAACAGATCATTCATGTATCATAATTGTTCTTTGATAAATGAGTTATGTGCCACATGTGGATCAAAAGACTAAATCATAAAACCTGTACATAATAATATTAACCATGAATTTCTTTTCCTGCCACCGTAAGACATTTCTGTTTCTACATTTTAACACAGAATAAAAGTCTGCTTTTCTGGTATTGTAAGTGGCTTTCAGGTGATCAAGTCCTTGGAAAAGAGAGCAGTCAGACTCAAGGTATCCATCATACCACTAATACACGTCAATTGGTACAAGCATTTATCTTTCAAGGTTACTTAATTTCTTTTCTTTATTCTTTTTTTGTTTTGTATTTTGTATTCAGTAAAATGAGCCATGCTACAGGCAAACTGCTACTAAGTGCATTCATTACCTGTGCCTGGTGATGAATACAAATATAGTTAATGATAGCTAAACAAATTATTCAAATTAAGCTTTTTTTATGACACTAACGAACAAATGTTTTTCCTGCCTATTGATATCTTGTGTGAACCCTTGTTCAGCAATAACTGCAACTAATATTTCCACTTGGAGGAGTTTTAGATCATTCGTCTGAACACTTATTTAACACTTATCATAACACTTATCATTCGTCTGAACCATTATTTACTCACTATGTGGTATACTGGCACCAGTTCAGGGTTGGTTCTCACCTTGCTTCCTATGATGCCAGATAATACCCGGCCCATATGACTCTGAAGTAGATTATGTGGGTATACAAAAATGAATGAATGAATGAATAAAAAACAAGGGTAAGCAGGGACGAGTTATCATTACTTTGATTAATATCAGAATTTAATATGGAATAATAATAGAATCCAGAATCTCATAATGGATAATAACAGAATAATAGAATAATCCAATCTAATATAAATATGTTTCCCCAAATATTTATGGCTTTAGCTTACATATACAATCAAATCTTATAATCAATTATAATCTTATAATCAATGTATGTATGTATGTATATATATATATAGAGATATATATATATATATATAGATTATATATAGATAGGACATATATAGATATATTATAATCAATGTGTATATATAGATATATATATATATATATATATATATATTATATATATATATATATATATATACACATACATACATACAGTGGCTCCAAATAGTATTTAATAGTATGCTTTGTATCATTATCCTGCTGAAAATCCATTGCTGTCACTTGAATCATTTCTTGATTTCTTCAAGTCTACATCCAAAAAAAATCTGTTCACTGTTAAGTTTATCCATCAATGGTCACAAACACCACTGTAGGAAAAACAGACTTTGACAGCTCCATGCTTTCAGAGCCCTTATTAAAGTTTGGTTCTTCTCCTGAATTTCTCTGCACAAACACTCCAGCATCAGATGCAAGCAAGTCAGATTTGGATTCATCTAAAAATAAGACAGTACACCAAAAGTTGCATCTTTGCAAATTTCACCCTTGGTTTCTTATTCTTGATTCTGATGTATGGTTTCCGCCATTTTACTATCCTGTATCCATGTTTGCTGATCCTGTTTGAAATAGTTTGTGAGGTAAGTTGCATCTAGTAATTCTCATTAATGTCTGAAGCAACACTTGCTGATTTCAGTATCAATTATCCTGGTCAGCCTCTAGGTAGACTTTCTGGGTCTGTCTTTAGTTGTTTTTTTATCTGGTAAATAAGATTGTGTGCAAATACTGTCATGTGCAAACAGATGACATGTGACCCTTTCTCAAAGGTTGCTGTGTGACAAATCAAACTAGTAGAGAATTTCACCAGATAAACAATGATGTTAAGTCATTGAAATTAGTTCTCATTAGTTCTCAGCAATTTGTCTTTGGTACAGGCAATGTGAAAGATGCCATTAATCCATGGAGAGCTATTGAGATCCTCCCCATTTCTTGTAAATGAAGCACACATGTTATCACAGCCACTCAAACAGGCCTCAAATTACCCACCTGCAGTTGCAAAACTTCTTGCCAAATTCTGACAAACAGAATATGTCACCAGTAAAACAAAAACTGCACTACCAAAAACCAACTCTACCCAAACAGGCCACCAGTTATCCACAGTGCAGTTGCCAAACTTCTTACCAAATTCCGAGAAACAGGATCTGTCACCAATGATGACAACAAACAGAATCACTGATACTGGTTGGACACAAACCCTCACTGGACTGATCCATTTAACATGGCTGTCTCACCTAAAGTCATGGTATGGAGTGGTGTATAGGGTACCCTAATTGTGAGGCCTTTACGCAAGGTTATGAGATGAAGATTTGTTTCCTTCATTGCTGTCAGCGGATGAAACATTTCCAATTTTTTTCCATCAAGATGGTGTCCTGCCAAGTTGTCAGAGAATAACTTGATGTGCAGTTTCACAGGACCCTGTGGGATCCTGACCATTAGAGAACAAAGTACAGGGGAATAACAACGTATATAGAGAAACAGATGAACTACAGTATGTCATTCTAGAACTACCACAAGCAGTGACTGCTAAAACGTAGATAAATAACAACCAGAATATAAACTGAAAAATACAAAATACCTAAGACTTAAGACTGCACAGGACTGTGTGTCAATAATTATATCTTAGAGGATCACCAGAGTTAATTCCAAGATTTATGGCATTTTGTGTCAGCAGACCAGATTAAAGCTTTATTGTTGAGGCATCTATAAATGGATCATAATCTGTTATAATCTCGGAAAGACTCGGATTACGTTTGCGCATTCAGCAGTGATATAAATAAACAACAAAGATTATGCTTTTTAGGAAATCTGATCAGAGAACAATGAGGGTGCAACCAAAATTTAATACTAAGTGTGTGTGTGTGTGAGTGAGAGAGAAAGAGAGAGAGAGAGAGAGAGAGAGAGAGAGGAGTAGGGATAGTCAAGAGTAGGGTTGCATTTAAAAGGTTTTTTTGGTTTGTTTGTCTTTCAACCTAATCTTTTCTTTATCTCCTGCATATGTTTATGACAAACACACATTTATTAAATGCAAATGTAAGTATACTATACTCCTGGGCAAAAAATGGGTCAACCCAACCCAAACCGTCAAAACATTAAGCATTTTATGGTCTCAAAAGCAACTAGTTGTTCAGGACATTTGCAAGAAATAAATAAATAGATAAAATAACTTAGTATGGGTTAGTCTATTCCTTTGCTTTCGTTAAATGTTTAAATCTTGTGGGTAAACCTTTTTACAGAAAGAAGAGTCATTGTTGTTCTGCTCAATGGTATTGGTTTCAAACAGTTGACGAGTAGCTGAAAAATGTTTGTTTGTTAAACTTGTGTTTAAAGTGAGACTAAATATTCTCTATTAGGTACACATCTGTACTCTGTCCAGGCCAAAATATGAATGTTCTGAGGCCACTCCTTGGTCGTCTTCACAGTGTGAGCAACGAGCATTGCCTTGTTGAAAATAACAAGTGATCATTCCTCTTCAGAAAACAACTTTTCAATTGTGGGAAACAAGCATTTCTACAATACTGTCCTGCACTCCAAAGCATTAATTGACTTTTCACTGTGAAGCAGCTCACTAGTACCAGGAGCTGAAAAGTCCTCCCATACTACGACACCTGCATTAGCTGTGGCAGATTACCAACTAATGACTAACCTTAAAAAAGACATAAGATGTTTTGGAAGATTTTGAACACTAAGGTGTGTGTTGACTTACATTTACATTTACATTAATGTCATTTAGCAGATGCCCTTATCCAGAGTAACATACAATTTATACTTACAATCCAAGCAATTGTGGGTTAAGGGCCTTGCTCAAGGACCCAACAGTGGCAGCTTGAGATTTGGGTCAGGGTGGAATTTAAACCCTGGACCTTCTGGTGCAGTACCTTAACCACTAGGCTACCACAGTCTCACAGACTTTTATATCAAACATTTAAAGAATTTCACTCTTTCCAGGCCCAACATTATTCCTTGAAGCATGAACCTGTGATGAGACATACAGTTGCACAGGTCTCAGGAGTACATTCTCTATATTTTCTGACCAATTACCTGTTTGTAGGACCATTAAAAGCTTAATATTTTGCAATTTTAGGTTTGGCCCATTTCTTTTGCACATTTTTAGATGAGTTAAAAAAAAGCACAGAAACATTACATATTAGCACTAAATTCTCACACTGCCTTGTACAAGTATTGCATCAGTCATATGCAATATGCATAGGAAATATGTTTGCCCACCACCACAGAGACCCGTGTCTGAGTCTCAACAATCCCTCTGCCTGGTAAGGCACCACACAGATGCAATTGCTGTGTCTGAGGATGGGAAGGTCAGACAGGTATCACCTCACTAATGCTGCAACATATATACAATTTTTTACATACAGTATATATTTACCAGACACATTTATCCAGAGTGACTTACAACTGACACAGTTTTACAATTTAAGCTATTGTGAATTAAGAGCCCAACTTTAGCAGTTTGGCAACATGGTGGAAGTAAAATACAAAGCTTAGTCTGGTCTTCTATGGAGATTCACTCTCACCTTAGAAGTCAGGCCCAGACCTATAACTCTACTCCTCTGGACGGAAGTTTGTGCGTGAGGTGTGAGATATCAATGCACATGTTCACATAAGGAAAAAGGGAGGAATATTGTCCCAACAGCTGTCCTCAGTTTATGACTTTCTATTCTGAAGCAGGCCCAGGTTTTCGATTTGCATACACAAGCTCAATCAGAAAAAGCTGCAATAGTATGGAAAATGCTAATTAAAAGAAACATATACTTTTACTTTTATTTGCTTGCAAACAGTATGACCCCAAAATATTTCATGTTTTATCTTGTCTTCTTGTCATTTTTTAAATATACATCCATTCCTGCATTTCAGGCCTGTGAAACATTATATGATAAGTCAGGACAGTAAAGAATTTACCACTTTGTGATGCTGTCATTCCTTCTCATAATCCTTGTCCCATTCTTCCTGCAAACACGTCTTAAAGTGTGAAACTGTACAAGGTTGTCATTATCACAATTTTTGTTTCAAAATTCTCCACATGTACCCTATTGGAGGCCAGTCCAGTACCCCTACCCTCTTCTTCCGCAGCCGTTCCTTAGTAATATGAGCAGCATGTTGTTTTGCATTATCTTGTTGAAAAATGCATTCAGTCCCTGGAAAAGATTTTGTCTTGAAGGCAGCTTGCTGTAAAATCTCAATGTACTTTTCTGCATTAATGCTGCAATCACAGAAGTATCTAAAGCAGAATATCTTATGGTTCATACTGTCTGTTTTAAAATAAGTCAATGTAAGGTACAATGTGTTTTTTGTATGTCTGGTTGTTTGCATTTTCCATAGTGTTCCAGCATTTTCTTATTTGGGGTTGTATCATAAGTGGTTACCCATAGAATAACTATTACTTGAGGTCGTGTATGTGTACTGCTATGTCATAGCCAGTCACAAGGTTGGGTATGTAGTGTTTTTCAATGGGCATGATGAGTCCATCAAGTGTTAACAATTGTCAAAACATAGACTCTTCAGTAAGAAATCGCTATCAGTGACCCGATGCTTCTACATCTTTTCTATTCATTGAAACACGTCAGCTGTATCATCAGTGACGTTACCATCATTGATAACTGGCCATGATATTTGTTAACATTTAAGGTTGTTTTGTCATCATACTTTCAAATGAGCAAGGGAGCTCCTTTATTAGGTCTGACCAGTGTGGGACAGATCAGTCACTTGATCCTTTGGGGTGATGCAGCCCAACCTAGCACACACCTGTTTAGTTCTGCCAGGTAGGGGATCAAGATTCTTGCTAGGGAAGACTTATTTTTAGTCTGAATCATGATAAGTGCTCTTGCTGGAATAATCTCCCTGCAGCAAGTCCCAGCCCTCCCCAGATTGTTCTTATCGCAAATGCAATGCTAAAATGGTAAAAATGCTGTTTTGCTGACTTCAAGCTCAGGCTTAAAAAGTCCAGTTTCCTACAATCCAGTTTTGTGGATATGCAGTATTATATTTCATTTGTATTTGAAATAAATTCTCTACTGCTTTACTGTTGCTTTATTTAATGAAATAATAGTGCAGTTTTTCCTGTGTTTTTCAATTATCATTTCATTTATTAAGGAAAAAAGTTGTCCAACGATGTCATGCTTAGACAAAAAAAGAGAACTGGAAATACGGAAATATGCATAACACTACTAGGTAAACACTCTAATAACAGTTCTAAACAGGAGCCAAAACAAGAATGCTCTAAATAAAAAATGAGACATACTCAACATGCTACTTGTTTTTAAACCACCTCTGTGTCGCTGCTGACTTGAAAACAGTCAGCAAAAATCAGCAAAAAACATCCAGCCACTAGCATCCTGTAGGCAGCATCCTGTGAGCACTGATGAAGGATTAGAGAATGACAAACTGTGCAACAACAGATAAGCTACTATCTCTAACTTGAAATCTATAAGGTGGAAATATAAGGTAGATATGCCTAATGAAGTGGACAGTGAGTGAGCACAGTGTGTAAACACTCCAGCAGCACTGCTTTGTCTTATCCACTCATACCAGCACAACACACACTAACACACCACTACCACATCAGTGTCACTGCAGTGCTGAGAATGATCCACCAACCAAATAGTACCTGATCTGTGGCGGTCCTGACCCCATAGGAATTGCTTTTTTTATCTTTTGAAATTTTTAATCTTATGTCATATCAAACAAAGAACATGCCCCCCTGACTACATACAGATCCTCACACACAACCTGCCATGATTAGCACAGATCCTAAAATTGCAAGTAATATTGTTCTTCAGAATCAACATGGGATGGATGGTCTCATATCTTTCTGCCAATAAGGTATAAAGTTCTGGCATGGACAGCTTTCAGTAATTCAAAAAGAAATTAGACTGTTTACAGCAAGGCTTTAAAATTCATCCATGGCCTGTAAGGACCCCCTCAAGGACTGTGGAATCCCTCCTTGGCAGATCCTCACAGTGTGCGCGATCGTGTATGCACCTGCTTATGCTGCGTGATTGTGTTATTGGTGACACCTGGCGCGAGCCCAGCCAGATGCCGTAGCCTCACATTCACTGCACGCGTTTGTTTCACGCGACTAAAGCTCCATTTTGTCGTTAGCTCTGCATGCTCGCCATTGCGTCTGCCCGTTGTTTACCCTTTTTCCCACGATCAGGGACACTATTAACACTATGCGGGCTTCGAAGAGCTCAAAAGAATTCCGCAACCAACAGTGCACTCATGCTTCCTCCCTTTTGCGTCAGCGCTATTTGCCCTTCTCTCGCTCTGCTTCGGTCCTCTACGTGCTGTGCATGTGCTGACCCGATTGTTTGTGTGCCCAGGAGCGTATGCTGACAGCGTAGTACTCAGCCCCTTAGAGCTGAGCGCTCCTCTGCGTTTCTTCCTTTTTTCCCCGTTTTCCCTCGCCACAGCGCTTCGGCGCGTTATTGGTAACTTTTTTGTTTATTTACTTATTTTACTAGACTAGAGCTATAGAGCCTGACATGAGTGATCACGGTTTGTTCCCCTGCTGCCAGCCTAATCAGAAGCAGCTTCATTTTGTTGTTTAATTTAGTTTCTTATTCATTTATTCATATTTTTTTGTTCACTATTTCCACCTGGAGCTAACTGCAATTGAGTCGTAAAGCACTTTTATTTTTGATTAAATACAGTTCGCCAGTTTTTCACAGAGGAGAAACGTAACAGAAAGGTACGGCCAGTCCAGGGCCCAGTGTTAGCCCCTGGACCTCCAGTATAGTCCAGCCGGGTTCCAGGCGGTACTAGCGGATTAGCATTTGCAGATCCCGAACCACGGTGGGTGTCAGCGACCCACCAGGGCTCAGTGGGGGCTCTTACCATTAGACAGGACCATACAACTTTCCCCTCAGGCCCGGTGTTGTGGGCGGAGTCTGGTATGTGACTCGATCGTCTCGGCACCACCGTCACCTCCACCCAGTTGCAGACCCAGAGTCAGTTGCAGCCACCATTTGGGTGGACCTATACGATCCGGCCCACATCACCATGATTCTCCAACACTCCCGGCCAGTCTCTGACTACATGGCTGAGTTTAGCACAAAGGTCAGGGAGAAATTTTGGGATGAGTGCAAGCTCATGGCCTTTTTCAAGCAGGGCCTCAGTCGTGAGGTGGGGAAAGAGCTGTTCTTTTTTGAGGACCCCTCCTCTCTGGCTGATCTGTACGATCTTGCCATCCTTGCAGAGGCCCATCTTAAACAGAGGGCCAGGGAGAGGGCTGGTCTGGTATGCAGCTCGTCACCTCCCTCCTGGTCGGAACATGCCAGCCTTGACATTATCGTGGGCAGCATGGACCAAGTTGGTCCTTCCGCTACCGCAGACACTCCCCCAGTCCAAGTAGTGAGTCCAGCTGAGGGTGACCAGGAGCTGCAGGTATTTTTTAGCAGTACTTGGCCAGTACCGTGGCCTTCGATGAGCTGCGCACTATGGCGCCACTTGGCTCCATACCTTAGCCCGCCGTGCTGCCTAGCTCCGTACCTGAGCCCGATGCGTGCCTACCTCTGTACCTGAGCCCGCCACACCACCTGGCTCCGTATCTGAGCCTCTTGCCAGTCGTGCTGACCCGTGCGCCATTTTCGCTACCACCGATCCCTGCGTGACAGACACTTCTGGTGACACCTGTGCCAAGGTCATTGGCGCCTGGGGCCAGTTTGACTCGTGCTAGCCTGCCCTCCCTTACTGCCCTGATCTTAAAGCTCATCCCACCTACCGTGGTCTCCCTGTGCACAGTACTCTCAATCCACAGTGTGTGCGCTACAGGCTAGGGGAAGTATTAAACATGTTTTGGGGGGTACTGTAAGGATCCCCCTCAATATATATATTTCTTTAAGTGTTCCCTTTATTTTTAGAGCAGTGTGGCCCCAGTTATCGCTGCTTAACCCCTCTTCACTCTAAAGATGGACTCATGCTGCTGAAGGACAAGGTAGCAATTGCCAACAGATGGAAAGAGCACTATGATTCTGTTGAATAAGGACACTATCACTGAGACGGAGGCTCTTGAACAACTTCCTCAACAACCCATAATGGAAAACATGGGAGAGCCACCCAGCCTGATGGAGGTGCAAGATGCCATTGGAGAGATGAGAAACAACAAGGCTGCTGGACCTGATGGTATCCCAGCAGAAGTCCTAAAGAAAGGTGGACCCGAACTTCTTGAGCACATCTATGCCCTGCTTCTTAAAATATGGGAGGAACAGAAAATCCCTGCACGGCTTAGGGATGCCTTAATTGTCCCCATCTTTAAGAAGGGAGATCAAGCAGATTGCGGGAATTATCGAGGCATTTCTATCCTGTCCACCACAGGGAAAGCCCTAGCTCGGGTGTTAGCCAACAGACTCATCCCCCTGTCAGAAAGCATCCTTCCTGAGTCTCAGAGTGGATTTCGCCCACACAGAAGCACCACAGACATGATCTTCACTGGGCGTCAACTGCAAGAAAAATGCAGGGAACAAAACCAGCCACTCTACATGGCCTTCATAGACCTTACCAAAGCTTTTGACTCGGTGAACCGTCAGGCCCTCTGGTTAGTTTTGGCAAAGATTGGCTGCCCAGAAAAATACATCCAGGTACTGAGATTGATGCATGATAATATGTCAGCCACCGTACTCAGTGGCAGTGGAGATGAAACCGAACCCTTTAGGGTTGACACGGGAGTCAAACAGGGATGTGTCATCGCTCCAACACTATTCTCCATCTTTGTTGCTGCTATTCTCCATCTCACAAGCAAGAACCTGCACCAGGGAGTTAAAATCATGGACAGAACCGAGGGTCAACTTTTCAACATCAAACGATTCAGGGCTAAAGGTCAAGTCACCACCGTGTCCATCGTGGAGCTGCAGTATGCGGATGACAATGCCCTTGTAGCCCTCTCAGAAGAGAACCTACAGGGTATTCTGTCTGCTTTTGCGAAAGCATACAAACAGCTCGGGTTGTCCATTAACATAAGAAAAACTCAAATCCTCCACCAACCACCACCAAATAGCAGTATGCCAGTCCTGCCTCCAAACATATCCATTGACAACATCAGACTGGAAAATGTGGACCACTTTCTATATCTCGGCAGCCTCCTATCATAAAAAGCTGTAATTGATGATGAAATAGACCACCGCCTTGGCTGTGCCAGTGGGGCTTTCTCAAGGCTAAGGAAAAGAGTATTTGAGAACCGGGACCTCCAAGCAAAGACCAAAATCTTGGTCTATAAAGCAGTGGTGCTCCCCACTCTTCTGTATGGGTCAGAGGCCTGGACCACATACTGTAGGCACTTAAAAGCACTAGAGGCATATCATCAACGATGCCTCCATAAAATACTGAGGATTAGCTGGGAGGATCGATGCACTAACACCAGCATCCGGGAAGAGGCGGATATTCCACCATCACTGCAACCATTGCCCAAAACCAACTCAGGTGGACCGGCCACGTTATCCGCATGCCTGACTCTCGCCTCCCAAAACACGTCCTCTACTCTAAACTAGTTGAGGAGAAACGGGCCCCAGGAGGCCAAAAGAAGAGATTTAAGGATAACATCAAAACAAACTTAAAGAAGTGCCACATAGAACTTAAAACCTGGGAAGACATGGCAAAAGACAGGGCGACCTGGAGAAACTTTGTCCGTGAGGGTGTGGCACTGTATAACGAGGACCTCCACCATGCTGCACAAGTCAAGCGCAGACTCAGAAAGGAGAGAGCAATGTCCAAACAAGCCAAACCCAAATTCACCACCACTACATTCCCCTGTCCACACTGCACAAGAATAATCGGGTCCAGAATTGGCCTCTACGCCAATCTGAAGACCCACAAGGATCAAGAAGGAGGACAGTCATACTCGATTACGAGTGACCGCCGATAATAATATATATATATAGATATATATATACACACACACACTGCTCAAAAAATAAAGGGAACACTTAAGCAACACGATATAACTCCAAGTAAATCAAACTTCTGTGAAATTAAGCTGTCCACTTATAAAGCAACACTGATTGACAATCAATTTCACATGCTGTTGTGAAAATGGAATAGACAACAGGTGGAAATTATTGGCAATTAGCAAGACACACTCAATAAAGGAGTGGTTCTGCAGGTGGGGACCACAGACAACTTCTCAGCCTATGCTTTCTGGATGATGTTTTGGTCACTTTTGAATGTTGGTGGTGCTTTCACACTCATGGTAGCATGAGACGGACTCTACAACCCACACAAGTGGCTCACGTAGTGCAGCTCATCCATGATGGCACATCAATGCGAACTGTGGCAAGAAGGTTTGCTGTGTCTGCCAGCGTCCAGAGGCTGGAGGCCCTACCAGGAGACAGGCCAGTATACCAGGAGACGTGGAGGAGGCCGTAGGAGGGGAACAACCCAGCAGCAGGACCGCTACCTCCACCTTTGTGCAAGGAGGAACAGGAGGAGCACTGCCAGAGCCCTGCAAAATGACCTCTAGCAGGCCACAAATGTGCATGTGTCTGCACAAACGGTTAGAAACTGACTCTATGAGGATGGTATGAGGGCCCGACATCCACAGATGGGGGTTGTGCTCACAGCCCAACACCGTGCAGGATGCTTGGCATTTGCCAGAGAACACCAGGATTGGTAAATTCGCTACTGGTGCACTGTGCTCTTGACAGATGAAAGCAGGTTCACACTGAGCACATGTGACAGACGTGACAGAGTCTGGAGACGCCGTGGAGAGCGATCTGCTGCCTGCAATATCCTTCAGCATGACCGGTTTGGCAGAGGGTCAGTAATGGTGTGGTGTGGCATTTCTTTGGAGAGGCGGACAGCCCTCCATGTGCTCGTCAAAGGTAGCCTGACTGCCATTAGGTACCGAGATGAGATCCTCAGTCCCCTTGTGAGAGTCGCTAGAACAACAGACCCTGACGTGAGTGATCAGCCTAATCAGGTGCAGCTTCATTTCATTGTTTAATGTAGTTTCTTATTCATTTATTCATATCTTTTGGTTCACTGTTTCCATATGGAGATAACTCCAGTTTTTATAGAGGCGACATGTTGCAGAAGATAAAGATGTAGAAGAAGACATGTTTTGCCATGGGCACAAGTCCCCTTGTCCAACTCATAATCCTATGAGTTGTCAAAGTCATCAAAACTTTGTCACACTGCAGAAGCAAACAGCTTCTATTGATGTTTGCCCAAATTTTACAATGAGTATGTGAGGGTAAGCAGCCACTTACAGTCACCCTTAAGCCACTTCTGACCCGTATCTGCACAAAAGTTGCCTGACTCTTGCAGTGTGGCTAAGCCCAAAGGCAGTGAACATGCAATGAAGCAGTTCACCCAATTGTCACTGTGGTCAGTCTAGTGTCATCAACCAGACTCATCAGGCAGAGTCAGTTTCTGCAAGGTGAATGTCACTATTAAATGTGATATACAACCACCAGAAACTCTATTTCGCACATTCCTCAGACAGTTTAGTTCATACTGACATCATCACGCTGTTGCTGCAGATTTGTCAGCTGCACACTCCAGACGCAAATCTCCTATTCCACTATATCCCAAAGGTGCTCTACTGGATTGAGATCTAGTGACTGTGAACTATCTGTGTACAGTGTACTGATTGCCATGTTCAAGAAACCAGTATGAGATGATTTGAGCTTTATGACAAGGTGAGTTATCCTTCTGAAAGCATCAGGTGGTATACTGTGGTCATAAAGAGATGGATATGGTCAACAACAATACTCAGGCAGGCTGTGGTGTTTAAATGATACTCATTTGGTATTTAAGGGCCAAGAAACACACCATTACACTACCATCACCAGCCTAAACCACTGACAGGGGCAGGACTGATCCATGCTTTCATGTTGTGTACACCAAATCCTGACCCTACCATCCAAATGTCACAGTAGAAATCAAGACTCATCTGACCAGGCAACAGTTTTTTTTTCTTCTGGTGTCCAATTGTGTTTTGAGCCTGTGCAAATTGTAGCTTCAGTTGCCAGTTTTTAGCTGACAGCAGTGTCATCTTCTGCTGCTGTAGCCCTTCTGCTTCAAGGTAAAAGCGCCACAAGGAAGACGGGAGGGGAGGGTCGTCGCAATAAACACATAACACACACACACAAAATAAAAATTATAAACATGTACAAGTATCACTAAAAATTTCCTTGATGCACTCCTTAAAAGTGGTAACTTAAATAAAAGATGAACCTCTGATATTTCAGGTTTTGTCTGGTCAACTTAGTTTCATTTGTTAATAAACATTTTCTACATTGACGAATCAAAGAAGGCCATTTAACCAATGAATAAAGAGCACAGTGATTGTGAAAAGGGCATTTATAGCAAACCATATAGTAGAATGATAGAGATGTCAAGCTTCGGAAGCAATTTTTTGGATGCAAATCAATAAATGATGTCCCAATAATCAAACATAGGAAGTAAAGCATAGGTTTGGCTGCTGGGGCAAACAAAGAGCAATTTCTATATAAAAATCCTTTTTAATATTTAGCCTTAACCTTTGACTGCAGCTTCAAAATGTGATGGGGAAAAAGATAATGTACTATCGAACCAGAGTACTTGTAGGTGGTAACCTGTTCCAAGACCATTACCTGCCTGGTAGTGATCTCAAAAGGAAAAGGGGGTTAATGGAGGTTACTGAAAGCATTTTGAATTTCCAGGAAACTCTCCTGGAGTAATGTTCCTACTAATCAAAATGAAGCACCAGTGGTGTACAAGACTGTGTCATCAGCATATAAGTGAATAAATGAACTGCAGTTAAGGTGTTACAGTTATTAAGGTATAATGACCATGAAGTTAAGGTGTTATAAGAACATTATGCAGAAGTGTTGCTCCACGAATAATAGTTAAATAATACATTATGGGATCATAGAACTCCATGACTCTCCTGTTGTTTTAAGACAATGTTTCCTGTGTTTTCTTTTGAATGACTTACAATTACTGTCAAGCAAAATGGTCTGGTTCCTCTTCATGACTGGGTGTGATAGCATGTAATTTACCATGACAATGTGTAAAATATTCATTAAGGATCTCACAGGAAATCACAGGCAACTGCTCTGAATGAGAATTATTGAATGAGAATTCTCTGAATGAGAATTATAGGTTTTTGCAAGGATGCTCACGGCTCATGCAGTGTGATACACTGTGTATACTGTATTTGTAATTTGATGGCTGTCATGTGGGCCGAATTGTGGAGAGGACTACCCTCGCTCAGTAGGAGTGCTGGGGAGTGAATGAGCATGCAAGGGAATAATTGTCATAGAAAGAGGTGATAAATGTATGTGATTGTGAATTTGGAAGAAGGCCCAGAGCACAGCAGGAACTAGGGTGTAGCAGGTATTTCAGAAGACTTGTCGAGAACCGAAAACGACAAATATCGAGCTAATTTTTCCCATAAGGGATAATGTAAATTGAATTAATCTGTTCCAGACCCAGAGAAAATACACAATGTATAATCACATTAATTATGCATTAATGTAGTTGTATTGTACCAGTGCTCCCTGATTTATGTTGGGGACATTCCAAGAAATCCATTACAAGTTATATCATAAATGTATCTTGAACTGAAGAGTTTAAAGAGTGTTTTGTAGAGCGGTCTATTCTGGAGCTCCTGTACTGTAAAGCACTTAATGTATTTGTGAACCCACGGCGCTAATGCTAACTAGCTGCTAATGCTAACTGCAGCCTGTCTGTGTCTTCTGGAGCAATACGTTTCTGTTTCCCTTTCAGTTGGCAGTCAATACAATCCTTTTTAGTAACCATGAAAACTTATTAGCACTATGAATACAGTACTGCATATGGAAAAAAAAGAAAAACACAATGAAAATGGCAGAGATCTTCACTGACAATGGCTATTGTGAATCTAAACCACTGAATCACTGTGTACTGAATTGTGAATCATGAATCAATAATTAAGCTTCCGGTAAAAATCGCATCACACTGCTCATCTCTTACAAGTTTAAACAAGTGCACAGAGTACCGAGTAAACAATGAGAACTGAAACAATTTTTTCTGGTCAAAATGTGTTGAGAACCGAATTTGAGTTAAGAGGTTTTCGAGACCTGAGGTACCATTGTACACTAATTTCTTGTGTTTAATATATGGGTTGTATCAAGACCCAAGTGATTTCAAGTCTGCATGGAAGTAAATGGTATTTTTGTTGTAATGTATTAAGTTCAAGTTTAAATCCATGTGTAAATTTCCACTTTTACAATAGAATATTGTACTGAGATCCAAAACTTGTGTTCTAACACAGAATAAAATAAAGTATTTAAATATATTTTATTCTTTAACGGTTCGCCAGCCCTCGGCAACATGGCGTACCATAACACAATGAGCAAGGCTATACTGATAGCAATCTCCTTAAACATTACAAGAAAGAACACCTGGAATTACCAAGAGTCAAAAGAGACCCATGGAACACATTTGCAAACATCAGAAGATTAAACAAGTTAATCTTCAAATTACTAAAGAGTTCAAGGCAGTTATGTTGCAGGTTAAAGACAGAAAAAGTGAAGGTTGTTTGAAACAAGTGTCATGTGTATTAGAAATGTAGAGTATGTGACTTGCCAGTTTATTAACTGCTATTCTAAAGCGTAATGATGAGAGTATTCAAATTTCTGAACATGGTACAAATGTGGGTGAAATCTCGCAGTTTCAGTGGCACAGCAACCTAATTTCTACTAGATCCAGCCCTCTATTGTATACCTAGTTACAGTGGTGTGAAAAAGTGTTTGCCCCCTTCCTGATTTCCTATTTTTTTCCATGTTTGTCATACTTAAATGTTTCGGAACATCGAACCTCATGTAACCTCTAAGCAACTGAAGGCCTCTATCACATTGGCTGATGTTAATGTTCATGAGTCCACCATCAGAAGAACACTGAACAACAATGGCGTGCATGGCAGGGTTGCAAGGAGAAAGCCACTGCTCTCCAAAACGAACATTGCTGCTCGTCTGCAGTTTGCTAAAGATCATGTGGACAAGCCAGAAGGCTATTGGAAGAATGTTTTGTGGACGGATGAGACCAAAATAGAACTTTTTGGTTTAAAAGAAAAGTTTTACGTTTGGAGAAAGGAAAACACTGCATTCCAGCGTAAGAACATTATCCCATCTGTGAAACATGGTGGTAGTGGCAGTATCATGTTTTGGGCATGTTTTGCTGCATCTGGGCCCTGAATGTCATGGGTCATGCAGCAAAACAACGACCCTAAGCACACAAGTCGTTCTACCAAAGAATGATTAAAGAAGAATAAAGTTAATGTTTTGGAATGGCTAAGTCAAAGTCCTGACCTTAATCCAATCGAAATGTTGTGGAAGGAACTGAAGTGAGCAGTTAATGTGAGGAAACCCACCAACATCCCAGAATTGAAGCTGTTCTGTAGAGGAATGGGCTAAAATTCCTCCAAGCCGGTGTGCAGGACTGATCAACAGTTACAGGAAATGTTTAGTTGCAGTTATTGCTGCACAGGGGGGTCACACCAGATACCAAAAGAAAAGGTTCACATACTTTTGCCATTCACTAATATGTAATATTGGATCAATTTCCTCAATAAAAAAATGACCAAAAAAAATATTGTTGTCTCATTTGTTAACTGGGTTCTGTTTATCTACTTTTAGGACTGATCTGACGACGTTTTAGGCCATATTTATGCAGAAATATAGAAAACTCTAAAGGGTTCACAAACTTCCAAGCACCAGTGTATCAGTCTGGAAAGGGTTAAACAGCTTCTAAAGTTTGGGACTCCAGCGAATCACAGTGAGAGCAATTATCCACAAATGGCGAAGACATGGAACAGTGGTGAACCTTCCCAGGAGTTACCCCAAGAGCGCAGCAACAACTCATCCAAAAGGTCACAAAAAACCTCACAACAACATCCAAAGAACTGCAGGCCTCATTTGCCTCAGTTAAGGTCAGTGTTCATGACTCCACCATAAGAAAGAGACTGGTCAAAAATTGCCTGAATATCAAGTTCCAAGACGAAAACCACTGCTAAGCAAAAAGAACATTAAAGCTCGTCTCATTTTTTCCAGAACACATCTTGATGACCCCCAAGACTTTTGGGAAAACATTCTTGTAACGCCAGCTTGTAAGGAGGAGACAAACGCGGATAGCTGAGTCGAAAACAGCGTGATTTATTCAACACACCAGCAATGCAGAAGCACACAGAGTAATAATCCAGACAGACGAATGAAGAAGGGGAGGATGACGAGGAGAACAGGAACAGCAGAATCAGGACGAGATGGACGAGCATAGAGACGAGATATGGGACCAAGTGAATTAGCAGGGAAGGATAGAAGAAGGAGGGTTTAAATAGAGGCGATAATGAGACCCAGGTGAACCTAATCAGAAGGTCGGGGAAGAGGAGTGTTCTAAAACGCGGGCGTGAACCGGCGGGCAGATCGCGGGCGTGACAATTCTGTGGACTGGTGAGTCAAAAGTTGAACTCTTTGGAAGGTGTGTGTCCCATTACATCTGGCGTAAAGTAACACAGCATTTTAGAAAAAGAACATTATACCAACAGTAAAATATGGTGGTGGTAGTGTGATAGTCTGGGGCTGTTTTGCTGCTTCAGGACCTGGAAGACTTTCTGTGATAAATGGAACTATGAATTCTGCTGTATACCAAAAAATCCTGAGAATCCAGGAGAATGTCCGGTCATCTGTTCATGACCTCAAGCTGAAACAAACTTGGGTATTGCAAAAGGGCAATGATCCAAAACACATCAGCAAGTCCACCTCTGAATGGTTGAAGAAAAACAAAATGAACACTTTGGAGTGGCCTAGTCAAAGTCCTGACCTGAATCCTATTAAGATGCTGTGGCATGACCTAAAAAAGGCTGTTCATGCTCGAAAACCCTCCAATGTGGCTGAATTACAACAATTCTGCAAAGATGAGTGGCCAAAATTCCTCCACAATGCTGTAAAAGACTCGTTGCAAGGTATCACAAATGCTTGGTTGCAGGTGTTGCTGCTAAGGGTGGCCTAACCAGTTATTAGGTTTAGGGGCAATCACATTTTCACACAGGGCCATGTAGGCTTGGATTTTTTTTTCTTTCTTAATAATAAACACCTTCATTTAAAAACTGCATTTTCTGTTTACTTCTGTTGTCTTTGACTAATATTTAAATTGGTTTAATGTTCCTTAAGTGTGACAAATATGCAAAAAAAATAAGAAATCAGAAAGGGGGCAAACACTTTTTCACACCACTGTATATAGGCATCAGGTATGTAGGTATACAGTGGGGCAAAAAGTATTTAGTCAGTCACTGATTGTGCAAGTTCTTTGAATTAGAAAGACGAGAGAGGTCTATAATTTTCATCATAGGTACACTCCAACTATGAGAGACAAAATGAAAAAAAAAAATCCAGGAAATCACATTGTAGGATTTTTTTTATTTTTATTGTAAATTATGGTGGAAAATAAATATTTGGTCAATAAATTTGGTTCAACTCAATACTTTGTAACATAACCTTTGATGGCAATGACAGAGGTCAAACGTTTCCAGTAAGTCTTCACCAGGTTTCCACACACTGTAGCTGGTATTTTGGCCCATTCCTCCATGCAGATCTCCTCTAGAGCAGTAATGTTTTGGGGCAACACGGACTTTCAACTCCCTCCAAAAATTTTCTATGGGGCTGATGTCTGGAGACTGGCTAGGCCACTCCAAAACCTTGAAATGCTTTTTACGGAGCCACTCCTTTGTTGCCCAAGCGGTGTGTTTGGGATCATTATGCTGGAAGAGCCAGCCATGTTCCATCTTCAATGCTCTCACTGATTGAAGAAGGTTTTGGCTTAAAATGTCACAATACATGGCCCCGTTCATTCTTCCCTCAACACGGATCAGTCTTCCTGTCCCCTCTGCAGAAAAACAGCCCCAAAGCATGAGGTTTTCACCCCCATGCTTCACAGTAGGTATGGCGCAACTCAGAATTCTTCTTCCTCCAAATACGGCGAGTTGAGTTTTTACCAAAAAGTTCTATTTTGGTTTCATCTGACCACATGATATTCTCCCAATCCTCTTCTGGATCATCCATATGCTCTCTGGCAAACTTCAGACGGGCCTGGACATGTACTGGCTTAAACAGGGGGACACGCCTGGCACTGCAGGATCCGAGTCCCTCTCGGCATAGTGTGTTACTGATGGTAGCCTTGTTACTTTGGTCCCGGCTCATTCATCAGGTCCCTCCATGTAGTTCTGGGATTTTTGCTCACCATTCTCATGATCAATTTGACCCCACGGGATGAGATCTTGCGTGGAGCCCCAGATCGAGGGAAATTATCAATAGTCTTGTATGTCTTACAATTGCTCCCACAGTTGATTTATTTAACCAACCTGCTTGCCTATTGTAGATTCACTCTTCCCAGCCTGGTACCGGTCTACAATTTTCTTCCTGGTGTCCTTCGACAGCTCTTTGGTCTTGGCCTTGGTTGAGTTTGGAGCCTGACTGTTTGAGGCTGTGGACAGGTGTCTTTTATACAGTTAACGAGGTCAAACAGGTGCCATTAAGACAGGTATCGAGTGGAGGACAGAAGAGCTTCTTAAAGAAGTTGTTACAAATCTGTGCGAGCCAGAAATCTTGCTTGTTTGTGGGTGACCAAATACTTTTTTTCCACCATGATTTACAATTAATTTCTTTAAAAATCCTACAATGTGATTTCCTGGATTTAGTTTTTCTCATTTTGTCTCTCATAGTTGAAGTGTACCTATGATGAAAATTACAGACCTCTCTCATCTTTCTACATCAGAGAACTTGCACAATCAGTGACTGACTAAATACTTTTTGCCCCACTGTAAGTATAGGTTGGTAGGTAGGTAGTTAGGTAGGTAGGTAGGCCAGATGACTGGGCTGCAACATTATGTAATGGGCTACTTGGGTAGTAGACCCAATCACAGAACAAGGGAAGGTCACAATGGGTTAGAACCGTCTTCATTAATAAGAATACTTATATTTAAATACATGTATTATTAGTATTACTATTATACTGGTGTGTCAAGCAAAGTCAACCAAAGTGGGATCATATCCTAAGATCTCCTTCAATGCACTACTTGGGGGGCTTAGAAATGTAAGAAGAAATAACACCTTAAGTGCTGGAGTGGTAGTAATGCCAGGAAAGTATGGCATTTAAAATGTCAGCTACAAACAAAGAACAGATTATTAAGTTTCCTGATATAGAAACTGATAAATGAGAAAGGAAATACACCAACAAGCTAATGCAGAGGTCTATCAAACTCAATTCAAGATTAGTTTCAATTAACATTAATATTCACTTATCTTTTCTTTTTCTTAAAACTTAAATTGATCTCTTTTCTCTCACAAACAATCTCTGAACACAAATCATTTTTAATCAAATCACATTTAACAATGTAGATCACACTTCTTATCATTTTGTTTCATTTAAACTCCACTTTGTTTGACACTTGTTAAAAAATGCTAATGATTCAGTACAACACTTTTGTGGCTCCTCAGCTTCAGTTTGCTTCCTTCTTTAGCTTGCTTTCAAACTTCAATATTTTCACTTTTGCACTAGACCCTTTCTAGGTCTGCTATATTCAAACTGTCAGTGCCCATTCAGCTTTTTACACATTTTATCTCTATTTCTCTACACTTGTATTCTCATACATCTGTCCAGCTCTGATACTTTCATTATTTTTACGTCTGTGTTTGCTTTGACGTTTTTCTTTTCAGAATTCTGGCCAGAATACTGGCCTTACTGGCATCAGAAACAACTTCAGACTTTTGGTGCCAGGGAACCATACAAATGGACTTTCAGTGCCACGAAACACCTTCTGAGCTTTGGGTGCCGGTGACCCACACACAAATTCAGTCCGACTTAGTCACTCTTTCAGACTCTTGCTTTCTTTGAGAGTTTCTCACACATCCACACATCATCACAAACAGAACCCACACATTACACTAATATCTAGATCACTACAAAGGTCCAGCAATCCTGACAGAGAATCAGAACTCTTAAAGGTTACATATTATACCCTATTTCCACAACATAACACAGCTCCACGGAGTCTTAATAAAATGTTTGTGACATGCTTTGATCAAAATACCACAAGGATCAGGAGCCACAGCACCCTTCTCTCCCTGTCAAAACAGCCCTTTTCAAAGCAATCATTATTGAGCACCTGTTCCTTTAATGACAGTGAGCCACTACTCACCCTTCACCTCCAGTAGTTCACTGCATGTCATACACTTTTTGTAAATCTCTATAAAATCAGCTGGAAGAAACACTTTGGAGACAGCTGATAGTAATTTGCACTGATTAGAGTCATGCCAGCTTCCACCCAGCTCAGCTTTGTTAAAATCATCGGGTTAGTACTAACTGGCAGCACAGGGAACAAGGCAGGTATCACTCCTGGACAAAGAACCAGTCTATTATGAGGCGCTCGCACAAACATACTCACTCACTCACACTGGGACACCTTAGAGATGCCAATTGACCTAACATGTGGGAGAGACCGGAGTACTCAAAGGATACCCATGCAGACATTCGTAGTACATGGAAATGCCACACAGGCAGCAGCCAGGACAAGACAAAAAACCCATTTACTATAGGAATAGAAAAAGTATCTTGGCAGATTAATTTAAATGACAAGAAAAATACACTTGTGACTAGGCTGTGTTTCCTCTCAAAATAGTAATGATTATGAAAAGGTCAATATTAAAGTTGGCATCAGGCTTAAATAGTGTTTACTGATTGGCACTAGGCTCTTTTTAGAGGCCAATCCATTCCAAGTTCATTCTGGAACGCATCTTGGCAATATACTGCTGCGCCATAATTAACCATCTATAAACACTCCACATTTTATGACACATTTTCTATTAATCACAAACCATCATTACAAAATGAATTTTATTAGATAGGTTGGTAGGAATTAGCTATAGGAGTGAGGTCATGCAAGCAGTTCATCACGCAGTTAATTACTTTTGTTCAGAAACTTGTTATACCTTGCTAAGACAATGATATGTCCAACTTGATACAGTTGAGTGTTACTCTCTCTCTCTCTCTCTCACACACACACACACACACACACACACACAGATTATTTTATTAGGTACACGTTATTTCTACACTCACTGTCCAGTTTATCAATTCCACTCACCATATCCTCCTGAGCCCTTGCGTCCCCACATGAGGACATGACATTTTGGGTTTGCTACCCCTCATACTTCATTCTGCTTAACTTAGTTCTCATTTGTAGACACCACTGTTGAGCATTTCACAAAAACAAAAATACCTCCTGTTCAAAGACAGAGCACAGTTTTTATACATAAAAAAAATCAGAGCTCCAAGGAGGGTAAGGAGGTCTCAAGAGGATATAGATGCACTTTGCAGTTATATAACCACAGATTGCTGCCCATCTGCTTCTCTAAATACTTTGTTCATCCCCTTTACTCTGGTTAGAACCCCCGCCCCGCTGCCCCCCCAGGACCAACACTGATCAGGTACTATTGGTGGTGGCTCAGTCTTAGGACTGCAGTGATGGTGCATGTGATGGTGGAGCTGCTGTGTTTGTGTTGTGCTGCTGGAGTTGTTAAACACTCAGGGTCACTTTTGGACTGAAAATAGTCCACCAACCAGCATCCTGTAGTCAGCATCTTGTGAGCACTGATGAAGGATTAGATGATGACTAAAGCCAGGGTTATACGATGCGATTTTTACTCTCATGTGAGAACAGATTCTCAGTCTAGCCGAGTCTGTGTTTATGTTTCGTGCTCAAATGTGTTCTGCATGTTTTCAATGGGCTTGTACAATGGGGAGCAAGTTACAGTGGTGCTTGAAAGTTTGTGAATCCTTTAGAATTTTCTATATTTCTGCATAAATGTGACCTGATGATCATCAGATTTTCACACAAATACTAAAAGAAAATAAAGAGAACCCAGTTTAAAAAATGAGACAAAAATATTATACTTTATTTATTGAGGAAAATGATCCAATATTACATATTAGTGAGGGGCAAAAGTATGTGAACCTCTAGGATTAGCAGTTAATTTGAATGTGAAATTAGAGTCAGGTGTTTTCAATCAATGGGATGACATTCAGGTGTGAGTGGGCACCCTGTTTTATTTAAAGAACAGGGATCTATCAAAGTCTGCTCTTCACAACACATGTTTGTGGAAGTGTATCATGGGACGAACAAAAGAGATTTCTGAGGACCTCAGAAAATAATTGCTCATCAGGCTGGAAAAGGTTACAAAACCATGTCTAAAGAGTTTGCACTCCACCAATCCACAGTCAGACAGATTGTGTACAAATGGCAGAAATTTAAAACCATTGTTACCCTCCCCAGGAGTGGTTGACCAACAAAGATCCCTCCAAGAGCAAGGCGTGTAATAGTTTGCGAGGTCACAAAGGACCCCAGCGTAACTTCTAAGCAACTGAAGTCCTCTCTCACATTGACTAATGTTGATGTTCATGAGTCCACCATCAGAAGAAGACTGAACAACAATGGTGTGCATGGCAGGGTTGCAATTAGAAAGCCACTGCTCTCCAAAAAGAACATTGCTGCCTGTCTGCAGTTTGTTAAAGATCACGTGGACAAGCCAGAAGGTTATTTTGAGAATGTTTTGTGGACGAATGAGAACAAAATAGAATTTTTTGGTAAAAAAAAAATTGTTATGTTCGGAGAAAGGAAAACACTGCATGCCAGCATAAGAACCTTATCCCATCTGTGAAACATAGTTGTGGTGGTATCATGGTTCGGGCCTGTTTTGCTGCATCTGGGCCAGGACGGCTTGCCATCATTGATGGAGCAATGATTTCTGAATTATATCAGAGAATTCTAATGGAAAATGTCAGGACACCTGTCCATGAACTGAATCTCACGAGAAGGTGGGTCAAGCGGCAAGACAACGACCCTAAGCACACAAAGAAGAAAGTAGATTAACGTTAATGTTTTGGAATGGCCAGGTCAAAGTCCTCAATCTAATCGAAATGTTGTGGAAGGACCTGAAGCGAGCAGTTAATGTGAGGAAACCCACCAACATCCCAGAGTTGAAGCTGTTCTGTACGAAGGAATGGGTGGAAATTCCTCCAAGCCAGTGTGCAGGACTGATAAACAGTTACAGGAAACGTTTAGCTGCAGTTATTGCTGCACAGGGGGGGTCACACCAGATACTGAAAGGTCTTTTCATACTTTTGCCACTCACTAATATGTAATATAGGATAATTTTCCTCAGTAAATAAATGACCAAGTATAATATTTTTGTCTCATTTGTTTAACTGGGTTCTCTTTATCTACTTTTAGGACTTGTGTAAAAATCCGATGATGTTTTAGGATCCTATTTATGCAGAAATACAGAAAATTCTAAAGGGTTCACAAATTTTCAAGCACCACTGTATTTTAACTGTAGCAGGAGTATGAGTGCTGGTACAATTTAAGTTCCAGGAACTACCACAACCGCTCAGATAGGCTGGGCTGCAATTGCTGAAGCCTTGACCCAACCAGGTGGATTAAAATTGCTAGCTGACTTCTGCTAGAACAGTAGTTGTCTCTGACTAGATTATTTCTGAGTGGAGAAAGAGAGTAAAATGTAGTTACAGTACTGTAGCTACAGCTCCAAATCAGAAAAAGGTGGGACAGTACATAAAATGCAAATAAAAAAAACAGTGTTTCTTACATTTACTTTGAGTTTTATTTAATTGCTGACAGTATGAACCTGATATTTTTTCATGTGTTGTTTAGTCAACTTCATTTCATTTGTTAATAAATATGCAGTCCAAAAACTTGGGATGGAGGCAATTTAGGGCTAGTAGTAAGGTAAAAAAAAAAATAATAATGATGTGAGTTCAAATAGGTGATGTCAACGGGTGATTGTAATCATGATTTGGTACAAAAGCAACATCCAGGAAAGGCTGAGTCTTTGATGACCAAAGACGGCCAGAGGAGCTCCAGTTTGTCAACAAATGTGTAAGTAAATTATTGAAATGTTTAAAAACAATGTTCCTCAAAGAAAGACTGGAAAGGACTTGCATATTTCTTCCTCTACAGTGCATAATATCATTAAACCATTCAAGGGATCAGGAGTAATTTCAGTGCATAAAGGCCAAGGTCGCAAGCTTAAGCTGAACGCCTATGATCTTCAATCCCTCCTTCAATCCCTCAGACGGCACTGCATCAAAAACTGTCATTCAGTAATAGCTGATATTACCACATGGGCAAGTGATTACTTTATCAGACCTTTATCAAGCAGTATAATATGGAGTTCCATTAATAAATGCCACTTAAAATTTTACTGTGCAGAAAAGAAGTCTTATGTTAACCATGTCGAGAAGCCCATTGGGCTCTGAGGCATGTAGAATGGACCATCACACAGTTTAAACATGTACTGTGGTCAGATGAATCAGTATTCCAGGTCTTTTTTGGAAAAAATTGACACCGTGTGTTCTGGACCAAAGACAAAAAAAACCATACAGACTGTTATCAACAACAAGTGCATAAGCCAGACTTTGTATGGTATGTGTCATACCTCGCCCAAAAACCCCGTTGTTCGGGTTATTGTTCTTTGCTGTGAGCAGACCAAGCAGCCTTGCTCACGGCATTCCAGACAGCCACGTGAGTCCTGCAGACCTATCCGGAAGCTCCACCGCTTTTGGACTCATGATTGAACTCAGCTGTGGGGTTTCCCATATAAGCGTGTCCTCGAGAGACAGTCCGCGCAGATTATTGCTTCTTCTCGGCCATGTCTGCGCTGCCTGTGCTCCTCAGTTCACTTCCTCATCCGCCTGCCATCTTCGTGGTGCTTCCTCGTCTGTCGGTTCACATCGTCTTAGGACTCTACCAGTCTGTAGCGCTTTTTTCTGTCCGTTCCTGGACTTTGTCTGTGTGTGTTGCGATAAAGCCCGCTAATGTTATCAGTTTTGTGGTAAAAGCCCACTTATGTAAACAGTTTTGCGGTAAAGCCCACTTTAGTTATCAGTATGGTGTTTAGGCTCATTTATATGTTTGTGTTGCGACCCCGCCCACCATGTTTATGCCCCTTGTTCCATCCAGGAAACGTCATCCGTATCCGAATGCACCACGCCCTTTGGTTCCGTATCTGTGCAGGTTAGCTCTGTATCTGAATTTGTTAGCATCATTTCCACGCGCATTGCGCCACTTAGCCACGTATTTGATCACGTTGGCTCTGTAGCTGAGCAAGTTAGCTCAGTACCTGAGTTGTTAGCACCCACTAGCTCAGTACCTGAGCTGTTGGCATCCAATAACCCTGTATTTGAGCACGCTAGCTTTGTATTTGAGCATGCTAGTCCAGTACCTGACCCAGTAGCATCCAGTAGCCCTGTATTTGAACACGCTAGCTCAATACCTGAGTCGTTAGTGTCTCAGAGGTCAGAACCTGAGTTTTTTGGTTCTGTATCTGAATCATTAGCGCCACCTGGTTCCTTATCTGAGCCCGTTGCGCCAGTTTGCTGGTTCCATGTTTGATCCATTAGCGTTGTACGGTTTGATCCATTATTGTTGCCCTGTTCCGTATTCCGTGTTCCGAGCATGCTGCATCCCTTGGTTTCATATTTGAGAATGTTAGCTCAGTATCCGAGTTCGTTAACTCTGTTTCCACACAGGTCACACCTCCTAGCTCCAAGGATGCGCCGTTAGCATCAAATAGCACACCGTGTTCGTTAGCTTTGTGTCTGAACATGGTAGCCTCGTACTTGAATTCGTTAGTTCCGTTTCTGAGCCTGGTAGCCCAGTACAGAGGCCTAATGCTCCGCTTGGTTCTGTAACTGAATCCGTTGCGCAACTTAGCCCCGTACATGAGTCGGAAGCACTACTACATTCCGTATCTGAGTTCGTAGCGCCCCGTAGTTTCGTACCTGGTCACGTTAGCTCCGTATCTGAGTTCAAGGCACCATTTGTTTTCCATACCTGAGCATTATGCTGTTGAGGATTTGTTGGACACATATGCCTTTGTGGCTGTGGGGGACACACATTTTTGTACCCATATAGTTATTTACATCTTATATATTTACATTTCTAATTGTGGTGATGTTACTCTTTCAATCTAACTCTCTTTAAAACATGATTTTGCAGGTGCGTCTCAGCCTAACTGAGAAAGTACAAAATGTTCTTTGGCCTTGAAAGTGTTCACAAGTTTTGCGAAGTGTGGGTATGTGTGTGCGTAAGATTTTTTATACAGAGACTTGCTGTAAACTCCAGTAACTTGGGCTATTTCACATGTTCATGTGTATAATTACTCAATCATTTGTAACTTGATTAATAAGCATATTTATTCCAAGTGCTGCCTAGTTCCATAACTGTACGAGATGTGACCTTCATTGCATTATCAGAGACATTTGCATTGACCCCATCATCACGGACATTTGCGCGTAGGACGTCAGCGCCCGTGCCAGCGCCAAGGACATCAGCCTCCATGCCAGCACCAACAACATCGGGGCCAGCACCGAGGAGGTCAGTGCCAGTTCCAGTTCTGAGGAAGTTCGTGCCTGTGCCTGTGCCTGCACCGAGGAGGTTAGTCTCAGAGACTGTCCAGACACCGGTCCAGAGGTCGCCCATCCCAGAGTCTGTACAGAGGATGCCCAAAAAGACAACGCCTGTCCAGAGGACGCAAGTCATGGACACTGTCCCGATGTCTGTCCTGGGTACGTCACGTTCTGAGGACGTCCAGACAGAGGCCTGCACTGAGGCTGTCTGCTTTCAAGAGGCCATCCCGAAGGCCGTCTGTTTTCAAGGTCCAACACAGGAACTCCCGACCCAGAGTCCAAAAGGGGGACTCTCGTCCCGGAGTCAGACATGGGGCCCCCCATTATGGTGATAGCTCAGACAGTACCTGGCCCTGAAATAGGACCAGTGGACCCCGCTTGCCAGCAGTCTGTCTGTGAACCCGCTCGCCAGCATCCCGTCGGTGACCCTGCTCGCCAGCAGCCCGACTGCTTCCAGATCCCCCATAGGGATCGCACTGCAAGAAAACCCCCAGAAACGAGGAAGCGTGGGAGGCATAGACATTGCCGAGAAGAAGCAATAACTTGCACTGACTGTCTCTCGAGGACGCGCTTATATGGGAAGCACCACAGCTGAGTTCAATCATGAGTCCACAAGTGCTGGGGCTTCCAGATAGGTGGGGTTTCAGGATATTTTTAGGACTTGTGTGAAAATCCGATGAAGCTTTATGCAGAAATACAGAAAATTCTAAAGGCTTCACATACTTTTAAGCACCACTGTATAACGGAGTGCACAGTCATTGAACACAGTGTTTAAAAACTCCAGCAGCACTACTGTGTCTGATCAATTATACCAACACAACACACACTAACACACCACCACCAAGTCAAGTCAATTTTATTTCTATAATGCTTTTTACAATGGATCAATTTCTCAAAGCAACTTTACAATTCTCATCTTCTATTATCTAAGCCCAAGCCCAAATTGAGCAAGCCTCAGGAGAGGCACCCTCAATATTATAAGGAAGAAACCTTGGGAAGACCAAGACTCAAAAGGGACCCAACCTCCTTGGGTGGCTTAGATGTTATATGTAGGAATAAAAATAAGTTACCTAATTAATAAGTCTAAAGTAACAGTGTAAATAAACAGAAGCTGAATAAATTTTATATAATATTTTATAGCAATACATAGACTAATAAATTACAGATAATTTAATAGTACAAAAAGTATAATAAAACTGAGAATACAAAACTATAGCATATAAGACAATAGTGTAAATGAATATAATATTGAAATAATGTAAAAGCATTGAAAGTATTGATATCAAAGCATTCTCAGTTAATGAGAAGATGGATGGAGTTACTGCCCTCTGACGAGGTCTGAGTAAAAGTGGAGCAGTGGAAGGCTGGAACTGATGCCAAAAAACAGCTTGAGTGGAGGTGAAATGAAGGAACATCTTAGTGTGGGACTTGGATGTAGGAACATCTTAGTGTTTGGGCTGGAGCTGGTACTGGAACAAGAGCTCACAGAGAAAACAGAATATGTAGTTAGTTTTTGTTAAAAGCACATAGTCTGTTAACAGAACAGGTTTGACCACTATTACTAAATGTAACATGAGATTCTGGCAGCACTAACTATAACAGCATAGCAAGAAGGGGAGAACCATTTACATTTACATTCACAGCATTTAGCAGAGCATTTAGCATTTATCCAGAGCGACTTACAATTGATACAGTCTTACAATCCATGCAATTGTGGGTTAAGGGCCTTGCTCAAGGACCCAACAGTGTCAGCTTGGCAAAGTTGGGATGTGAACCCTAGACCTTCTGGTCCATAGTCCAGTACCTTACCTGCTAGGCTATCAAGAGGGAATTACATGAGGCATTTTCGACAGCAATCAACTAACCTACAATAGAGATTTACCACAAAACTCTTTGATTGTGAACCCCTGGATCTGTCCTTAGTGTAACGCAAGGATGCACAATTCAAGACCAAAGGGACCAAAGCCCAGCCCAGTCAGTCAGCACACCGAACACACCCATGCAAAAGGCAGAGGCATAGTAATGCATCCAGGCCAGCTTTGACCCCAGACTATGGCCCCAGGAACCACAGCCATGCATCCCAGTCTAAGTCTAACCAAACGCCTGAGCAAATAAGTATATTTTTAGTCTAGATAAAAATTGGAAGTTTGAAAATTTTAAATTCTAAGTGTGTCTTAATTCTGAACTAAAGTGAGGAGTTTTTTCCATAGCTGGGAGGACATGTATGACAAAAGCCTTTCCCCCTGCATTGACTTTTTAATTCTACGAACTAAAACAATTCTGTACCTTGTGAACAAAGAAGATGACATTGATTGTAAGACTCTAAGAGTTCACTCAGATGATGTGGTTCCAGGTCATGTAGACCGTCATATGTTACAAGAAGTACTTTATAATCTACGTGGTAACCAGAGATGACAGAACTGGACTGTTATGATCTATTTTTCTAGTTAGTACTCAAGCTGCTGCATTCTAACCTAATTGAAGTATAATATGGATAATATAGATGTATATATCTATATATAACATAAATGTACTCAACCTCTCAGTCTGTAGACAGTCTCTTGCAGATGTACACAATCTTTTGCAGTCTTTGGTCAAACTAGTAACACCTCAGTTTTATCTGAGTTAAGTAGAATTAATTGATATCCAATCTTTCCTTTACACAATCCTCAATTTTTCTGATTGTAAGAATGTTATTTGGTTTGGCTGGTATGTACAACTGAATATCATCTCCATTGTACTGGAATTAATATCATATTTACAAATAATTGGGCCTAGTGGCAGCATGTACAGTGTAGGGTAAAGGGTCCAGGACAGATCTTTGAGGGACACTGTACTTCACTTTTTGAGAGCTTTGATTGTAGATTATTTGCATAAACAAACTGGTACTGGTCAGTAAAGTACGATCTAAACCAAGAAAGTGCCAGTCCCTTAAAAACTACAATATTTTCTGAATATCTATAGTGTCAAATGCTGGACTTAAATCTAACAAAACAAGAAAAGAAAAGCACATCCATTATCTGAGGACATTAATTAAGTACCCTAATTAATGCTGTTTCAGTACTACGATAGGAACAAAATCCTGACTGACATGTTTCACAAATGCTGGGACTTTGGCAGTAACTACACAGCTGGAAATTGGACTGCACTCTAGGGCCAAGGTAAGGTTTTTTGTTTTGTTTTGTTTTGTTTTTTTTAATCAGGGGTTTAATAACTATTCACTTAGATGATTTGGGCACATGACCAAAGCTAAGGGATTATTAATGTTGCAATCAGGCGGAACTTCAGCGTCACTTTCTAATGTGGAGTGTATATTAAAGAGAAATGTAAAATTATTTTATAGGCAGTTTTAGCTTTAGTGAGAGCATGTTTATACTCTGCCACGCTATTCCTACAAGCAATCTTAAATACCTCTAATTCAATATGTTGCCACATACACTGTCTGGCCTAAAAAAAGGTCACACACACTAATATTTCGATGGACCGCTTTTAGCTTTGATTACGGCATGCATTCACTGTGGAATCGTTTCCACAAGCTTCTGCAATGCCACGACATTTATTACTGCCAAGAGATGCATTCATTTTTCCCCAGTATCTTGATGATGGGACATTTTAACCACTGCGCAAAGTCTTCTCCAGCACATCCCAAAGGTTCTCAGTGGGGTTCACGTCTGGACTCTGTAGTGGCCAATCCATGTGTGAAAATGATGTCTCATGCTCCCTGAACCACCTTTTCACAATTTGAGTCCGACGAATCCTGGTATTGTCATCTTTGAATATGCCTATGCCATCAGGGAAGAAATAATGGTGATATAATGATATAATGATGGAATAACCTGGTCATTCAGTATATTCAGGTAGTCAGCTGACCTGATACTTTGGGCACATAACATTGTGGAACCTAGACCTGACCAACTGCAGCAACCCCAGATCATAGCACTGCTCCAACAGGCTTGTACAGTAGGCACTAGGCCTGATGGGTGCAGCCGCCTCTCTTCCTACCCTGATGTGGTCATCACTGTGGAACAGGCTAAATCTGGACTTATCAGACCACATGACCTTCTTCCATTGCTCCAATATTTATTCTCCATAGTAAATTGAAGCAGTTGTGGCCTATTAGCTTCACTGACAAGTGGTTTTCTTAAGGCTACACAGCTGTTAAGTCCCAATCCCTTGAGTTCCCTTTGCATTGTACATGTCGAAATGCTCTTACTTCCACTATTAAACATATCCTTAAGTTGTAGTTATTTTTCTACAATTTGATTTCACCAAACGTTTAAGTGATTGCCGATCACGATCATTCAAGATTTTTTTCCAATCACATTCCTTCCTCAAAGATGATGTTTCCCCACTGTCTTTCCACTTTTTACTAATGTGTTGAACAGTTATTAACCCGATTTTAGTAGTTTCAGCAATCTCCTTAGATGTTTTCTATGCTTGATGCATGCCAATAATTTGATCCTTCTGAAAAAGATTAATATCTTTTCCACCACCACAGGATTTGTCTTTCGACATGGTTGTTTAACAAACGAGAACCTCCTCACTGCATCAGTTAGGGTTAAATAACTTGTTGCCAACTGAAACATAATCACCAATGCAGTAATTATCCAATGGGAGGCTCTTACCTATTCACTTAAATCCAGGTGGTGACCTTTTTTTTAGCCAGGCAGTTCTAATCCCTGAGCTGTTTGCTTTAAGGTATGGGTGTAGTCATTATACCATAGTGCTAGTCGTTTTTCCCTAATGGTTTGACCGTATTAGGAGGTAACAGATGTAATACACATGGACAAAATTGTTGGAACCCCTCAGTTAATGAAAGAAAAACCCACAATGGTAACAGAAATAACTTTAATCTGACAAAAGTAATAATAAACAAAGTCTATGAAAATGAACAAATGAATGAATTTGAAAAATAATTATTTAAAATAATAAACTCATGAAACAGGCCTGGACAGAAATGATGGTACCCCTGAAAAATGTGACCAAAGGGACATGTTAAATCAAGGTGTGTTCACTAATTAGCATCACAAGTGTCTACAATCTTGTAATCAGTCAGTGGGCCTATATATAGAGCTTCAGGTAGTCACTGTGCTGTTTGGTGACAAGGTGTGTACCACACTCAACATGGACCAGAGGAAGCAAAGGAAAGAGTTGTCTCAGGACATTAGAAAGAAAATTATAGACAAGCATGTTAAATGTAAAAGTTATAAGACCATCTCCAAGCAGTTGATGTTCCTGTGACTACAGTTGCATATATTATTCAGAAATGTAAGACCCCTGGGACTGTAGCCAACCTCCCTGGATGTGGACGCAGGAGGCAAATTGATGGCAAATCAAAGAGACAGATAATACGAATGGTAACAAAAGTGCCAAGAAAAACTTCTAAAGAGATTAAAGGTGAACTTCAAGCTCAAAGAACATCAGTGTCAGATCGCACCATCCGTCGATGTTTGAGCCAAAGTGGACTTAATGGGAGACGACCAAGGAGGACACCATTGTTGAAAACAAAACATAAAAAAGCCAGACTGAAATTTGCCAAACTACATGTTGACAAGCCACAAAGCTTCTGGCAGAATGTCCTATGGACAGATGAGACAAAAATGGAACTTTTTGGCAAAGCACATCAGCTCTATGTTCATAGACGGAAAAATGAAGCATATCAAGTAAAGAACACTGTCACTACTGTAAAACATGGAGGAGGCTCTGTTATGTTCTGGGGCTGCTGTGCTGCATCTGGCACAGGGTGTCTTGAATATGTGCAGGGTACAATGAAGTCTCAAGACTATCAAGGAATTCTAGAGAGAAATGTGCTGCCCAGTGTCAAAAAGCTTGGTCTCAGTCTCAGGTCATGGGTCTTGCAACAGGATAATGACCCAAAACACACATCTAAAAACACCAAGGAATGGCTAAGAGGAAACACTAGACTATTCTGAAGTGACTTTTTATGAGCCCTGACCTAAATCCTATTGAGCATCTTTGGAAGGAACTGAAACATGCCATTTGGAAAAGGCACCCTTCAAACCTGAGACAACTGGAGCAGTTTGCTCATGAGGAGTGGGCCAAAATACCTGCTGAGAGGTGCAGAAGTCTCATTGACAGATACAGGAATCATTTGATTGCAGTGATTGCCTCAATAGGTTGTGCAACAAAATATTAAGTTAAGGTACCATCATTTCTGTCCAGGCCTGTTTCATGACATTATTTTTTTAAATAATTCTGTTGAAGCATGTTTGAAAAGCAATGTCTGACTTTCATTTGTTCATTTTCATAGACTTTGTATTTATTATTACTTTTGTCAGATTAACGTTATTTCTGTTACCATTGTGGGTTTTTCTATCATTAACTGAGGGGTACCAACAATTTTGCCCACGTGTGTAGTGTGCTTGGTGTGATGACAAGCCAATAGGTGGATTTTATTAGTTACAGATAGCTCATAAACTAAGGGATAGTGATTAGATCACTTTGCATGAAAACAACAAGTTTATCTATACTGATACCAAACCTTAATATTATCTAAAATATGATTACAGAGGTAGGTCGGTCCTATCACATTTTGAGTGATACCCATGGATTATAAAATGGACTCAAAGGCAATTTTAAGTGCCTTATCTATTATTTAAGATACTTATCTGTTAAAAGTACTAAGCAGGAAACAAAATTAACAAGTTCCTGAAGAAATTATGAATAAGGACCCGGAGGGCAGCAAATAGTGATAAGCTGAAAAAAGTACGATTTTGACTTACATAATGATGGATTAGTCACATTAAGAATGAGTATTTCAAACAAAGTAGCCTTGTAAAGGGGCTTACCAGTAACACTTAGATCTTTGTCAAAAATTGTGGCAACTCTTCCCCCAAGACCATTAGGGTGAGAGTTTTGAACATAACTATATCCAGAAGGGCAGGATTTATTTAAAGGTAGTGTGGGTTAAGGGTCTTGCTCAAGGACCAAACAGTGGCATCTTGGCAGAGGTGGGATTTGAGCCCTGGACCTTCTGGTCCATAAACCAATACCTTAACTACTAGACCACCACAGTCCCACAGGTCTAGTCTAAGTATCAGTAAGGCAAACAAGTAAGCAATATTCAGTAATCATTTCATTTACAACTGCTGCTTCACTTGTAAGGCATCTAATGTTAAGTAATCCTACCTTTAGTTTAAGGTTATTTTTATGGGAGTGTTTACACTAATGAGGTTATTAAAACAGTCATTTTTTAGATTCAGTCATTGCATTTACGTTTCTGACTGATGCGAGTAAGAGACACAGTTATAATAACATTCTGGGTTCTAGGTGACGGTGCATGACTACCAGAAGACAGTTGGTTAACCTGTAGTCAGCCCCTAACTAACGCTGACATAAGATGATGGGCAATATTGCAGGAGATGACAGCAGCACCATCCTGAGTGAGATGGACACCATCCCATCCTAAAAGGTCAGGCTTACCCTCAAAGGTTGTCCAATTATCTATAAAGCCCACACTGATTTCAGAGCACCACTTGGACAGCCAACCGTTCAGAGACAATAACTTGCTCTAGGCTTGGCCACCTTTCCACACTAGGATGTGGTCAGAGCACACTACTGCACTGAACATTACCTCCGTAACTTGAAAATTAGCCTTAGTCATCTCTGACAGGAGAAGGCGTATATCATCAGCCCCTACATAAACTATCCTACAGAATCTACAACTTAGGAATTCTCTAAGGCTGCCTATAATGTGCAGCACCTGGGCTCTCTGAGGAAAAAAAGTAATCCTAATTAGTTATCCCTGAAGGAGTCTTAAAATATGACCTGAGTTCTTTAAACAGGCTGGACAGTGGGTGTTTCACTGAGGAGGGTAAACCTGTTTGACATATGAACAGGTAAACAGTATGCTCTTGTGGGCTAGTCTAAGCCTTGCGTCTATGTTGTCGAACTGTCAACCACTTGGCCTGCTGCAAAGCAGGGTCACTAAATACGGCTCCAATTCTGCTACAGTAGTTCTATTTCAGACTGGCTACAAGTGTATACCTATCACAATAAAATTAACACTAATGAAGGAGGAAGAAAAAGTGGTGTGAAAAAGTGTTTGCCCTTTTCCTGAATTCCTATTTTTTTTTGCATGTCTGTCACACTTAAGTGTTTTGGAACATCAAACCAATTTAAATATTAGTCAAATACAACACAAGTAAACACAAAATGCATTTTATAAATGAAGGAGTTTATTATTAATTTTTTATTTTTAAAACATAACTTAACTATGGTTTATCACACCTCAGTTTACTGTCTCTAGCCACAGCCAGACCTGATTATTGCCACACCTGTTCTCAATCAGGACATCACTTAAATAGGACCTGCCTGACAATGTGAAGTACGCCAAAAGATTCTTAAAAGCTACACATCATGCCGAGGTCCTAAGAAATTCAGGAACAATTGAGAAAAAGTAATTGAGATCTATCAGTCTGGAAAGGGTTATAAAGCCATTTCTAAAGCTTTGGGACTCCAGCGAACCACAGTGAGAGTCATTATCCAGAAAATGGCAAAGACATGGAACAGTGGGTAACCTTCCCAGGAGTGGCTGGCCGACCAAAATTACCCCAAGGGTGCAGCGACCACTCATCTAAGAGGTCACAAAAGACCCCACAACAACATCCAAAGAACTGCAGGCCTCACTTGCCCCAGGTAAGGTCAGTGTTTATGCCTCCACCATAACAAAGAGACTGGCAAAAAATGGCCTGCATGGCAGAGTTCCAAGACGAAAACCACTGCTAAGCAAAAAGAACATTAAAGCTCGTCTCAATTTTTCCAGAACACATCTTGATGATCTCCAAGACTTTTGGGAAAACATTCTGTGGACTGATGAGACAAAAGTTGAACTCTTTGGAAGGTGTGTGTCGAATTCCGTCTGGCATAAAAGTAACACAGCATTTCAGAAAAAGAACATTATACCAACAGTAAAATATGGTGGTGGTAGTGTGATGGTCTGGGGCTGTTTTGCTGCTCCAGGACCTGGAAGACTTGCTGGGATAAATGGAACTATGAATTCTGCTGTATACCAAAAAATCCTGAAGGAGAATGTCCGGCCATCTGCTCGTGACATCAAGCTGAAACAATCTTGGGTTCTGCAGCAGGACAATGATCCAAACCACAACAACAAGTCCACCTCTGAATGGCTGAAGAAAAACAAAATGAAGACTTTGCAAAGTCCTGACCTGAATCCTATTAAGATGCTGTGGCATGACCTTAAAAAGGCTGTTCATGCTCGAAAACCCTCCAATATGGCTGAATTACAACAATTCTGCAAAGATGACTGACCAAAATTCCTCCACAGTGCTGTAAAAGACTCATTGCAAGTTATCACTAATGCTTGGATGCAGTTGTTGCTGCTAAGGGTGGCCCAACCAGTTATTAGGTTTAGGGGCTTTATCACTTTTTATCACTTTTCACACAGGGCCATGTAGGTTTGGATTTTTTTCTTCCTTAATAATAGACACCTTCATTTTAAAACTGTATTTTGTGTTTACTCGTGTTGTCTTTGACTAATATTTAAATTGGTTTGATGTTCCGAAACACTTAAGTATGACAAACGCGCCAAAAAAATGGGAAATTAGGAAGGGGGCAAACACCTTTTCACACCACTGTAAACACGCCACACACAGCACAGGAAAGAAGCACAGCAGAAGTCATATTAAAACAAGGTATTAATAAACTGTACTTAGCTTCTTGTGGTGCTGTGTAGTGTTGACTGAAGTTTAGGCTCCAGATGATTCAGCCAGTGGTCCAATACACATCTTCTCATAAGGTTTCGGATGCTGCAGCTGGTAGTCCAATACACTACTTGTATTACCGATTAAAGTGTCAATGAAAAGTCACGGTAAAAAGTCCCGGTAAAAAGTCTCAGTAAAAAGCAATGCCCGAGCAAAGCCCGAGATGAAGGGAATCCTTTGAATAAATAAAGGCTACAGAAACACTGACTATGCTGGTAATCCCCTTAGACTTTCTAATTACCAGCAGCGTACATAGAATTCACCGGGTAATAAAAAGAAAAAAGATTAAGAGATTATAAAATACTGTGCAAAAAAATGAAATTAGGAAAAATAACAGTTAAGGAATAATAACAGCTAACAACTACAAGCTATAAACAAGCCATATGCATGCTACACAGAGCTATTAAGTCAGAGAAATCCCAAAGCCCAGAGCAGTTCAACATGACATCAGTGTCAATACAGTGCTGAGAATGATCCACCACCCAAATAGAACCTGATCTGTGGGGCTCCTGACCACTAGAAAACACAGTAAAGGGTACTAACAAAGTATGTAGAGAAACAGATGGACTACAGTTTGCAATTTTAGTACTACAAAGTGCTTCTATGGTTAGTGGAACTGAGCTGAGTGCAGAAACATGGTACTTTATAGGGCGCTAAAAGAAACAGCTGCAAGACAGCAGACTACAATCCCTGCTCAATTAGGCAACCATTAAGACTAAACTGAAAGTACCCTCTGCCACTAAATTACACTGACTTCGCTGAAAGCAGCCAAGGCTTTGAACATAGGTAAGGGTTTCCACATAGGAAATAAAGGAAATATGCCCCTGTTAGCACATTCACTTATCTTATTTTGTCTTGTTTTTTAATCTGAATGTACCTCATCTTATTTTCTGTGTAGTATCTAGTTTAATCTAGTTCTAGCAATTTTTTCAATTGTACATCATCAACATGTATGTTAAGTTAAAAGCAAAATTAGTATACTCTTAATAATTTAGTGCTAATCCATTCACGATACCCTGATTTAAGCACATTAATTCAGAAATTGTATTGTCCACAAGCTTAACAAGTGAACAAGCCAAACAACAATGTAAGGGGATCTTTTTAGCTGCAGGGAGATTAAAGTTTGTAAATGGCAACCATACATTGTGAAAGTACCATAGAATGCTGAAGTGCAAACAATATCATCTGTATTAATTTTGTGTAAAGCCACCATGCAAACCAATTAACACAAAAGCATAAGAAACATCTCAAAATTAAAAGAACAGGTAGGAAGGAAACAGTGGAATGCTGATGAGAGGAATCAAGGAGAAAGAAATAAAATTGACCATGGGTCATGGTATAATATTCACCTTCACTGGGAATGACAAGTATGTAGGGCGTGGTATTTTGTCCCCTACCTATTACCACTAAGACAAGGTTTAAAGTTCCACGTCAGCATGCATGTGAAAAGAAAGGAAGAAAAAAACAGTCTAAAGAAATGCGTCTTCAGCTTTCAGTGACTGTGACTTCTTCAGGACTCCATTTACATTTAGGTAATAAGTACACTAATTGGTTCAAATCAATTTTATATTTGTATTTAATACATATTTATGCTGTGTATATATTAAAAACAGTATATGATGCACTGGGAAATTCTTCAGACCCTTTCACTTTTTTCACATTTTATGTAGGGCTAAAACAAAAAACAAAAACAAAATCAAGTTATTTCCCATCATGCTGCAGTCAATACCCCATCATGAAAAAGTGAAAATATAATTGTAGAACTTTTTCAAATGTAAAAGGAAAAGCTAAAATATTGCATTGACATGAGTATTCAGACCTTTACACGATACTTACAGTGGTGCTTGAAAGTTTGTGAACCCTTTAGAATTTTCTATATTTCTGCATAAATATGACCTAAAACATCATTGGATTTTCAAACAAGTCCTGAAAGTAGATAAAGAGAACCCAGTTAAACAAATGAGACAAAAAAATATTATACTTGGTCATTTATTTATTGAGCAAAATGATCCAATATTACATATTAGTGAGTGGCAAAAGTATGTGAAGCTTTGCTTTCAGTATCTGGTGTAACCCCCCCTGTGCAGCAATAACTGCAACTAAACGTTTCCTGTAACTGTTGATCAGTCCTGCACACCGGCTTGGAGGAATTTTAGCCCATTCCTCCGTACAGAACAGCTTCAACTCTGGGATGTTGGTGGGTTTCCTCACATTAACTGCTCACTTCAGGTCCTTCCACAACATTTCGAATTAGATTAAGGTCAGGACTTTGACTTGGCCATTTCAAAACATATACTTTATTCTTCTTTAACCATTCTTTGGTGGAACGACTTGTGTGCTTAGGGCCGTTGTCTTGCCGCATGACCCACCTTCTCTTGAGATTCAGTTCATGGACAGATGCTCTGACATTTTCGATTAGAATTCTCTGATATAATTCAGAATTCATTGTTCCATCAATGATGGCAAGCCGTCCTGGCCCAAATGCAGCAAAACAGGCCCAAACCATGTTACTACCACCACCATGTTTCACAGATGAGATAAGGTTCTTATGCTGTCATGCAGTGTTTTCCTTTCTCCAAATATAATAATTTCTTTAAAACAAAAAAATTCTATTTTGGTGTCATCCATCCACAAAACATTCTTCCAATAACCTTGTTCTTATCCAATAACAATGTTCTTTTTGGAGAGCAGTGGCTTTCTCCTTGCAACCCTGCCATGCACACCATTGTTGTTCAGTGTTCTTCTGATGGTGGACTCATGAACATTAGCATTAGTCAATGTGAGAGAGGACTTCAGCTGCTTAGAAGTTTGTGAACTCACCAACTTTTACACGCCTTGCTCTTGGAGTGATCTTTGTTGGTCGACCACTCCTGGGGAGGGTAACAATGGTCTTGAATTTCCTCCATTTGTACACAATCTGTCTCACTGTGGATTGGTTTTGTAACCTTTTCTAGCCTGATGAGCATCAACAACTCTTTTTTTTGAGGTCCTCAGAAATCTCCTTTGTTCATGCCATGATACACTTCCACAAATGTATATTGTGAAGAGCAGACTTTGATAGATCCCTGTTCTTTAAATAAAACAGGGTGCCCACTCACACCTGAATGTCATCTAATTGATTGAAAACACCTGACTCTAATTTCACCTTCAACTTAACTGCTAATCCTAGAGGTTCACGTACTTTTGCCACTCACTAATATGTAATATTGGATCATTTTCCTCAATAAATAAATGACCAAGTATAATATTTTTGTCTCATTTTTTAACTGGGTTCTCTTTATCTACTTTTGCGACTGTGTGAAAATCTGATAATGTTTTAGGTCATATTTATGCAGAAATATAGAAAATTCTAAAGCATTCACAAACTTTCAAGCACCGCTGTAGTTGAAGCACCTTTCACAGCGATTACAGCCTCCAGTCTTCTTGGGTATGATTTGCACACCTGGATTCGGGGATTTTCTGCAGTTCTTCTCTGCAGACCCTCTCAAGCTCTGTCAGGTTGGATGGGGATCATTGCTGGACAGCGACTTTCAGGTCTCTCCAGAGATGTTTAACTGGGCTCAAGTGAGGGCTCTGGTTGGGCCACTCAATGACACTCACAGAGTTGTCCCTACGCCACTATTCTGTTGTCTTGGCTGTGTGCTTAGGTTCATTGTCTTGCTAGAAGTTGAACCTTCAGCCCAGTTTGATTTCCGGAGCACTCTGGATCAGGTTTTCATTAGGGATATCTCTGTACATTGCTCCATTCATCTTTCCCTCAACCCTGACCAGTCTCCCTGTCCCAACAGCTGAAAAACACCCACACAGCATGCCACCACTATGCTTCACTGTAGGGATGCTATTGGGAAGGTGATGATCAGTGCCTGGTTTCCTCCAGATATGACACTTAGAATTTAAACCAAAAAGTTCCATCTTGGTATCATCAGACCAGAGAATCTTGTTTCTCAAAGTCTAAGAGCCCTTTAGGTGCTTCTTTGCAAACTCCAGGCAGGCTTCATGTGTCTTTTACTGAGGAGAGGACACTCAGTCTGGACACTCTGCCATAAAGCCCATCTCCCATTTCTCCCATCTGTACACAGGATCTTTGGAGCACAGCCAGAGTGACCACTGAGTTCCTGGTCACATCTCTTGTCAAGGCCCTTCTCCCCCTATTACTTTGTTTGGTGAGGTTGCCAGCATAAGGAAGAGTCCTTGTTGTTCCAAACTTCATCCATTTAAGAATTATGGAGGCCACTGGGCTCTTGGGAACACACAATCCTGTCTCTGAGCTGTACAGGCAGGTCTTTCTCCTCATGGCTTGGTTTTTGCTCTGATATGTGCTAGTTGCCTTAGTTGTGAGACCTTATATACACAGCTCTTTCCAAATGATGTCCAAATCAACTGAATTTACCACGTGTACTCCAGTCAAGGTGTAGAAACATCTCAGAGATTATCAATAGAAATGTCATAGGAAAGTGCCTGAATACTGTCTCAATGCAAGTGCCTCAATGCAAAATTTTAGTTTGTTTTTCTAATAAATTTCCAAAAATGTTCTCATTTTGTCATTATGGGTTATTAAGTGCAGTTTGATGAGAGGGGGAAACTTGATTTTAGCACAAGGCCTCAACATACCAAAATGTGACAAGAGTCTGAAAACTTTCTGAATGCATTGTATACATTATTTGATACAAATTTTAGGTAAAGAGACCTAAAATAAACAAAACAAAATTTAGGTCTATTTTAGAGACATCTTCCACAAAGTTAAACATGAATTAAGTAATTGGTGAATAAGGAGTGTAAAGTAATCTTAATAGTGGGGGATATCTTTGGGGAAATCTTAATACTTGGGGCTAAAAATCATATCTGAGAATTAACATAAAAACATTAGAAAAGGGTCTCAGTTTTGTGGCAAATACAAGAGTGTATTTTCTCCTACCAATCATAGTTATAATGCCATCAAAATTCAACTATATAACAACTAGAGGGTATGCCTTTAAAGTGAGTTATAGCCACAAAGGGCAAAGCATGTCTTTTTGAAATACAAATATATCCCTACACACCATAGTAAAAAACTGAAAAGAGATGGGAAACAGAGACAATACATCAATAGAATTCAGGTGCAAGTCCCCCATAATAATATAATCATAATATATGTAAACTGCTGATTACAATAAATTATTTGCTGAATAGCTGTCCTTTTTTAGATATAACTTAAAAAAGCACAAAGTATAAAGCATTTTCAAGTAACACAAATTTTACCTTCAAGTTTGTGTTGTTTTATTTAATCCTTATTTAACCCAAATTACTACCTTATATAGAATGTGGTACTAGTATATACATCTCCCACAACCTTTCATTGAATCTAACTTATGGGTCAGTGCTTCCAGTTCAACAGGGAATGCTATGGGGTGGTTTTATCATCTAATGTGCCAATAAACGCTTTTTCAAGTTGTTCAGCCATTATAGCCTATGACAGAAAGAAAAAATAGCACTATGGGGTAGATGTACTAATCCAATTTGGCTGCATTCTGTGAGAAACCTGTTCATGCTATGTATGAAACTGTCATACAAGCCGAAATTTGCACTGTGCACCAATTAAGTACAAATTAAGCTTTGTTCACTCATGCATTTGTTTATGAGAGCGGGCAAAACAGTGAAAAATCCATAAAAATCGTGGATGCTTATATATTTTCTAATATCAATTATTAAAGTTTAAGCAGTTAGCAATGATAAGTTCTGTAGTTATTTTTTCAGAGCAGTTTTAAGACATGTACTATTTAGCCATATCTTTTATAAAGAGATTGCTAGTTATAAAAACTGGGAGTGAGCGAAAAGAATTCTCATACCTTTGGTTGCAAGACGCACACAGTTGATTTTGGTTTCCTGAAAAAGAAAGGTACAATTAGTTTTTCTTTTTTATGAAACATGTTTTATTTTAATAAAGCTCCAAAACAAGGTTTACTGATGCCATTGCCTGTCATGGAATGGTATATTTTATATATATATACGTATATATATATATATATATATATATATATATATATATATATATATATATATATA
>JAJAGP010000801.1:0-172223 GCA_025084515.1 Ancistrus triradiatus | reverse complement strand
TTTATACGTATATATATACATATATATATATATATATATATATATATATATACGTATATATATATATATATATATATATATATATATGTATGTATATACTCCCCATTAACTAAAAAACACCCTCACAGGTCTATATGTATGAAAGAGGAGTGGAACTGGCAGAATATATCAACTGCCTTGGTGTGACTCCGAAGAATAGTGTGACCTTTAACCAGCATCCCACTTCCAACCTGAAATTCTGCCAGCAAAGACACTTGATAAAAAAGAAACTCAAAAGTCTGTCTATTCAGCCATATATCCTTCTCCTGAGCTGCAGCTTAATAGAACCACTGGTCTTCTACAAATCCATCCTTTCTTCGTACTTTCTGTCACAAACAAAAACAAATTACAAACGGTCACTCAGACTGCCTCAAGATAATCAGACTTCCTTTTCCCTACTGGCTGCACACTTTTTTTTACCACTTTTAGATACCTACCTATCTATGCATATTATTTATATCTTGCACAATATTTTCATTTCTGGTAAATGCTTACTACATTTCATTGCCTTGCATTTGGCAATAAAGGTGAATCAATCAATCTATCAATGTAAAGAACAGGGATCTATCAAAGTCTGCTCTTCACAACACGTTTGTGGAAATGTATCATGGCACGAACAAAGATGATTTCTGAGGACCTCAGAAAAAGAGTTGCTGAAAAAAGAAAAGAGCATTGCTGTTCATCAGCAGTTTGCTAAAGATCACGTGGACAAGCCAGAAGGCAATTGGAAGAATGTTTTGTGTACGGATGAGACCAAAATAGAACTTTTTGGTTTAAAAGAAAAGCATTATGTTTGGAGAAAGGAAAACACTGCATTCCAGCATAAGAACCTTATCCCATCTGTGAAACACGGTGGTGGTAGTATCATGGTTTGGGCCTGTTTTGCTGCATCTGGGCCAGGGCGGCTTGCCATCCTTGATGGAACAATGAATTCCGAATTATATCAGAGAATTCTAAAGGAAAATGTCAGGACATCTGTCCATGAACTGAATCTCAAGAAAATGTGGGTCATGCGGCAAGACAACGGCCCTAAGCACACAAGTGGTTCCACCAAAGAATGTTTAAAGAAGAATAAAGTTAAAGTTTTGGAATGGCCAAGTCAAAGTCCTGACCTTAATCCAATCAAAATGTTGTGGAAGGACCTGAAGTGAACAGTTAATGTGAGGAAACCCACCAACATCCCAGAGTTGAAGCTGTTCTGTATGGATGAATGGGCTAAAATTCCTCCAAGCCGGTGTGCAGGACTGATCAACAGTTATCAGAAGTGTTTAGCTGCAGTTATGCTGCACAGGGGGGTCACACCAGATACTGAAAGCAAAGGTTCACATACTTTGTCACTCACTAATATGTAATATTGGATCATTTTGCTCAATAAATAAATGTCCAAGTATTATTTTTTTTATTATCATTTGTTTAACTGGGTTCTGTTTATCTACTTTTGGGACTTGTGTGAAATTCTGATGATGTTTTAGGTCATATTTATGCAGAAATATAGAAAATTCTGAAAGATTCACAAACTTTCAAGCACCACTGTATATACACCATGTATAATGAATTTGTAATTCTACAATAACAGACTGTACCCCATCTGTTTCTCTCTACATACTTTGTTAGTCTCCTATACTCTGTTATCTAATGGTCAGGACTTCCACAGGATCACCACAGATAAGGTACTGTTTGGGTGGTGGATCATTCTCAGCACTGCAGCAGGACTGATGTGGTGGTAGCATGTTAGTGTGTGTTGTGCTGGTATGAGTGGATCAGACACAGCAGTGCTGCTGGAGGTTTTAAACACCTCAGTGTCACTGCTGGACTGAAAATAGTCCACCTACCAAAAATGTCTAGCCACCAGCATCATGTAGGCAATGCCCTGTGAGCACTGCAAAATGACAAATCCTTAGTATTGATGGACTGAAGGTATTCAACGAATCAATCAGCAAGCCTTCTCTTAGTAGTAGAATGAAAGTTGCCTCCTCTTAGTTTGTAGGATGATAAGCCAGCACCCAAGGAATTCTTGTCGTCTTAACAGTAGATGGTTTATAAGTAAGTGTGTCAACTCTCTGAAGAGGTAAAACACCAGCAAAGGCATCATCTATGGCTTCCTTAGGAAATCCACAGTTCTGAAAATATTCACACATTTCCATAATTTTTTTGGAGGAAGTCATTCTTAAGTCTGTGAGTAAGGGATGGAGTTTTTGCAGGCCTTGGAATGTGAAGAACTGTATTGTAAATAGGACTCTTAAAACTGAGTCCATACATAAGCATAAACTGGTTCCTCCTCCCACATATGCAAAAGCACTTTGAATACACACAGCAGCTGAAGGACCTCGTTCCGAAACGTCATATTATTCTGGAAACTGTGTCTTTTTCTAAAATGTTGATCATCTCTACATCTCCTACTAAGGTACACTGTAACTACCTACCTGGAATCAATTCATGATCTACTATATATATATATAGATTGATATAAAGAATGGCACACATCTGTCATCCTTAAAACCAGATGCATTACTATCAAACTCAGCCATTACTCACAGTTCACAGTCATGTTACAGTACTGCCACGATTTCAGGATATCAAAGCTATCAGAACAAATTATAACAAGAGCTTTGTTAATTTCTCACTTCATTTTCATTTTTAATGCCTTTATGGCATGACTGTTCTAGTAACATGTAGCCAAAGCGAGTATGATTAATGTATGATTAATACTAATTACCAATATGCATGTACAGTACAAAGAGTTTTAGAAAAGAATAAAGTTAAAACAAACAAATACATACATAAATAAAAAGGAGAAACCACATGACATGACATAAACAAATGCAATTTAAATGTAATATAAACAATCAAACATACAAACAGATGAGCAGGCAACAAAATCCATGAATGTATAAAGAGACTGGCTGAGTGTACATGATTATTAGATCATATGATTTAATCTTGGTTAGATGGAATGTAAGTTAATGTAAATACAGTAGGTTTCACTCAACTCAGTACTATGCACTGTATAGTGCCCTCCACAATTATTGGCACCACTGGTAAAGATGAGTAAAACAAGGTATAAGAAATTCCCCTTTTGTTGAATTAATTTTATCTCAAGCAGAAAAATTACAAAATCTTTTTTTAAATTCAGTAAATCCCTCATCAAGAAATAATTATTTTTAACAAAACCACATGTCCCAAAATTATTGGTACCATTAGAAATTCTTAGAAACAGCATTTAGCTAAAGAATTTTCCAGTTATATTTAACTTTAGGAACTTTCAAGGATTACTACTTCCTGTTACACTGGGGAATGAATATATATACACGTATATATACACACGTGTGTGTATATATACAGGAAAACCGGGATACACCTCAGGCGTGATCGGTGCAGCCGAGCCCTATGGGGCGGACGGGAAGGGGATGGGTATATGAAGGGACCGGATTGAGGGGAATCTTTGCAGACAGAGCGGTCCATTGGGAGGGGAAGAGAGGAAGGGGGAGTACCGATCTGACTTGGAGACCTCACTCCTAGCTTCGAGACAGGTGGTCCAATCGACTGCCAGATTGACTGCTATTTTGCCCTTTGGAGGGTAATCCGTGAGGAGAGTAGAAAAGCCCAGGCAGTTAGAAAACTCTAGTAATTGGCGCAAGCAGGCGCACCTCTCTATCTCTCCCTTATACCGAGTTCTCACCTTCCCCCCCGTTCGCCCATCACCCTCCTCCCCTCCACAACGGATCCTGGCTTCGTGTACATCTACAAATCCGCTACGAGTAACTCTCCGCAGTTTCCCCCCCCTACCTCTTCTCCTACTCCGCCACACAAACAATGTTGGCCGAATAGCAGAGAGCCAAGGTAGTCAGGGGGCTGGAGCATTAAGAATAATATTTTTAACAAAACCACATTCCCAAATTATTGGTACCATTGAAAATTCTTAGAACAGCATTTACTAATAAATTTTCCAGTTATAGTTAACTTTGGAACTTTCAAGGATTACTACTTCCTGTTACACTGGGGAATGGAATATATATACACGTATATATACACACGTGTGTGTTATATATATATATATATATATATATATATATATATTATATATATATTATATACGTATAATATGGATAGTATATATATTATATATATATATAGTATTATATATTATTATATATAGCTATTCTATATAGGTGTATATATATATTCTATATATATATATATACAAAATACAAAAAATATATACAAATACATACAAATAATACCCTATGATCACTTTTGGAGAGTTACAAAAAAAAAACGGACCAACTTGGGGTCACCAAGTCAAACTATCATTAGATGCCACCTCCATCCAAAAGATTATTTGGAAAGCTTGCAAAGAAAAAGGCTTTTCTATAATTTAACCTTAAATGTAAGCACTTGGAGATTGCTTACTACTAGGCCTTTGATTGGAACCGTGTTCAGTGAACAGATTACATGAAAATTGAGAGGGGTTTTTTTTTTTTTTTGCAACAAATGCTGAGGGTGATTTTTTCTCGTAAAAAGAAGCACGACTGCACTGAAAAGAACCTGAAGCTCACAGTAAAGTATGGTGGAGGGTCTGTGAGGTTTTGGGGCTGTTTTTCCTCTAAAGGTCCTGGGAACATTGATAGTGTACAATGCATCACTAAATACCATGAAAAACAGGACATTTTAAATTTAAAAACTGTCTGCCAAGAAACTAAGAATGAGTCGTATTTGGATCTTCCATCAGGACGATGCTCCAAAATATATGTCCAGATAAACACAAATGGTTCACTGAACACAAAATCAATGTTTTGCCATGGGCAGTCCTCTGATCTAAAGCCCATAGAAAACCTGTGGGGTGAGCTAAAGAGGAGAGTGAACAAGTGAGGAGCTATTACCCTGAATGACCTGGAGATATTCTGTAAAGAGGAATAGTCTAAAATTCCCTGCTCTGTATTCTCAAACCTTAAAGATATTATGGGACAAGACTAAGTGCTGTTTTATTGGAGGGAGGATCAAGCAATCAATGACTCAGCCTTTATTTTCACTTGAAACTACACTAAGGATGGCCATCATTTTCAGTGCAGCCATGCATATACAACTTGAAGGGATTGAAAAAGAAATTAAAATGGAATTTAATATATTTAAACTTAAATTTAAAAAGCACATAACTCGATTGACAATAAAACGAGGAATTAAAACAAAAATATAAGATTTAATTAAGAAAGGGAAAAATAAAATAAAACTAAGATGAACCAATTAGTAAGATTTCAAGATAATACATTTTATATAAATAAACATATAAAATCAGATAAAATAGAAAAGCTGAAAATATAAGTAAACTTTTAGAGAATCAAAAATGTACATTAAAAATAAAATGGGTCAAAATAAGAAATAAAAAACAACAAAATAATATTTAAATCAAAAGTAGAATGCGATCAAAAAAGGAAAGTAAAATAAACAATTAAATAAAATAATAAAATAAAATAATATAAAAAATAATTGAAACAAAAATCTATTAAAACGGTTACAGACAGAGTGGAGGTGGTTAGAAGTTAAAGGTTAAAATGATTGACATTTCAGATTTGCCAGTACAGCTGGCCTATACAGATCATTCTGCATCAGTCTTGCTCTTGAAGATTTGTCTCCTGAAGATCAAACAGTTTGCGCCACACAATTTTTTGTCAGCCCAGACACACCTGGCTGATTTCTACAGATGTTCAGCAGCACGTGACTAAACCCTCACAGACAATTGCACATATTGTCATGACACATATTTACAAGTCATCAAACCCCCTGCCTTTGCGATGGGGAGGTGTCTGAATAGGCTGCTGGGCCCCTGAATAGGCTGCTGGGCCCCTGAATAGGCTGCTGGGCCCCACCCACCCTACCATTTCCTCTGTATAGCATTTGTAATGTAATGTAATGTAATGTAATGATATTTTTGTAACATTAAATAATTAAAATATAACTATGCATTTATGAGCTTAAAACAGTGCTGCACCAATTATATATACACTCATCAATCACTTTACTAGGTGCCTTGTATTTACCTTGTTTCTACAGACATTGTCCATTTTATCAGTTACTCTGACCATATAGATTCACTCTGTAGTTCTACAATTACAGTCAGTAATCCTTCTGATTATCTACATACTTTGTTAGTCCCTTTTACTCTGCTCTCTAATGGTCAGGACCCCCTCAGGACTGCACTGTTTCTTACATATACTTTGACTTTTATTTCTTTCCAAACAGTATGAATCCAAGATATTTCATGTTTTGTCTGGTCAACTTCATTTCATTTGTTAATAAACATCTATTCCTGCACGTCAGAACTGCAACACATTCCAAAAAAACTTGGGACGGGGAAATTTACAGCTAGTAATAAGGTAAAAAATGTAATAATTATGTGATTTCAAAGGTAATGCCAACAGGTGATTGCAATCATGATTTGGTATAAAAGTGGCGTCCAGGAAAGGCTGAGTCTTTGAGGAGTTTTTATGACTTTTCTGGGCTCAGAGGCATCTAGGATGGACCATCAGTCAACAGTGGAAATGTTTATTGTGCTCAGATGAATCAGTATTCCCGGTCTTTTTTTGCAAAACAATGGATGATGTGAAGTTGATCAGACAAAACATTAAGTATCATGGGTTCATACTGTATCATAAAGTCTGCAATTACATAAAAGTCAACGTACATTTAAGGAGCACTGTGTATTTTTTTATATATGCTTTTTGCATACAGTCCCAACTTTTTCTGATTTGGGGTTGTATTATTTGGGTGGTGGATGATTCTAAGCATTGCAGTGACACTGATGGGGTGATGGTGTATTAGTGTGTGTTGTGATGGTATGAGACACAGCAGGTCGTGGTCCCTACCGCACCTCTAGCTCCTACGCTATCTTGCTTCGATCCTCACCTATCCTACCAATTCTCTACCTGCCGTGCCTCGTCTCTCTCCTATTCAATCGCGTGCTATCTCTGTCCAAGCCTTGGTTATTGCTCACCTACCATGTCTCGGTTACTTCACCTTCGTTCGTGTATCTCCTTGTCGGTATTCGCGTTTGTAAGTTCTTTTGGAGAGTTTTTGTTTAATAAACACCGCCTGAGTTCTGATCCACTCCCTGCGCGTGTCTCCTATCCCTCAGCCAGCAGTACAGTAGACTCAGTCACGCTTGGAGGCACCGGGAGTTTTTTGGATCAGACTCTACCTGGTTGCTATGATCGGCGATCTGTTTTCCGAGCTTCGTCCTCAGCTCGCCGATGTAACGCGGGTTGTTTTGCAACTGGTTCCCTCCGTGAATGCAATCTCACAGCACGTGTCACAGCTAAACCGGTCCCTGGCAACCGCGACCGCTGCACTGTTAGTTCAGCCCACGTCCTGCTCTCTGACGACTGTTGAGATCACCTTGCCAGAGAGATTTGATGGGAACCCGGCGCTGTACAACAAATTCCGTGTGCAGTGCTCATGTTCCTGCAGACTCTACCCCCCCAGCTCTGAATATGCTGGGTTATCACTGGTAGTTTCATGCCTTTCAGGCAGGGCACTCCAGTGGGTCACCAAGAGGTTGCCACAGGTTCAAACCTGGACCTGTGACCAGCTCTTGGATGCGCTCGGGGCAGTTTTTGGTTCTCCGGTAAATAGCCATACAGCCCCTAAGCTCCTCTGTTCAGCGTGTCCACGCCGAGTACTCGACTCACCAGCTTTCAGCTCCGTTCACCCGCCATATGCTGGATCCTCCGCTCACCAGCTGTCGAAGGATACCAGTGGTATCGTCGGTCCCCAAGAACGTCCAGAGGTCATCGGTCCCCGAGACCGCCCAGAGGTCATCAGTCCCCGAGATCGTACAGAGGTCGTCAGTTCCAGAGGGGTCTTCCCAGAGGTTTGCCATCCCAGAAGGGTCTTCCCAGAGGTCCGCCGTCCCAGAGAGGCCTCGCCAGATGTCCGCCGTCCCAGAGGGACCTTCCCAGAGGTCCACCGTCCCAGAGGGGCCTCCCCAGAGGTTGTCCGCCCCAGTGACTGCGCCGAGGTCGTCAGTTCCTATGCCTGTGCCAAGGTCGTCAGTCCCAGTGCCTGCACCGAGGTCGTCCGCCCCTGTGCCTGCACCAATGCCATCCACTCCAGTGCCAGTTCCGTGGTCATCCGTACCGGTCCTGGAGCCATTCGTCCCAGCGCCTGTCCTAAAGCCAGCCATCCCAGTGCCAGTACCTGGTTCCTCTGTCCCAGTACCTAACTTGAGGTATTCCGTACCAGCTCCGTCGACCATCTCCGAGCCTGACCCTTACCCTCCTTCCGTCTTTCCACAGCAGCGGGCTACCGCACAGAATCCCCCCAGAGAGGAAACCACCAGACCTCTCTGAAACCCCGTGGGACCATCTTTGGAGTCCTAGCTCCGTCTCAGACTCCGTGGGGGGGGTTCTGTCACACCTGCACACCACGCCCTCCCTCTACCACCTTCTCTCCCTTCCTCCTTTGATCACCTGCACCTGCCTCTTGTGTTCTAGTCTTTTCCTTTCACAGTCTCTTTTCACAGACTCTTCGCTGAGTCTCATGGTCCTGCGTCTCTATCTCCCACGCTATCTTGCTTCGATCCTCACCTATCCTACCGATTCTCTACCTACCGTGCCTCATCTCTATCCTATTCGATCACGTGCTATCTCTGTCCATGTTATCGCTCACCTACGGTGTCTCGCCTATTCTGCCTTCGTTTGTGTATCTCCTTGTCGATATTCCTCTATATTCGCGTTTGTAAGTTCTTTTGCCAAGTTTTTGTTTAATAAACACCGCCTGAGTTCTGATCTTACACAGGATCAGACAGCAGAACTCATGGAGTTTTTAAACACCTCATTGTTGCTGCTGAACTAAACATAGTCCACTTACCAAATGTCCAGCCAACACCATCATGTTAGGCTGTTAGCACTGATAAAGGATTAGAAGATGACTAAAGGCCTTTTCACACCAAGTCCAATTTTTATGCAAGACAACAACAAATGTGATTTTTAACATAGCGAAATCTTCACAACAAGTCCAATGCATTTTTGTCTAAACACTCTGAAAACTCACTGTCCACTTTTGCTTTCTTTAATTTCCTGACTTTTAATGTGTCTCGCCATGTCTTTTTCACATCAACTTAAAAAAAAAAAGACACAAGCGAAGATTAGTGCAGGAAGTGTTGTTGCTTGTCCTATAAGCTCTTGTGCTCTACTACACACAGGATGAGCTGTTCTGCTCGACAACCAAGCTCTGATTGGTCAGCCTGATTTTAACGCATCCGACCAATGCAGAAATCAGAACAGACTCCGATTAAAAATTTTATGCAGCGTTGCAGTCCATCAGTTTCGGACTCGGTGTGAAAGATGGCATAATATACACGTTCTTTTTCAAAACTACATACGTAATTTACGTGTCTAAAAATGGACTCGGTGTGAAAAGGCCTTAAGACAAACAGCAACAGATGAGCTACTGTCTCTGACTTTAAATCTACAACGTGGATCAATAAGGTGAATATCTCTAATAAAGTGGACAGTGAGTGAACAGTGTTTTGAAACTGCAGCAGCACTGCTTTGTCTGATCCACTCATATCAGCTCAACACACACTAACACACTACCACCACATCAGTGTCACTGCAGTGCTAAGAATTTCTACTACCCAAATAGTAGTAATCTGTGGTGGTTCTGACCATTAGAGAACAGAGTAAACAGGATGAATAAAGTATGTAGAGAATTGTAGAACTACAAAGTGCTTCTATGTGGTAAATGGACAATGACTATAGAAACATGAAGGAGTACCTAAGAAAGTGATTGGTGAGTATGCAAATCACAAGCCAGAGATCATGCTTACTGATTGCAGCATATCTTGAGTGTATAAAAATCAAGTTATCTCTACCACTCTATTGTGTTCTGATCCCTTCTGTGATTTAATATCTGTATGTGAAGCCAATTTGTTGTGGCACGGTCACAGTCCTTGTAATCGAACAGCCTCTTGCAACTTGCACACCTCTGTTTCAGTTTTCTATCACTCTGTTCTTTCCTCTCTATTTTCCTAAATGTTATTAGTTTCCAAGACTGTCTATTGCAGCTACTTAAATAAGAACTCATGCTTCTCCCGATCTGAATATTCTAAATATTTACCTGATGTTATTTTAAGAATAGTAATAATATCTTACCTGCTTCTAGTTGTTGATTTGATATTTTAATTTAAAAACTCCCTAGAAAGTGAAAACAAGCTTTCAAATTTCTAAAAATTAGTTTAGAAGACTGTGTGATGTTTAACTCGATTGAAAATCTGCACTCAAGACTGGAACAAGGTTAGAGTTGCACTTTGAACACCCGGTGGCTCAAAGGTAAGCTAAATGCTAAACTAAATTTCAAGTCATTAAAAATGCATTATTTTACAGCTTATTCTGTTTAAAAAAACGAGTTAGGTTCAAAAATGTATTTCACCCATATCAAGAAACTATAGGTTGCTTTTAGCTAACCTGTGTGATTGCTATGTCGGTGAAAGTCTGTGAACCCTTTAGAATTTTCTATATTTCTGCATAAACATGACCTAAAATATCATGAGCTGATGTTTATATTCATAAACATACAAGAATGCTCCTAGCTTAAAATCTCCTAGCTAGATTCAGAAGCAATCTCAGAGCAATTCTAAGTAAGGAAAAGACAAAAAAGTTTTTTCTCAGTGAGGAGGTTGGGTTGACCTGGTTGCTAGGTATGACACATTCTTTTGAAGACTGTGATTGGTTGTCACAACCATGTTTGATTAACTCACCATTATTCAGTGTTTGGAGAACATTTCTTCTGCCTCATCATCAAACATTTTTTAACATCGGCTTAAGAGATCCCCTATGCCTCATAAAAGTCCCTACTCCCAGCAATTTATCACCGTAGGAGCTCTTTTAAGATGCTTTATGAATAACTCTTATCTTTAGTAGTTTCTACTCCTAAGTTTAAGAGGGAAATGCCCAGAAGATTTTTGGTAACATTTCGTCAGAAGGAGCTAGTCTTAGCACTAACAATCTTTATAAATACAGCCCCAGATTTTCACACATTTTAAAAGTAGATAAAAAGAGACCGACTGACCAAATGAGACAGAAATATTATACTTGGCCATTTACTTAAGGAAAATGGTCAAATATTACATATCTGTGAGTGGAAGAGGTTTGTGAACCTTAGCTTTTTAATCCATTGTGCAGCTTTAACGACAACCAAGCCATTCATTAACTGTTGATCCTCCACACATTCCAAAACATTAACTTTAGTTTTATTTAAACTTTTTTTTTTTTGTAGAATGACTTTCTGTTGAAACCCAATTCATGGACAGATACTCTTTTCTTCTTTTTATTTGTTGCTATAATTCAGAACTCATTGCTCCATCATTGGTGGTAAGCCGTCCTGGCCCAGATGCAGCAAAACAGGCAAAAACCATGAAATGACCACCACCATGTTTCACGGATGGGATAAGGTTCTTATGGTGGACTGCACTGTTTTTGTTTCTCCTGATACAATGCTTCTCATTTAAACCAAAAAGCTATATTGTGATCTCATCCATACATAACACATTTTTACAAATAGCTTTCTGGATTGTCCAAGTGATACATTATGGGCAACAGTCCTCTTGTATTTTTCCTCATGTCCTCCTATTTTTTCCCCGTCATATGGGACTCATGAACATTAACACTGGACAATGTGAGAGAGACCTTGTTTATTTGTGACCTCACGTATTATTACACGCCTTTCTCTGGAAGTGCTCTTTTTTTGGTCAACTGAGTAACAATGGTCTTGAAATTTCTGAATGTGTACATTTGTAATCTGTCTGATTGTGGACTGGTGGAGTCTAGACCATCTCTTTAGAGATGGTTTTGTAATCTTTTACAAGAGATGGCTTTGTAATCTTTTCTAGCCTGATGAGCATCAATACCTCTTTTTCTGAGGTGCCTAGAAAGCTTGGTGTGCATGGCAGGGTTGCAAGGAGAAAGCCACTGTTCTCCAAAAAGAACATTGCTGCTCATCTGATGTTTGCTAAAGATCACGTAGGCAAGCCAGGCTACTGGAAGAATGTTTTGTGGACGGATGAGATCAAAATAGAACTTTTTGGTTTAAAAGAAAAGCGTTATGTTTAGAGAACATAAAGCTTTGTGGTGACTGTGGTGGCCTAGCGGTTAAGGTACTGGACTATGGACCATAAGGTCCAGGGTTCAAATCCTGCCTCTGCCAAGCTACCACTGTTGGGTCCTTGAGCAAGGCCCTTAACTCACAATTGTTTGGATTATAAGACTGCATAAGTTGTAAGTCGCTCTGGGTAAGAGCGTCTGCTAAATGATGTAAATGTAAATGTAAATGGAGAAAGGATAACACTGCATTCCAGCATGAGAACCTTATCCCATCTGTGAAACATGGTGGTGGTAGCATCATGGTTTGGGCCTGTTTTCTGCATATGGGCCAGGACGGCTTGCCATCATTGATGAAACAATGTATTCTGAATTATATAAGAGAATTCTAAAGGAACATAACAGGACATCTGTCAATGAACTGAATCTCAAAAGAAGGTGGGTCATGCAGCAAGACAACGACCCTAAGCACACAAGCTGTTCTACCAAAGAATGGTTAAAGTTACTTAATAAAGTTAATGTTTTGGAATTGCAAAGTCAAAGTCCTGACCTTAATTCAATCAAAATGTTGTGGAAGGACCTGAAGCGAGCAGTTAATGTGAGGAAACCCACCAACAATATATAACACCAAGTATAATATTTTTGTCTCATTTGTTTAACTGGGTTTTCTTTAACTACTTTTAGGTCATATTTACACAAAAATATAGAAAATTCTACAGGGTTCACAAACATTCAAGCACCACAGTTTGTCCTGCACAAATGGCCTTCACTGAGTACAGTGTTGAGAACTCTAACTTGATGATGCCCCAGGTGGCAGTACACATCCTGCTTGACGCCGTGTTAAGCTTCACTCATACCATTGCACACAACTGGGCTGCTCTTCTAGAGGATAGTCACAGTTCTAGGGCCATGAACACATTTTGATCATAATGGATTATCCTATATGATATGAATGCACTGAATGTCTAGGGCTGCAGGGGTTGGGCCATCACACTCTTAAGCTTTCTGTCTCCAACCAGTCAATAATATCGCTCATACTTATTTCCATAACTGATTGTAAGCCCCTTAAAATGTGAAATAACATATTTTAGGGTGTGTTTTCCAAGCAATGGTGCATAGCACTACTATACAAACATCCTAGTGAAACAACTGTCATATATCATGCACACTAAATACTTCTGAACCACAGCAGGCTACTGTAGAACTACTATACCCCTGTTACTTGTTGACAGTGAAAATTCTGCAAGGAATTGGCTAAACAGATTCCAAAGGAAATACATTATGTTTAAATAGTCTGTAATGGAAAGCATGGGAACTATTACCAGTCTGTTCAAGTGAAGTGTGTTCTGTTTTTAGAGTTAACGGATAGAGCAGCCTACAGCATTTTAAAACTTAGATTAGAGGTGTGGATTATATAGATGTTCTGACCTATAAAAACAGCATAAACTCTGACTCTGATTTTTTTCACTGTAATTCTGCTCTTGTGAACCAGATTCTAAGCAGGTTTAAGTGAAGAAGAGAATCATTGTAGAAATGTCTGAATTTTTTAAAAGGCTACAATAATTATAAACTGTGTTCTAACAGTAATTTTAGAATTTCAGGGTAGCTGCTGTCACGCCTCACCTCAAAACCCCGTTTTCCGCCTTGGATTCCTGTATTGCTTCCTCGTTCGCTGTGTATGTATGTACCTGTGTTGCAGTCCCCTCTGCTTCGTTTGCACGTGTTGCGGTTAAGTATAACCCGTGTTGCGTGCCTGTCAGCCTTCTAAGTTTGTGTGCAGCTGCGTCTGCCTTTGTTTACGTTTTCCGCGCCTGCATCCGCTTCATGTTAGCCGGTTTTGGTTTTCCACCTGTTTTGCGGCTCCACCTGTTTTCCATTTCACACCAATTTTCCAGCTCCACCCATTTTCATTTTCACACCTGTTTTCCAGCTCTGCCTGTTTAGTTTGCTGTGTTTCCCCTTTGTGTGCTTAGTTCTATATTAAATCTTGGGGTTTTTTTTAAACCTGCACACGTCTCTCCCCTTTGTCAGTCTTAGGCCGCATTACAGAATAATCCACCACCATGGAGATGGCGGGTTCTAGTTTGGTTCCGGATCTGCCAGCCAGGTTCAGCGGAGATCCGGACCTTTGCCTGCAGTTTGTTTCCCACTGTGCGGATTTTTTTTGTTTGTATCCTTCATGCTCGTCCCTTGCCCAGGTCTCATTCATAGTTTCTCGCCTCTTCGGTAGGGCGTTACAGCACCGGGGAACAATTTTTGGAGGTTATTGTGGCCATCTTTGGTCCTCCTCCTGCTGGGGTCCTGTCTGACTCCCTGGCCCCATGGTCAGTCGCTACCTCTGTGACAGAACCCATGCACGCTGGTACTAATAAGGGGGCCAGGTTCGTTGACCATAGGGACTTTCGGCGGCTGGTGCATCATTTGTTGGATCCTCCGCTTGCAAGTGTCCAGAGGACATTACTCCCTGGTTCTGTCTGGGAGACTTCACCCACAGAGTTTACCCAGAGGAAGTCATCCGTATCCAAGCAAACCACAGCCTTTGGTTGCCTATCTGAGCAGGTTAGCTCTGTACCCAAATTTGTTAGCTCCGTTTCTGCGCACATCGCGCCACTTAGCTCTGTATTGGAGCCGTTAGCGTCCTGTGGCGCAGTAACTGAGCAAGTTAGCTCCATATCTGAGGACGACGCGCCTCTTAGCTCCATAGATGAGCCGTAAGCACCCCTGTAGCCTTGTATCTGAGCACGCTAGCTCCATATCTGAGCACACCACTCCTCTTAGCTCCATAGATGAGCTGTTAGTGCCCCATACCTTAGCACGCTATCTCCGTATCTGAGTACGTTAGCTCCATATCTAAGCACGCCGTGCCTCTTAGCTCTGTAGATGAGCCGTTAGCGCCCCGTAGCCCAGTACCTGAGCAAGTTAGCTCCATATCTGAGCATGTTAGCTCTGTATATGAGCAGTTAGCACTGCAGTTTTGTACTCGAGGCTGATGCGCCACTTAGTTCCATATCTTCCATAGTTCCATAGACCCCGTAGTTTCATATCCGAGCACGTTAGCTCTGTACCTGAATTCTTAGATCCTTATTTGACCCATTAACGCTGCCTAGCTCCGTTTCCGAGCACGGTGTGCTCGTTACCTCAGAACCTGAGTCGGTAGCATCACTTAGCTCTATACCTGAGCACAATAGTTCCATTTTTGAGCCATTGGCGCTGCCTAGCTCCGTTTCTGACCACGTCACAACCGTTAGCTCAGTACCCAAGTTGTTAGCGCCTTTTATCTCCTTACTTAAGCAGTTAATGTCGCCCAATAGGTCTGTACCTGAGCTGTTAGTGTCGTTTAGATCGGCATCTAAGCACAACATGCTATCTAGCTCCATACCTGAACATGTTGGCTCTGTACTCGAATTCAAAGTGCCATTTATTTCCATACCTGAGCACGTTGTGTCACTAGTTCTGTACCTGAACGAGACATGGCTCTCAGTTTCTTATTGGCCGACTACTGCGACATGGACATTTGCGCCAATGCCTGCACCACAGCGCCAAGGACGTCACTGCCAGTGCCAGTTCAGAGGAAGTTCGTGCCTGTGCCTGCACTGAGGAGTTCAGTCTCAGAGACTGTCCAGATGCCTGTCCAGACGTTGCTTGTCCCAGAATCTATTCAGAGGACGCCCGATTAGAGGATGCCCGTCCCAGAGACTGTCTAGACGACGCCCTTCCAGAGGAAACAAGTCACAGAGACTGTCCTGATGCCCATCCAGGGTACGTCACGTTCTGGGGACATCCAGACAGAGGCCAGCCAGGAGGCTGTTTGTTCCTGAGAGGCCTGCACAGAAGCCATTTGATCCCATTAGGCCAGCCAGGAGGCCGTCTATTTCCGAGAGGCCTGCCCAGAGGCCGTTTGTTTCCGAGAGGCCTGCCCAGAGGCCTTTTGTTCCCAAGAGGCCAGCCAAGAGGCCGTTTGTTCCTGATAAGCCTGCACAGAGCCCAATTGCTCCCATGAGGCAAGCCAGGAGGCCGTTTGTTCCCGAGAGGCCTGTCCAGAGGCCGTTTTTTCCAGTGAGACCTTCCCACAGGCCGTCTGCTCAAGTGAGGCCTTCCACAGGACACCTGCTCCAGTGAGGCCCTTTCCACAGGCCGCCTGCTCCAGTGAGGCCTTCCCACAGGCCGCCTGCTCCAGTGAGGCCTTCCCACAGGCCGCCTGCTCCAGTGAGGCCTTCCCACAGGCCGCCTGCTCCAGTGAGGCCTTCCCAGAGGCCGCCTGCTCAAGTGAGGTCTTCCCAGAGGCCACCTGCTCCAGTGAGGCCTTCCCAGAGGCCACATGCTCCAGTGAGGCCTTCTCAGAGGCCACCTGCTCCAGTGAGGCCTGCCCAGAGTCCGACAGGGGGACTCCTATCCCAGAGTCTGACAGGGGGACTCTGGTTCCCAAAAGGGTTGCTAGAGGGACCTTCATTCTAGAGCCCGAAAGGGGGTCCCCCCATTATGGTGATAGCCCTGGCAGAATCTGGCTTTGACATAAGACCTGTGACCCCTGCTCGCCAGCAGTCCATCGGCAACCCTGCTCGCCAGCAGCAAACCTGCTGCTCATAAGCACACAATGAAATAAACCACATAATTTTTATTAGTAATTTGGTACAATAGTAATATTACTGGATATTTATGATATTCAGCTGACATAAAAAAAAAAAAACGCAGATAAACCTGAATGCAGATAAACCTGAAGACATTTGCAAATGGAATTTAGGACTTGTGATATGTTTCACTTCACTTCACTTCACTTGCCACCCACATTTTCTGGTTGAGTACCTTGGTGGCAACAGGCTGAGAAGGTAAGCCTAGACATCCCTACCAGCAGCCACAGACTCCATCTACACATGGGGCATCCCCAGACTTTCCCAAGGCAACTGGCATATATATTCCCTTCAACAGGTCCTGGATTTGCTAGTGACATGGGCCTGCTAGGGACTGGAGGACATCTTTATGACATGACCAAACCACCTCAGCAGGTTCCACTCAATCTAAAGGCAGTGTAGCTCTACTCTGAGGTTCCCACAGATTCACAGTAACATCCTCATCTTGTTACTGAAAGTACATCCAGCAACCAGCATAGGAATCTAATTTCTGCCGCATGTACCCGCACCCTTATTCTTTTGGTCACTACCTAAAGCTCATGACCATAGGTGAGGATGTACTTAGCATTCCTCCTAACAGTACAAGCACAAATCAGAAAAAGTTGGAACAGTATGGAATATTATACCTGCATACCATAACTGAAACACTTCATCGGTTGATATCCTTGGTACCAAAATGTCTTTTAAGTGTTGTGAAAAAGAATGGCAACAAAGGTAAATGCTTTACTGTCCTAACTTAGAACGTGCAATTTGTTACTGGGCAGAAATGGATGTATACTAACAAATGAAATGAAGTTGACCACACAAAATATGAAATATCTTGGTTTCATACTAGTCGTCAACTGATATGGGTTTTATAATGGTCGATGCCGATATTTAGAAAACAGGTGACCAATGGCCGATATATAATGCTGATATCACTTTTTTTTGGCAACTTATAAAACTAATAATAAATGAGAGTCAAAATTGATGAACTTCAATAAACATTTACTCAAGCTATAAATGCACTGTCTCTGTTTGCACTCTAAAAAAAAACGTTTTATTGCACTACACAACAACATTTATTACCAGATAACATTTTCTTGTTTCTGGGGAAAAAACAAAAGTGTTTAAATAGTTGCAAAAAAATTAACAATGGTAGAGTAGCGCACATGGTAGCAGCATTTTTTAAGAGCAGTAAGTTGTAATGTCGGAAACAAATTGTTCATCTGCTCATAAATGGCCCCACCCTTCTCTCGGAATCTCTTTGTATTTTTAGTCACTCAGTAGTCCCAGTTTTCCTGCAAGTTGTAATGCAGGAAGGTTTCTGTACATTTCTCTACTATTTTTGAATGTCATCCTTGTGGGTACAGATATCAGCCAATGCCAATTATCTCAAAATAGCATTAATCAGCCAGATTAATCAGTCTATCTCTAGTTGATAGTGTCTGCAATGAAATAAAAGTCAAAATAAATGTAAGAAACATGCATGTTTTTGTTGCATTTTGCATACTGTCGCAACTTGTTCTGATTTGACGTTGTATTAACACCATTAGAGGTATCTTTCTGCCATTAGAACTGAATGCACTGTTCCATTTGGGTTTAACTTCAAAGTGACATGATGGAAAAAGGAGAAAAATAAAATCAACTCAGTTGTTATAATATGCATTTTGGTCAGAAAATAAGAATGTATGTTGATATATGAAAATTTCTCTGATGTCCTTTCTCCTATTTCACTTACCGGATAAAGCAATACCTGTAGTAAAAGAACAGTACAAAGGAGATTTGTATAATATCTCTGTTATTCGTCCTAGACAAAAGTAAGATCTATTGGAACGAAAAAATTTGACTCTTGCACAAGTCTTCCCTTGAGATTTAGCAGAGATATCATAAAGACACATTGTGCTCAGATCTGCCAACATCTTGATTCTCATGTTTATCTGCTGCTGAAAAAATGATCTCTAAAAATAAATAAATAAACTCTAAAAATTAACTTAAAACACTTCACATCCAAGCCAGCTGTTTCTTTGGTTCAATATGAAGTACTTTTATAATAACTATAATTTGTTAAATAATGGCCATGCTAGCTTAATATTTTATGTCTCTGAGGACTAACTGTCCCTCCAAAACATGCTCTTAGGGTTGCACAAGTTGTCTAGCCCACCACTGACCAGATCTCCTGTTAGTGCTGTATCTGAAGGAGAGGAGGCCAGTCAGAAGATCGATCCCCAGTGCTGCAATAGTGACCCTCTACTCAGGCCTGAGATGGACTGACATCCTGTCCATGGCATACTTACATCTGTACCCAGTGATCACTAGAATTTGAAAAGACACCCTAGGCTGGGCTCGCAACCACTGGCCTTCTCAAGAAATTCAGTTCATGTCTACTTTTGTCTCATTCTATTTCTCATAAAGAATTTCAGGAGAAACATCTGTGATAAAGTTGATATGTCAGATATCTCTCAGACTGGCTGGACTCCCAGCTAACTCCATAATATTTTGTAATTAGATAGATGGAGGAACACTGTATATGTTTCTACTTGGGTAAGACACTTCCTGGAATGCTCAAACTAATTAGACTTGTATAGAATTATTCAGACAACACTACTCCACTGGCTGACAGTTTACTGATGTCGAGTCTCATTCTCAAATGTGTTCTGTTTATGTAGCCTATAGAGTTTATAGGTCTTCTTAACTATGTGTTCTGTTTTATTCCCCAAATTCTTCTGGCACTAGTTCCAGTCCTTACTCCAAGCTGTTCTTCTGGTACCACTTCCATCCTCAATACCTTTACACAGACCATATCAGAGGATGCAAGTCTCTATTTTATTATCTCCATATTTTATATTTTATTCTCCATAATTCTGCATTCTCTCTAATTTATTATAGTCTATATTTTATTTATTGTATTTTTTTTGTTATCTTTTGTGTATTTAAATTATTATTCTAAATGTATTATTTAGGTCATGTGTGTCATTGTGACTACAAGGCTCCGAACTCTGAGCATACCTTTTCTGTACTTCAGCCATTCTGTTCCTCACTCCAACAGCCAAATAAGTTCTGGTGTTTCATGCATTTGAATCTTGTTGAAGTGTCTTATGTTGATTGTGTGCTTTTACGAGGATCCTATACATGAATGTTTGGGCTAATGGCTTTCAACCATTTGTGGTTATTGATGCCCTACTGATAAGCCTGTTTGTTGTTTATAACAGATCTTAGACCTGCGAAAGCAGGAGGCAAAACGGCAGACTATGGTAAAGTATGGATGAAAGACTTGAGCATAGAAATTATGTAGTTTTGTTTGCAAATAAGCAACTGTGCTATTTTTCAAAAGTACTACATTCAGGGCCGTCAAAGCAGCCTTTTTGAATAATACAGGCTACAGACTGAAGCAAAATTTTTGACTGACCTGGTATGGAAACAGATGTGAGGTAGGGTCTGTGTCACTGAAGTGAGCAAATAAAATATTGTAACAAAGCTATCAGTTAAGTGTAGGAATTTATCTCTTGAATACTTGCTCATGGAGTTAATGCTATTACTAACTGCAATAGTATCAGTATCATTTAGCATTCACTGGTTTCAGAGCTCGTTGAATAATTTACTGTGAGAATGTGTTGTTTGAGGTAATGTTATTAATATTATTTTTACAGAATCTGAACACCAGCCATTATAGCCTTCTGACAAATATGTAGCCCATCAAACTAAAATTATTTGTGTAATCACATTACTCTGACTAGTTTTTTCCCATACTACATGAAAATGATTACATCCTTACAAAGCAAACATGAAACAGAAAAAACCTGTGGAAAGCTAAAAAATAAAACAATAATTTTTTTAATTAAACAGTTTGACTAAATGGTCAGTTTTTTTGGTCAGCATTGACATGATAAGCTCCATCAAAGTCTAGTTCTAAAGGAAACTTGCAGAAGCTTTAGTGGACAGTGTTCATACTGGTACCAGTTACAGAACTGATACCATTTATCTGTCAGCAGGCAGTTGGTAGGAAGAGGGAGATGAAATTGGTACCATTTATGGACTCAGCAGGCAGTTGGTAGAATGAAGAAGATGGAATTCGTACCATTTATGGACTCAGCAGGCATTTCAGAGGAGGACAAAGATGACTGTATCTTTGAGTTCTGAACATAAAAGACCCTTGGCGGGCACATTTGCATTTCATATTGCATTTTATAACACCACATGCTGCCAATATTAATTACAAAAGCAATATGAGTAGACCATAGGGAGTACTTTTTCAAAGCTAAGATTTTAACATAATTTTAATAATTGGCAATTTTAGTACATTTAGTTACATCCTTATAGTCTGATAATTGGAAACCAATAGCAACGTATTATTTCTGCAAAGTTTTCTTAAAACATTATTAAGGTAGAATAAACTACCAGCCTGAATTGGTATTGTATACATGACTTTACTGTTAAATAGTCTAGGATGCAAACTGACTTTGTATTTAAATGCTTTTGTCCAAGCATACAGAATAGAGAATAAGTTTAAAAAGGTCCAATCAAATTAACAGCCAAGGCAATATAGTAACACTTTCTATTGGTATAATGAAGGGGCTTTTACCCTTATCAGCAAAGGGCTGGATTTTTCGGTCCGGTCAAATAGAATCCATGCCTTATAGTCATTTGAAGTTAAACTGATTAAGCAAGTGGAAGAAGGTGTATCTCTTGCTTATAATAACCTAATAAAAGCCTGCAGACAATGTGCCTTATTATGGCTGACAATGATGGTGTGTGGTCTAATAGCGAAATTATTTTTAATAACCTTTTATGACATCATTTTATGACAATTCTAAGCTTGTTTGAAACTTATAATAAATAATAGCTTAACTTATAATAAATAATAGCTTGTTGAGTTACACTGCATGTTTGAATGGCAATGGAATCTGCTAATGGAAACAGACTGCCATATTTGGTGTTTTCAGTACTCACCCCATTGGCTCTGCTCAGGGCTTGGAAATAAATGCTGTAGCTCTTGGAGGGAGACAGTGGTGCATTCCAGTAGCCATTATATGTCTTGTTGTCACCTATGGTGAAGGGCTGAACCACCGCTAGGCTAACTGGGGTCAGCTCAGCCGCAAAGTAATGTGCCGAGTTTAAGATGGAAGCATTGCGGAAGCTAAAAGGGACGGAGAAACATTCGGTGGCCCGTCGTACTTTTTGCTGCCGCTCCTCCAGAACCACCACTTGGTACACACTATAAAAAAAGAGAGTTTTGGTGAAAATACTAACAAACACTGTTGTGCACTTAACACGCTGCTTAAGCTTTATTGTTTCTTTAGGCTATGTCAAGTTACCTATACAATCAATGTTTTTGAGGACCACTAAGCTTGCTTCTAGGATACTTAAAACTGCATAAGAACAAATGTGCCATTGTGTCTTTCTATAAGACAGGAACAATTAGACCTACAATGCATTACAGAGCCAGCAAAGAGAAAACTCAGCTGTTGCAATTAGTTTAAAGGGGGGGAGATAAGGCCATGCTGGATGGGGCTTTTAGAAAAAGGTTGTCAAAGGGTCTGAGAACATCAAGAGGGTGAGAGTGTGTTTCAGTCTGCAGTCTTGATGAATAGATAATAACACCTTTGGAGCTTTGATCACTAATAGTGCTTGTTTGCAATTATGCCTGCCTATGCTGTAAACATAGTTCACAATAATGTGCAATTAGGGAAATATATGTTCCCCCAAAACATAATTGCAAGCTATTGTAGCCTGTAATTTGGCATGTTTCATAAGGGATCATTTCTTATGACCATAGAAGCCTTTTTATAATATCAACCCCCATCCTCCAACCACAAAAACGGAACCCCAAAAAACAAATATCCCACAAAATTAGTGCAGATAGATTTTTGAAAACTTGATATGCTTCAATATTGTGTAACAGAGAGGAAAAAGAAAAGAATGGAGAGAGGAACAACACTCTCAAATTTAATGCAGTGTTTTTCACTGATACAATCTGATCATCCATGTTATCCCAACATTTCACAGTATTCTAAAGAGCAATTTGTGATGCTAATGGGTACTTGCTTTTCTCTGTGTTTAGGTTAGGGAGCAATACAAAATACCAATAAATTTGTAAATATGCTGGGGGTTTTTTAGAGAGTGTCAAATGTTCATTTAAATTATTATGCTGTTTATGTGATTTGTAATTAAAACCTTGTATTACATTAACCAAATGTTAAACAGGAGCAATTTCACTAGTGGTCTCATTATGCCATTGTTACCATTGTGTATAATATATAGGGGTATAAAAATTCAAAAGCTTTAATGACTGACTTGATGCAATGAACCAGTTTAATGTTGTGTATTGGTAGCTCTTTAATTTGCTATCTTGGCCAAAAAAATGAATTCTACTTTTTCTACTTGTCCAAGACAACAATTTTATTTATGCACATTGCTAAAACAAGCATCTATTCTGTTGAGTAGAAATTCTGACTCATGTTAAATTATTTGCTAAGAACTATAATGCTTGCCAACGATACTACTATTTCTGATTCACTGCTGGTTCAGCCACAAGGACAAAACCACAAACCTAAAAATAAGTATGTGTGCACCAGAGGCATGGCCATACCTAATGACTGGAGTCCACTGACTGCACGATAGTTGATACTATTTCTAACTGCAGCCCTTTTTTAAACTCCCCAGCAGACCAATAAGAATTGACCCCAGTTCTCACAACTGTCATGTGTGAATTTCTCTGGGACAAAGTCAAGATATTAACACCCATGCCCAACTGCAAATTTCTGGAAAGGCCTATACATGATCACCAAGAGAACTGGCTGGTGACCTATTGAGCTAGCCAGATGGGCCACCAAGGAGGTGCGAAAATAAATTACAGTAATCTGCCTAAAAATGTATCAACCCTGTCCCTGCAGTCTACCTTCTACAGGACTCAACCCTCACAGACTGACCATGTATTCAGCACACCTCAGAGCATCATTACCCTCGGTATGCACAAAACTTCTCTGTCATCCCTCCTTTCACCTTCAAACTTAAAATACCCCCGTGTGGTTTAGATTATCAGAGCTTGTGTGTTTTGTGTTCAGGCTATGCCTCTGGCTGCTACTGAATATACATTATAACAGAAAATAATATCAAATACACAGAATGAATATGTCCTCTGTTTGTGTAACATACTATATTTTTTTCTGGCAGATTGTACAAAAAGTCAGTGGAATAAGGTTTGTACAGAACTGAATGACATTTTATTACATTGCATAATATCACAATGAAACTAATTTCATTCAAATGGTTGAAATAAAATATTTTCATACATTGGTTTGTTCAGCACATTTGCAATAATGATGCCAAAATTAAATTAGGTTTATGATTATGTTAATAAAAATGTTAGAAGTGCTATGGATATTGACATTTCTTCAAATGTATACATTTTTTATATTTACTATTTTATAATATCTTTATCTAATTATAAAACTAAACAAAGGTAGCTTTTGTTAGGTTTAGTAGCTAATTAAGAAGCTAATAATATTACTAGACATTGACTGCTAGTAGTCTTATCATTTATTATTATTTTTAAAGCAGAGGTTACTTAGTGGTGAGGGCCTACTAATAGTAAGGTTGTGAGTTCAAATCTTAGTGCCAACCTGTCACTGTTGAGACCTTGAACAAGGACCCAAGCCTACAGTTATTAATTAGCACGAAACTCCATAAGAATAAATAATTGTACATATTTAATTATTTACTCAAATGATATTTGAAAATAACACACATTAACAACTAATTTACACGGCAATCACTTCCATATTCCTTGCATAAGCATGTTTTTGTATGTTTGTATTATGCTTGTCATTGTCTGAAGTCTGATGATGAAAATAAACACAGAGAGAAGCTCTGTTGCTTTGCCAGGGATCACCCAAATTTGTGCAGTACCCTCTTAGAGGCTTAGCATACAAATGATGTCTATTTGAATGGGCGCCTTTAAAACACAGTTTGCTACGCAGTCCATTGGTTCTTCTAGTCCAGCAACACGTTTTTATGAAATAGTTTATATTTTCATTCGCTGTCTATTATTAGTGTCTTCAGCCATATGTAAACATAAAAATATGCATGTTTCTTTTTGGACTCGATACCTATCCTCAATATGTTTCCTAATTAAATTGAATCAATTATGATTTTACATTCATTACTACTTGTTTTAAATTATTTTAGCTAAAGGAAACTCCAGAAGAGACTTAATAAAGATTACAAAGAATACACAAAGTTAAATTAAATGAATAAAATGAAGAGACAATTAATTCAAAGAGACACAGCTGAGCTTTCTTTAATTATTGTGCATATGTGAATTATGAGGCATTGCTCATCCATCATTGCGTACTGATGTCTTCTGAAGATTTTCCATTTGGACACCAAGGGTTCAACAGTCTGCTCACCTGACAGGGGCTCCTCGTGATTTAGCAGGTTTTAGAAGGACAGTAATCGTGGTGTCTGTCTCGTTGAGTGGAGAGTCGGTTTCATATTCAGGCATTGCCGGAGCTAAGGAAATCAGATCAGTCAGAAGGAAACAGAGGATGGCAGATTAATCACATAAAATTTAGTTCAAGTGCAGTGCTCCCAATAAATTTCTTTAAACGTTCTACATTATATCATGTGATTTGGCATCAACTCAGCACTACATATAACATTAAACATTATCCATATTAATATAATTAAATTATTACATAATGACATGTTTCTTATTAACCCATTAGATAACGTCAGTGGCTCATCTTATGGTACTGGACTATTGTCCAGTAAATTTACTGTGCTCTGACTTGGCACAGCATTTACTCTGCATTTTTTGTAGTTGTTAACTGTTATCATAAGTGTAGTTTTTTTTTGTTTGTTTGTTTGTTTGTTCCACCAATGTTAAAATGTTAAAATGTTCCACCAATGTCACGCCCCCTTCCAGCGCCGCTCCCAACACACGCAATCTGCCTCGCTCTTCCTCGCCCAACTACTGATTACCTGCACCTGTTCCCGGTTTTGGCCTATCTCTCTCTCTCCACTTAAGCACCGCTCAGTCAGTCTCGCAACGCTACACAACAAGGTTGCGTACCTGGTTACCTAGCTCCCACTGCATACTTTGTCCTTAATAAAGCCTCCTGTCGTTACTCCACTACCTGCGTTTGTCTCCTACCTCCCGTCGGCGTTACAGTTTGTGTAGCCTGAAACATGGAGACAGCGGCTAGTGGTGCCGACCTCACCTCAACCACAGCGGAGCAGCTTGCCGCCGCGGTGCCTTCTGCTTCAGTTCCGCTTCCGCCAAGCCCACCGCGGATGCCGCATTCCGCGTACAGAATCGCCCTGCCGGGGAAGTACGACGGCGATCCAGAACGTTGTGAGGGTTTCCTTTTGCAGTGCGACCTGTACTTCACTCACTCACCGCCAGAGTCCGACGCAGCCCGCATCGCCTTGGTAGTCTCCCTCCTCTCCGGTTGAGCCTTGGATTGGGCCACCGCCATCTGGACCCAACAAGGAGAGGAGGCCAGCGATTACGGCTGCTTCCTGAGCGCCTTCCGCGCCATGTTTCAGCACCCTCGCGAGGGACGATCCACTGGTGACGTCTTGCTCACTCTACGCCAGGGTCGTCGCTCTGCTGCCGACTACGCCCTTCACTTCTGCACCCTGGCGGCTCAAAGCGGATGGAACACTCCTGTCCTTCTCTCCGCGTTCCACCAAGGCCTGCGTCCCGAACTCAGGAGAGAATTGGCCGGGCGGGACCTCAACTTGTCTCTGGAGGAGCTCATCACCCTCACCATTCGCCTGGACCAGCTCCTCGTTCCCCGGATTGCCTCCGCTCCTCGCCCCGCTCCCCGGGTCGCCCCTCCTGACTCCCACGATCCCTCGCCTCCGGCTGAGCCCATGGAGCTCGCTCGCGCCCACCTTTCCACCGAAGAACGCCGTCACCGCTTCAAGCAGGGTCTCTGCTGTTATTGTGCCATCTCCGTCCTGCCTGTGACCTCGCTCCGCTCGCCAGGCCAGCCCATATGCGTGCCAGGAACCCCGCACGCACACCCCGGGTGAGTCGACTCCCTCCTGATTCCTCCTTTACTTTACTCTTACGGCTCGCTCACACTGACGTGTCTCTCACAGCCCTGATCGACTCCGGCACCCAGGGGAACTTCATCGCCGACCGCCTCGTCACCGAATGGAAGATCCCCTGTTCCACACTCCCGGCTGGACGCCGGATCACAGCGGCCGACGACCGTCCACTCGGCTCGGGACTGCTTACCCGTATTACCGCTCCTCTCTGTCTGCTCACCAGCGCCACTCACCAGGAGTCCATCACTCTGCTTCCCGTGAGCTCTCTCGCCTATCCCGTCATCCTGGGGCTTCCCTGGCTTCGCCGCCATGATCCTCTCATCTCATGGTCCGCCCGCGAGCTTGTCCGCTGGTCTCTGTGGTGCCAAGACCACTGTCTGCTCCATCCAGCTCTGCAGGTCAACTTACTCCCGCTCTCTGATCCTACACCTCTCCCGCATAACGTGCCCGACCACTACAGGGACCTGGCTTCGATCTTTGCGACGGGCTCGTCTCCTCCTCTCCCTCCGCATCGCTCCTACAACTGCGCCATCGACCTCATCCCGGGCGCGCCGCTACCCAAGTCCCGTCTGTATCCTCTCTCATCGGCCGAAAAACAGTCCATGTCTGATTACATTACCGAATACCTGAACCTTGGCTTCATCCGTCCGTCCACCTCCCCCGTTTTCAGCGTGCCCAAGTGAGACGGCGGCCTCAGACCCTGCAATTACTACCGAGAACTCAACCGCATCACCCGCAGGTACGCTTATCCGCTTCCGCTGGTACCCTCAGCCCTCGAGCAGCTCCGCACAGCTCACTGGTACACCAAGTTGGACCTCAGGAACGCATACAATCTGGTCCGTGTCAGGGAGGGCGATGAGTGGAAGACCGCCTTCAGCACCAGTTCAGGAGACTACGAGTACCTGGTAATGCCCTTCGGTCTGGCGAACGCACCCTCCTTCTTCCAGGCGTTCATTAACGACATGCTTCGGGACATGCTTGGCCGTTTTGTCACCGTCTACCTGGACGACATCCTGGTGCACTCACCGGACTTCACCACCCACGTCTCCCACGTTCGCCAGGTACTCGAGAGGCTCCGACTCCACCATCTCCGCGTGAAAGTGGAAAAGTGTGAATTCCACACCCAGTCAGTGCGTTACCTTAGCTACGTCATCTGTCCCTCCGGGGTCGCCATGGACGAGTCCAAACTCTCCGCTGTTCTCACCTGGCCCACACCGGGTTCCATCAAACAGCTGCAGCGCTTTCTGGGCTTCGCCAATTTCTATCGCCGCTTCATCAGGGATTTCAGCCGCACAGTGGCGCCCCTCACCGCGCTTCTGCGGGGCAACCCTCGCTCTCTCCGCTGGTCCCCTGAATCCGAGCAGGCCTTCTGTGCGCTCAAGACCGCGTTCACCCGCGCTCCCATCCTGGGCCATCCCGACCCGGAACGCCCCTTCACTTTGGAGGTCGACGCGTCTTCCGTAGGAGTAGGAGCTGTCGTCTCTCAGCGTCTCGGCGATCCACCAAAGCTGCGCCCCGTGGCCTTCTTCTCGCACAAACTCACCCCCGCCGAGCACAACTACGACGTGGGAGACCGCGAGCTGTTGGCCATCAAGCTGACCCTGGAGGAGTGGCAGCACTGGCTCGAGGGCTCCAAACATCCCTTCACAGTCTACACCGACCATAAGAACCTGGACTACCTCCGCTCGGCCAAACGCCTCAAGGCCCGCTGGTCCCTCTTTTTCTCTCGCTTCACGTTTTCTATCACCTATCGCCCGGGAACAAAGAACACCAAGGAAGACGCACTGTCCCGCAGCCTCGACCCAGAACCAGCCACCCGGGAGGCACCCACTCCCATTCTCCCGGCTTTCCAGTGGGACTTCGAGCGCGAACTGGACGAAAGACTCTCCCAAACGCGCGTTCCATCCAAGTGCCCGCCAGACAAGAGATTCGTGCCCTCAGAATTTCGCGACTGCCTCTTCACTTGGGCTCACCTCTCCCTGTGTTTTGGCCATCCTGGAGAGACCCGGACCTACCAGCTCCTGGCATCGCGCTACTGGTGGGAAAACATGCGCAAAGACGTGCACCGCTTCGTGGCATCCTGCAGCGTTTGCCCGCAAACCAAGACCCCTCTCGCTCTTCCATCTGGACTGCTCCGTCCACTGCCCGTGCCGCAACGGCCCTGGTCTCACATAGCCCTCGACTTTGTCACGGACCTCCCTTCCTCCCGTGGATTCACGGCTGTCCTCTCCGTAGTCGACCGCTTCTTCTGTGCCGTCCGCTTCATTCCTCTTCCCAAACTCACAACCGCACTCCAGACGGCAGAGTACCTATTCGAACACATCTTCCGCAACTTTGGCATCCCCGAGGACATTCTCTCGGACCGAGGGCCTCAGTTCACCTCTGCAGTGTGGCACGCTTTTGTGGGCAAGTTGGGCTCCTCCGTCAGCCTCTCCTCAGGCTACCACCCTCAAACCAACGGTCAGTGCGAGCGCTCTAACCAGGAGGTCAAGAAATTCCTCCGATGCTATTGTCTTCACAACCCTCACGACTGGTCGCAGTTTCTTCCCTGGGCCGAAATAGCCCAGAACTCCCTCCGGCACTCCTCTACCGGTCTCACGCCGTTCCAGTGCTTCCAGGGCTTCCAACCCCCCTTCGTGCCCTGGGACTCCACGCCCTCGGACGCCCCGCCCGTCGACGCCTGGTTTCGCCGCAGCGAGGACGTCTGGTGACAGGTCCACCTCAAGATCGACAAAGCCATTTGTCGTTACAAGAGGCACGGTCGCTCCGCCCCCACCTTCCAACCAGGAGACCGTGTCTGGCTGTGCAACACACAGGGAAGTAACCCTTTTTCTCCTCGGTTTTTGGGTCCTTACAAGATTGTGCAGCGCATTAACGAAGTCACCTATCGTTTGCAATTGCCTGCTCATTTACCCATCTCTCCATCATTTCACGTCTCGCTCCTGAAGCCCTGGGTCCCCAGCCCGCTGGCAGAGACCTCTCCTGTGGAACAGCATCTGCCCACCTGCCTGCTGGGGGCTCCCACCTACACGGTCCATCGCCTCCCGGACTCTCGCCGGCGAGGTGCGCACATCCAGTACTTGGTGGAATGGGAGGGCTACGGCCCCGAAGAGAACTGCTGGGTGGATGCAAAGGACGTCCTGGACCCCCTCCTCATCCAGGAGTTCCACGCCGCCCGGCCTGACCGGCCGGCACCCAGACCATGCGGCCGCCCGCGCAAGTCCTCCTCGCCCCTCCGGTCCTCCGGCTCTCGCCACGCCCTCGCCGGCACGAGTCCTTCGAGGGGGCGTACTGTCACGCCCCCTTCCAGTGCCGCTCCCAACACACACAATCTGCCTCGCTCTTCCTCGCCTGACTACTGATTACCTGCACCTGTTCCCGGTTTTGGCCTATCTCTCTCTCCACTTAAGCACCGCTCAGTCAGTCTCACAACGCTACACAACAAGGTTGCGTACCTGGTTACCTAGCTCCCACTGCATACTTTGTACTTAATAAAGCCTCCTGTCGTTACTCCACTACCTGCGTTTGTCTCCTACCTCCTGTCGGCGTTACAACCAATATTTCCTGCTCACAGCATCCGTTATGATTAATTTTTTTAAGAGTGTGATGCGTTTTCTCCTGGCTGTTAGATCTGGCCGAAATGATTTTTTTTAACTAATGTTATTTTTAAACAGTGTTGCTGGTTTGCCCACCAGCAAACCCTCAGACCTCATGCAGCTTAAATGCCCAGCTCTTGCCGGCACAGGAGAAAGGACGCTATACTCTTGGTCACAGAGCGAGAGCTATTAAGAGACTATTAAGGACTCTTACAGATAAAACGGTAGTGTCTAGATATTATTAGTGCACATAAACAACTTTTAGCGTAATTAAAGAACTTTAGGTTGAGTCACACTGGGGTGTGTGGAGGTGTGAGTCTGGAATTTCTGTCACGTCTTTAAGTCCACATCTGACGAATGGAGAATTCACTTCATGTTGCTTTAGCATACTAGCTCCACTATTCAAACATTGAATAGTGAGGTGAACTTGCTCTCTGCAGTAATGTGAGGCATTTCTGGCTTGAATATAATTTAAATTTAAATTTGACTTGTAGATTTTCTGAAGGGAAAGACTGAACTTTTAGAGACACACCTCCACAGAGTGCTAGCTATACAATTTTGAGCTTAAAAAGTCTGGACGTCACAAGCATAGATAGTGATAAAGAAAGATTGGAAGCTATTTACATATTTCTCCCACTACAGTGTATAATATCAGTAAACGATTCAAGAATACGGAGGAATTTCATTCCGGGAAGTTGGCAACACTAACCAGAACATCTGTGATCTCCTATCCCTTAGTAGTGCACTACATGAAGAACTGTCATTCATCAATAGCTGATAGAACTACATTGGAAATTAAAAATTACTTTAGCAAACCTTTATCAAGCACTAAAATACAGTTACATTTACAAATGCTACTTTTTTACTGTGCAAAAAAGATGCCTTATGACCAATAAAAAAAACATCAGAAGTAGCGCAGACTTCTTGTAATGGCGCGGTAGGCAGGAGACAAACGCAGGCAGTAGAAAAGAGAGCTGAGGCGAAGATCACAGGTAACAATCACTTGGTATTTTATTGAAGGAGCTATTTGAACGAGGTAGGAACCTTGTTGTGTAGCGGCGTGAATGTGAATGAGTGGTGGTATATGTATGGTAGCGGAGGGAGGTCGAAAACGAGAACAGGTGCAGGTGATCAGTAGACAGGCAAGGACGAGCGTGGCAGATTGCGTGTGTCGGGAGCGGCGCTGGTAGGGGGCGTGACAGTACCCCCCCTCGAAGGACTCGTGCCGGCGGGGGTGCGGCGGTCGCCGGAGGCCCGGCGGAGCGAGGAGGAACCGCGCGGGCAGCCGCGTTGCCGGGGGGCCGGTCGGTCGGGCCGTGCGGTTTGGAACTCCCGGATGAGGAGAGGGTCCAGGATGTCAGTGGTGTCCACCCAGCAGTTCTCTTCGGGGCCGTAGCCCTCCCACTGCACCAAGTATTGGAGGCGCGTACCTTGCCGGCGAGAGTCCAGGAGGCGGTGGACCGTGTAAGTGTCCGATGGGCCGGCGAGCGGGGGCTGTGCCGCAGGAGAGGCCTCCGCCAGCGGGCCAGGGGTCCAGGGTTTCAGCAGCGAGACATGGAATGAGGGAGAGATGCGCATGTGAGAAGGCAATTGCAATCTGTATGTGATGTCATTGACGCGGCTAACGATCTTATAAGGACCCAGAAATCGCAGAGAAAACGAGGTACTTAACTGACTGTTGCACAGATCGACAGCCAGATGCGGTCCCCTGGTTGAAAAACAGGAGCAGAGCGACGGCGGCGGTCAGCGTGCCTCTTGTACCGACGGATGGCTTGGTCGATTTTGAGGTGGACCTGACACCAGACGTCCTCGCTGCGGCGGAACCAGTCATCCACAGCTGGGGCATCCGAAGGCGTGGAGTCCCATGGCACGAACGGAGGTTGGAAGCCCAGGACGCATTGGAATGGCATGAGCCCAGTGGAGGAATGACGGAGGGAGTTCTGGGCTATCTTTGCCCACGGAAGGAATTGAGACCAGTCATGGGGGTTGTGCATGCAATAGCACCTGAGGAATTTCTTGAGTTTCTTGATTTGATCGCTCGCACTGCCCTTTCGTTTGTGGATGATAGCCCGAGGAGAGACTGACTGTGGAGCCCAGCTTGTTAACGAAAGCCCCGCCATACTGCAGAGGTGAACTGAGGCCCTCGATCCGAGAGGATGTCCTCAGGGATGCCGGAGTTATGGAAGACATGTTCGAACAGGCACTCCGCTGTCTGGAGCGCGGTGGTGAGCTTCGGAAGCGGGACGAAGCGGACGGCACGGGAGAAGCGGTCAATCACCGAGAGGATGGCAGTGTGTCCTCGGGAGGAAGGGAGGTCCGTGACGAAATCGAGGGCTATGTGGGACCAGGGTCTTTGCGGCATGGGCAGAGGATGGAGCAGGCCGGACGGAACGTTGCGAGGGGTTTTGGCTTGAGCGCAAGTGTTGCAGGAGGCCACGAAGCGATGTACGTCACGGCGCATATTCTCCCACCAGTAGTGTGATGCCAAGAGTTGGTAGGTTCGGGTCTCTCCAGGATGGCCCGAACACAGGGAAAGGTGAGCCCAGGCGAGGAGGCGGTCGCAGAGGTCCGCGGGCACAAACCTTTTGTCCGGCGGGCACTTGGATGGAACGCGCGTTTGGGAGAGCCTTTCATCCAAAAGTCCCATCGTATAGCGCCTATGGTGCATGAGGCTGGGAAAATGGTTGTGGGTGCTTCAGGAGAGGCCGGGTCGGGGTCGAGACTGCGAGACAGCACGTCAGCCTTTGTGTTTTTCGATCCGGGGCGGAAAGTGATGGTGAACTTGAAGCGGGAGAAAAAGAGAGACCAACAGGCTTGACGGGCGTTGAGACGCTTGGCTGAGCGGATATATTCCAGGTTTTTGTGGTCCGTAAGGACCGTGAAGGGATGTTTGGATCCCTCGAGCCAGTGTTGCCACTCTTGCGTGAAGTTGTAGAGCCGGGCGGAGCAGACAGTGGTCATGACACCACGGAGACCAGCGAACGAGCTCGCGGGCAGACCAAGAGATGAGGGGATCGTGAAGTCGAAGCCAGGGGAGCCCCAGGATAATAGGATAGGTGAGAGAGTTTACCGGGAGCAGAGCGATGGATTCCTGATGAGTGGCACTTGTAACCAGGCAGATAGGATCGGTGATGCAGGTGAGCAGGCCCGGACCTAGTGGGCGTCCGTCGGCCACGGTGATTCGGTCTTCTGTTTGGAGCGTGTGGCACGGGATTTTCCACTCTGACGAGATGTTCTGCGATGAAGTTCCCCTGTGCGCCGGAGTCAATCAAGGCTGTAAGTGAGACGTCGGTGTGAGCGAGCCGCAAGAGTACTGGTAAGACGAAGGAGGAATCAGGATGATTTCGACTCACCTGTGACGCGGCACGCGTATGGGTCGACCCGGCCGGGGCGAGGTCACAGGCAGGGCGAAGGTGCTGGTCCGAGCTGCAATAGCAACAGAGACCCAGTTCGAAACGGCGACGACGTTCCTCAGAAGAAAGTTGAGTGCGGGCGACCTCCATGGGCTCCGCTGGAGGTGAGGGATCACGGGTCAGGTGGAACGACTCGGGAGGCTGGACGAGAAACAGAGGCGAGTTGTGGAGCGAGGAGCTGGTCCAGTTGGATGGTGAGGGTGATAAGTTCCTCCAGGGACAGGTTGAGATCGCGCCCTGCCAATTCCCTCCTGAGGTCGGGGCGCAACCCTTGGCGGAAGGCGGCGAGAAGGGCAGGAGTGTTCCATCCGCTTTGAGCTGCCAGGGTACGGAATTGGAGGGCGTAGTCGGCGGCTGAGCGATGGCCCTGTCGCAGAGTGAACAGGACATCACCGGTGGATCTTCCCTCGCCGGGATGCAGAAAAACGGCGCGAAAGGCTGTCAGAAACCTCATGTAATCCTTAGCCTCTTCACTTTGCTGGGACCAGATGGCTGTGGCCCAATCCAAGGCTCGTCCGGAGAGGAGGGACACTACCAAGGCGATACGGGAGGCATCGGACCCTGGTGGTGACTGGGCGAAGCATAACTCGCACTGTAAGATGAACCCCTCACAACGATCCGGGTCGCCGTCATATTTACCCGGCAGAGCGATTCTGTAGGCTGACTGTTGTTCCCGTGGAGGACTGGGAGGAATTGGACCGGAGGCGGGTGGCACCATGGCGGCAGGTGGCGTCAGCTGAGTGACACGCCGGGTGAGCTCCTCGACCGAAGGGGGGACCAGTGTGCCGAGCGAGCGTTGGTTGTCCGCCAGGATAGACACCGCCTGAGCCACTTCCTGGAGCTGCGAACGGAGTTCGGCGATCTGCTCTGCCGAACCCGCGGCGGGGCTGGGACTACTAGCCGCTGTCTCCATGTACAGGCTACACAAACTGTAATGGCACGGTAGGCAGGAGACAAACGCAGGCAGTAGAAAAGAGAGCTGAGGCGAAGATCACAGGTAACAATCACTTGGTATTTTATTGAAGGAGCTATTTGAACGAGGTAGGAACCTTGTTGTGTAGCGGCGTGAATGTGAATGAGTGGTGGTATATTTATGGTAGCGGAGGGAGGTCGGTAACGGGAACAGGTGCAGGTGATCAGTAGACAGTCGAGGACGAGCGTGGCAGATTGCGTGTGTCGGGAGCGGCGCTGGTAGGGGGCGTGACACTTCTCTGGGCTCGGAAACATCTGAGATGGACCATCACACAGTGGAAATGTGTATTATGGTCAGACGAATCAGTATTCCAGATCTTTTTGTGAAGAATTGGATGCCAAGGTTTCTCATGACATGGGGTTGTGTCAGTGCCCTTGGTAAAGGTAATTTACATTTCTGTTACGGCAACATTAATGTAGAAAAGTACACTGACATTTTAGAGCAACATATGCTGTCTGCAATGATGACATCCTTTCCAGGAATGCTATGCATTTCTTACTAAGCCAATGTAAAATAAGTTAAGACTAAAAATGCTAATCCCTTCCCATCTTTCTTTGATGAACACTGTTTTTAAACATTTCAACAATATCCTTACACATTTATTGACAAACTTGAGATCCTCTGCCCATCTTTGCTCCTCAATCAATTCATTCAATAGCCTTTTCTGACTATTGATTTCACACCAAATCATGATTATAATCACCTGTTGACATTACCTTTTTGAAAGCACGTGTTATTTAGTTTTTTTTTTACCTCATTACGAGCCCTAAATTGCCACAGTCCCAAGTTATTTTGGAATGTGTTACAGGCCTGAAATGTAAGAATGGATGTTTATTCATAAATGCAATGACGATAACCAGACAAAACATAAAATACCTCGGGTTCATACTCTTTGCAAATGTCGATGTAAGAAACACTTTTTTTTACTTGCATTTTCCATTTCGCCCCAACTTTTTCTGTTTTGAGGTTGTAAATTCAACCCTTAGCTTTGGTTATGTGCCCAAATCCTTTAAGTCCACAGTTATTAACTTTTCAATCAGGACTTCGGCCCCATCATAGTAATGAAACAGCCCTAATTTGGGTACACAATGATTTATTAATGAGCTTAGACAATGGATGTCATTTCGTCTTGTATTTAATTTAAGTGCAGCACTTGACACTACAGATCATGTAATTTTACTGAATAGATTATAAAATACCGTACGTCTTAATAGACTTGTGGGCTTTTTTTAAGATCCTACTTGACTGACCGGTACCAGTTTGTTTATGTAAATAATCTATGCTCTGAGCTCAAAAAAGTGACGTATGGTGTCCCACAGGGGTCTGTGATGGGTCCGATATTATTTTTACTATACATGCTACGATTAGGCTCAATTATTCATAAATATTATATTTTTTTCCAATACTATGGAGATGATACATAACTGTACATATCACCCAAACCAAATAACATCCTTACAATGTTACGGTTCGCCATGCGAACACGATGGCGAATCGTGAGGGCAAAAGAAAAGGAGTATTAGGACCCAATAGCAGTCAGCTCCAGATGGTAGTAATGAACTGAAATGAATAAAATAAACGAAACGGCAAGTAAAGCCCTACAAAATAAACAAACAGACAAAGAATAACGTAGGGCTTTGTGTGTGTCAGCGAAGCTGCCGAATCTGCGAGCAGACGCGCACACACAAAAACACACGAATGCGCCTACAGGAGCAGCGCTGGAATGCGCGGCTGCTTACACGCACTTATACTGCGCTTTAACTTAAACTCCCTAATGAAAGGGAAAGAAATACTTCCCTAAATGAAAGGGGAAGCAGCGCTGGAATGCGCGGCTGCTTACACGTACTTATTACTGCGCTTTAACTGAGAAATACTTTACTAAATGAAAGGGGAAGCAGCGCTGGAATGCGCGGCTGCTTACACGTACTTATACTGCGCTTTACCTGAGAAATACTTCCCTAGATGAAAGGGGAAGCAGCGCTGGAATGCGCGGCCTGCTTACCCGTACTTTATACTGCGCTTTAACTGAGAAATACTTCCCTAAATGAAAGGGGAAGCAGCGCTGGAATGCGCGGCTGCTTTACACGTACTTATACTGCGCTTTAACTGAGAAATACTTCACTAAACGAAAGGGGAAGCAGCGCTGGAATGCGCGGCTGCTTACACGTACTTATACTGCGCTTTAACTGAGAAATACTTCACAAGACTAAAGGGGAAGCAGCGCAGGAAAGCAGGGCTTTTGATTAAACGAGAGGAAAATAAATACCAAAATCGGGGAAAGAAAAGAAATACAAAAAGGCGCCAGATAGCGCTGAGAGAGAGCTGGAAACCAACAAGCCGAAAGCGCTCAGAGTCACGAGCTGAGCACCGTGCAAGCGGCGGATGCGCTCTCTCTCTGAATCGCTCTCAACACAGAATCAGGACTGCTTTGAACGCAGCCACGCAGCCTGAGTGTGAGAGCGGTGACGCGCTGTGCAGGCTTCAGAGACCGTGTTTATAGTCTCAGAAGCAGCACGATGCAATTCACGGGTCTGTGTGCATACCACAGCATGAATCGGACGTGCTTGAAATGGACAGGAGCGGGGCATCGGCCTGCCGCTCGGATCCGAGGCTGAGAGCACAGAGTGAGGGGGTAGAGGCGAGGGGCACGCGGGAGCGCGCAGCGCCGGGGCGAGCGCACCTCAATACGCCGAAGCGGAACCGCGAACGGGCAAAAGCGCGATTACAGGCCGGTTCTGACCCTACGCTAAAACTACGCCCTGGATTACCTCCGAATCTCCTGATTCGTACTCCGGCTGAGCCCCTAAAGCGGGCCCAGTCTACCAAAATCCCTAACACTGACTGTGCCGAAGCAACAGCGCGAATGAGACCCCCGAAAGTTTCTTAAACACAAAAAACCATAACGTCCCTAAGCACAGCAAAGACCTGTGATGGGCGCCACTGGAATCAATAGCATGGAAGGCGATGGTGCGACGCTGTCAGTGCCAAACGAAGCTCTCTTAAATAGAGCCACTGACAGTGTGTGCAATCGGGCCGTAATCACATGACAGGCATGATCGCATGGTCTGGGGATCCCGAGCCAAAGCTGAACCAATACTGGCCTCTACTGTCAGCTTGGCAGAATCCCCAGACTGCTGGGGAGGTAGTAGACCGCACTAGGGATAAACAGTGGCCACTAGCGGCCACTGTGCACCACGTAACATACAATATGTAAAATTGAGACTTGTGTAAAGAAAATAAAAGATTAGATTATTTAATTTTCTTCTACTTAACTTGGATAAAAGTAAGGTATTATTGTTACAGTTCACCATATTAAAACGATGAAAAACCGTGTAAAGCAAAAGAATAAGGGTTTTAGGACCCATGTGCAGTTAGCTCCAGATGGAATAGGTGAACCAAAATATGAATAACTAAAAGAAACAAAATATTCACCAAAACGTAAGCAAAAAACAATTTAGAAAACCCACGTCGTAAGCATACAGAGCCGCTATTCAGAAGTACGCTTACGACGTGGCTTCACTTCACCAACAGCATAGCAGGTCTGCGCATCTGCAAAGCACAGGAACCTGAGTGTAGCTTTGTGCCACGCTTGCTCCAAGAATAAATGCTCGCTGGAGTGTGGACACAGAGTGCAAACACAGAGAGAGAAAAAGAATCCATCGATCGTGAAGGTGGGGGGCGACGGTACGAGAGGGAGAAAGGCAGGGTCGAGGCTCAAAGCAGCCAGGAGAAGCCCAGTAAAAATAAACATGTAACAATAAAACAAACACTGACACTACACTATAACTAAGGCCCTAACTACCAGGCAATCTCCTAATTACCCCTGTCTGGGAGTCTTCGAACTCTCAGACGTACCGTTATCCCTAAAACCAAAACAAAGAAAGCGAATGAACGCTGAATGCCGTTATAAGGCTAAGCAGAGCGATCACGTGCGAGGCATCGGGCTGCCAAAGCATGGCAATGCGGTGCAATGGTGTGACACTGTGTGTGCCCAAAGGTGCGTTTATAAAGGCTCAGGCACAGGTGTCGCATATTAGATGATTAAAGCCCATTAAGGGCTCACACGACGCCATGTAGGGTCAATACTGGCCAGTAGCGGTCAAAGCATGACCAGTAATAGTAACACCCCCTGCTCGGGTACAGAGCCTGCTCGGGTACAGAGCCAGGCGGTGCTGAATGCTCAGGTACAGAGCTAGGCAGCGCTAAATGCTCAGAAACGGAGCTTACTTGCTCAGGTTCGTAGCTTACGGGTGCGACGTTCTGAGATACAGAGCTAGGCGGCGCTAATTGCTCAGGAATGGAGCTTACTTGCTCAGGTTTGGAACTTACGGTCATGGCGTGCTCAGGTACGGAGCTAGGTGGCACTAACTCCTCAGGAACGGAGCTTACCTGCTCAGGTTCAGAGCTTACAGGCACGGCGTGCTCAGGTACGGAGCTGGGGGGCGCTAATTGCTCAAGAACAGAGCTTACTTGCTCAGGTTCGGAGCTTACGGGCATGGCGTGCTCCAGAATAATGCTCCGCGGGACCTCGAACTCCGGCACAGGAATCCGCTCGACGGAGTTGCACATGTCAAGTGGTCCATGTTAATCTCACCCGTGGGCAAAAGAATGCCCCACGGGGAGCAAGTGGACAATGACGGTGGCCCTTCACCATGGGAGGGATGGGTCGCACGAGGGGATTAAACGTTGCTCCCTCAGGATTAGGAGGGACCAACAACCCCAGCACATACCTGGGTGGAGAACGCCACTTATGGCGGCGGGGGTGGGGTGGCTCTGGAGGGCTGGGATGGACCACCAGATCCATGACATGGCCGTAATCATAAAGAAACCCACCAGCCCCAGTGGCTGGGGACCTCCAAACTGGAAGTCCAGGAGCTAACGCTGGGTCCTTTTACTGGTCGCACCATTCTGTTACAGTTCGCCATATTAAAACAATGACAAACCGTGTAAAACAAAAGAATAAGGGGTTTAGGACCCAAGTGCAGTTAGATCTAGATGGAATAGGTGAACCAAAATATAAATAACTAAAATAAACAAAAAATATTCACCAAAACGTAAGCAAAAACCCAATATAGAAAACCCACGCCGTAAGCGTACAGAGCCACTATTCAGAAGTACGCTTACAACGTGGCTCCACTGCAACAATGGCATAGCAGGTCTGCGCACATGCAAAGCGCAGGAACCCGCGCGGAGCTTTCGCGTAAGCGTACCACAATTGCTCCAAGAATAAACGCTGGCTGGAGTGTGGCATGGAAGTGGGGAATGAAGAGGACGAGATTCTAAAGGCTCAGCGTCCTCTTCAAAGCGCGATCACGGAGCGTGATCCCTAAAACCAAAATAAAGAAAGCGAATGAACGCTGAATGCCGTTATAAGGCTAAGCAGGGCGATTGTGTGTGAGGCATCGGGCTGCCAAAACATGGCAATGCAGTGCAATGGTGCGACACTGTGTGAGTGCAAAGGTGCGTTTATAAAGGCTCAAGCACAGGTGTCGCATATTAGATGATTAAAGCCAGGTAAGGGCTGACACACACGCGATCGCTCTGGAGGTGCTCACGCCGCCATGTAGGGTCAGTACTGGCCACTAGCAGCCAAAGCGTGACCCATAATAATTATTATAGGTATTATGAGGTATTATTGTAGTTTGACCAAAGGCTGCGAGAGACGGGTTGTCTACATCTGTCCTAAACCTTGATGACTGTTTGATAATGCCAAGTTTGTCTGCAAAAAAGTCCTCCTTTGATGCACACATTATTCTTTATTGTTGTTATAATAATGTATATTAATCACATACATGTAATATACTAACAATGCATTACAATAATTAATTATGTGTTACTGTTGTAATAATACAATGTATAACAATTTAGTTTCTCTTCTTGTTGCAAAAGTAAATTGCTTAATTTTATTGTATCATTTAAGGTAACAAAAATGTAGTTGTCAATCATTCTTACCTGCAATCTTGGTGGCTATGCGGGTGGTCACAGATGGCCCAAAACCTTTGCTAGTGCTTGCTTTCAGAGTAAAGTAGTACGTAGTTCCAGGGTACAGACCCACAAATAGATGATGTGTTTCATTTTGAAGCTTGAAAACTCGGCCATGCTGAGTGCTCAGATCAATGCTGGGGTCGAGAGAGCTCAGAGCCTTATATGTAACCTGAAGAAAATGTAAAAGAAAAAAAATATCAATATAGTAATCCCCCCAATTCCACGATGGATACGTTCCAAGACTTCCCATGGATACCTAAAACCACAGGTAATACCGAGCCCTATATATAATATGCATTTTTAACCTGAACACCAAGACGGATACTACATAACCAACCGAAGGTAGTGGGTACACTGGATAAAGATCTCAGCTTAAGGATTTTACTTGGAGCTCTTCTACTTGGAGCTGGATGTCTCTGAAATTCTCAGCCAGCTCTACACAAAGTTGACTTCATCACCACCTATGCTACTAGCCTGTCCCTTCAGCTTTCTCAGTCTCCAATGCTCCTATAAGTGGTGGTCGGGATGGGGAAACAGGTCTGCGTATTTCCTCAACGTGGACATTTCCTGATTGCCGGAACTTCACATTTCATATTTTGAATTTCATGTTGTCACTGTACTCCAGCCACTGATTCCATATCAGTGGCGTGCAAGTACTCATAGATCAGTTGGACATATCACCCAGCTGACATGTCCAAATACAGACCCATTTCCCTCCGTCCACTCCAGTCCAGAACCCTTTAGGATCTGACTGCTGTGTTTCACACTGTGAAACATTATATTCTACATTATTTTATATACTACATTATATTATACACTCTTGGTAACTAATGTATTGGGAGCCATGTGCTTGTCTGGTCCTCCTCATACTTAAGATTCAACCTACAAGGTAGCATGGTGAGGTTTTTAATTGCCTCATAGGATTACTTTAGGAGTTCCTCAGGGATCCCTGTATACTAAATCACTGGACTCTGTGATTAGATACCTCACAGATAATATTCAAATTTACTTTTTATTCTCTCCATTCACTTCCAAATTTCAAAACAGGTATATAACTGGCTTTCTGATATCACTTTTTGGATGGCAAAACACCATCTGAAGCTCAATTTGGACATAACTGATCTACCTCCCAGCAATAACTCCCTAACACCAGATCTCTCAATCAACACTGATGGTGTCACTGTCCATCTGGACAGATCCATTGCATTAATCCAGACTGGATTAATGCAATGTTTTGGTGCTAGTCTTCCTTCATGTTCCATTGCTCCATGAGATTCCCACACCAGTCAGAACAGCATAGAGTCTCTTCTCTTCCTTCTAAAGAAGTCCTTTGTACTTTTTTGTACCTGCTTTTTGTATGTACTATTGTCAACTTATACTCAAGCTTTTAGCATTTGTTATTATATGTGACCTTGCTTGTTGATATCTGAGTAGTGGGACTGTGGTAGCCTAGCGGGTAAGATACTGGACAATGGACCAGAAGGTTCAGGGTTCAAATCCCACCTCTGCCAAGCTGCCACTGTTGGGTCCTTGAGCAAGACCCTTAACCCACAATTGCTTGGATTGTAAGACTGTACCAACTGTAAGTCGCTCTGGATAAGGGCGTCTGATAAATGCTGTAAATGTAAATGTAAATGAGTAACATTACTTTCTAGTCTGACTGGTAATGAATGCTTAAAGAAAATCAAGAGCTCAATCATCATACCACCTTCAACTGTTTGCAAATTTTGTAAGTCACTCTGGATAATTTAAAAAAAACAGATAAATGAAAATCTGAGTCTACTGTTTGTTACAGCATTCTAACAAATATGTGAGCTTGGCTCTTGGTTTGTATTTGTTGAGATTTATTCACTCAGTGGCTGTTCAACTTCAGTAAATTTTGCAGCATTCTGTTTCTTTGTGACATGTCACAATACTCACTTTGACACACTTTCACATAGCAGTGGTTGTCATCCACAAAAGTACACTGGTCATTAAAATTATTTAAGTTTTTATTTTGCTTGAGAAACTCCTGAATATCATAAAAGCAAAAAACGACGATATAAAGTTATTAATTAATTGGTACAAATTGAAAAAACGACGATATAAAGTTAATTGTAATTAATTGGTACATATTGAAGGGTTAAATGTAGGGTTTTTTTTTTATTATAGACATTTCAGGATACAGCTGATAAAAATCTGAAAAAATATGACCTCATTGGAAATAGGTTCTGCAAATAGAAATATTGATATCACGAAGAGAAAATCTCCTCTGTGTTGCATCAAACAGAAACTGGGGCTTTGGTTAAACACAGTGACTACTGCAGAACTGATGGAGATGACTACTGTTTATCTGATATGTGCCCCTCTTAGAATTCAATTACTAAAATAATACAAGTATTATTATTATTATTATTATTGTTATTATTATTATTATTATTATTATTATTATTATTATTATTATTATTATTTTCCTACATTAGAAAGTGAGGCTTTAAAGTTGACTACAGTTCAGAGGGAGATACAATGCAGAAGTCAGTCTCAGGAGAAATGTCAGTCACACACACAAAACCACAAAGAATTTCCATCCAAATGAAAGCTCAGAGTCTGGCAATGAACAATCTCCCATAAGCCCAGAGGACTAGTTATAAAGAAATGATCCAGACACTGTCCCATATAGACTTTGAACCCCCACAATTTCTAAAGGCTCAAAATCTGAGCTTACATTCCATTGGACAGGGAATATATAATGAGAGTCTCTTTTTGGAGTAACCCTCTTCGGAGATTCACAGACTCTAAACATGTAGGCTGAGATGTTTCCAAAGAGACTAGGAAACAAGTTTTTCTAAGTTTTCAGGATTGTTATACAGTTAAAGTACAATTTCTACTCAAACGTCCACAAGTATTCTACTTTCTGCAATAACAACATTCTGGTTAGCTGTATCTGAGATTCAGCTCTGCTTGAGTGTGTCAAATCCACTAAAATATTGTAACATCTAATAATAATGTTTATCAATTAATGCAAAATCTTAAGCAAGCATTGCATCCTATAAATAGCAGGTAACTAGTTTGAATTTTAGGCACACCTTTAACAAAATCAAAGCAACTTTTCAGGTCATTGTTCTCATACTTCAAGTGCCTCATTTAACAGCAACAGAAAACAAAGCACAGACGAAGAATGTTAAGAGAAGGAGGTGAGTTTTCCTGTAATGGTTTGTTGCATTTTATCTTTGTTATGGTCCAAAACCTCTGTTTATCTTAGCAGTAGTGAGAGAGAAGAAAGAAAAATCGTTAATCTCACACTAACCATAGCTGTGATGCTGATGTGAATTTAAATCTCAATTAACAGTGAACCAATAATGGACAGGTTTCCATCACCCTGTCTATTAATTAAAGAGCAAATAAGCTTATTATTCATCTACGCAAGCTGAACATGGATCTAAAAAGGAGAAAATAGTCAATGGATGTGTACATACAAAGTGCTAACATTAAGTGATTAAAGTTTCTTTTAGTGTTACAAAAGCTGTTTTTAAATTTATTTTAGAAACAATTTTAAAACATTTTTTGTAAAAAACTTTACTTGTTTCTTTGCTGCTTTTATGAATGTTAATATACTGTCTGAGGGGTTAAAATCTGCAGAGACTGGCAGGAAAAGGATACAGTGCTAAAAAAAAAAAAAAAAACGGCAAAGTCTCAAGCAACAACTGAGAATGGGAGTACTGCAGCAATAACATCATCCAAAAACGTTTTCATGCTAACTGTTACGCCGTGGAGAGGAAGGAGGCAAACGCAGGCCGAGATGGAGGTAAGGCAGGTTTATTTGGCAAATCACTAGAGTATACGAGGCGGTGATATGGGGAGCTAGGTGACTAGGGCAGAGAACCTTGTCGTGTAGCAGAGTCTTGGGGAGTGAGACGGTGTTTATGAAGGAGGTGAAAACGGGATCAGGTGGAAGTGATTAGTACGTTGGTGAGGCAGAGCGAGGCAAGGTGCGAGCGGGTGGAGCGGCGCCGGAGGCGGGCGTGACAATATGTGTATATATGTGTTCATGTATAATATTCAACTCCCTCCACAAATTTTCTATGGGGTTGAGGTCTGGAGACTGACTAGGCCACTCCAGGACCGTGAAATGCTTTTTACGGAGCCACTCCTTTCCACCCAAGCAGTGTGTTTGGGATCACTGTCATGCTGGAAGACCCGGCCACATTCCATCTTCAATGCTCTCACCGATGGAAGGAGGTTTTGGCTTAAAATCTCACGATACCTGGCCCCGTTCATTCTTTCCTTAAACAAAAAAAGTTCTATGTTGATTTCATCTGACCACATGATATTCTCCCAATTTTTTTCCAGATCATCCATATGCTCTCTGGCAAACTTCAGACGGGGCTGGACATGTACTGGCTTAAGCAGGGGAACATGCCTGGCTCTGCAGGATCTGAGTCCCTCTAGGCGTAGTGTGTTACTGATGGTAGCCTTTGTTACGTTGACCCCAGTTCTCTGTAGGTCATGTAGCAAACCTTATACTACAGTTTATTTATTAATTTTAATTAATTAAACTTTATTAATTAAAAATATATAAATTTATTAATTAATTAATTAAGAAAACCGGGGCACCACCAAATCGTTTTATTTACTGGTAGATTCGGAAACCAGTTAAAAAGGGAACAACAAACTTGATCAGTCTAGGTCTGAATAGTGAATTCAAAGTATATTTCTCAACCTTAGGTGAATGAATGAACTCTCACACCAGGCGGCAAATTCAAAAGGTTTATAAACAATTTTATTAATTGCAAAACAAGGCAATATCAACAGACTATCTGATGTAATAACGAGTGTATCAGAGTTAAAATCATAAAATGACGATGAACATGTATATATCACAGTATAGAAAACAGGAAATAGTGGCAAGCGGACATATCACAGTAATTAAAATCAGAAACCAAAATGACTCTAGGGGCACCTAAGTGGTCGAAATACATCTATCACAAGGAAGCGTTATAGACTAGTTGTATGGCAGTGACTTACTAGAAAAACAAACTATGCTGGTCCAGAATAGTATGGTGGAAACTACTTAGATGTAGGTAAGTCTATGTTGAAGCGTGGTTTCAGCTTAAACGCAAGATTCTAGAATCAGGGATCCAGATAAGACACACCAAGAGGAACTTGCCAGCCTGTTTACGGGGGCTCACGCGAAGAAGATGGAACAGAGCCGGGCTTCCGCCTGTCGTCCGAGATCGCACGGAGGAACGGTACACGGTCTCTCTTCCGATTGGCCGGCGACGGTTCGGTGGACCTCTGGATGATTGGCTACCAGCCTTCAGCTTGTGTCGGCATGCGGCCCTTGGAGCCACGGATGTGTCGCGGGCCTCGCTTCGGTTCGGCTTCTTCCCTGCGTTGGTGGTCGGGGTCTACCGGATCTAGACTTGCGTGCGTGCGACTCGGATTCTATCTTGGCCACAGATAAAGGTGGAGTCGAACATGTTCTAGCACCACGAGCTTCAACAAAAACTTGGAAAACTTGTATGGTACGAAAATGGCAGAGCGTGAAGTAGAACTTGGCTGGCTGGTCTTTCAACTATCTTCTAATTCGGCAATAGCGAACTACTTAAGACTGCTGGGCACAGGAAACTTAAAATAAACGTGAAAACTTGAGCAAAACGAATAACAAAAGCGCTGCAAAAAGAAAAACTGCAACTTTAAAAGACAAAGAAAAGACTTGAAGAACAAAGAGAATAAAACAAACACACGAGACTTGAAGCTAGCTCACCACGCGGTCGGACCACGTTGCTTTTGAATGTTCCGGCTCGTAAAGCCCTCCTATCGTGGTTCTGTCTTATTTCACCATATGAGCCACAGACTTTCTAACTTGGATTAATATATTCCTATATATCTAACAGAGATTAAAAGTATCACATAGTAACCGAAAATTCTCAAAGTTACAAGTTTAGATGCAGACTTCGTTGTAAGGTTCAGATGATCAAAAGCACCTTGAATTGATAAACTAGAACATCTTTAAAGCATTCTAACTACAGCACATGCATTCGCTATTCCTTAAACAAATACTAATACGATCGATACAAGATGTAGGAAACAGTACATTCTAAATAACAACTTCATTTCTGTCCTTTGTAAGTATGAACGAGTATAAAACGAGCGATCGATATTGATCAGATAAAACAGCTGTTATCTCTAATCATAACCAAGTATAGCACAACTGGTCATATTACGTGTAAAAATTATCGTTATACTAAAACATTAACCAAATAGAGATGAAAATACATGACACTCAATAACATGCATATACAGGCAATTATATATGTGGATTTGAAAAATGTCCCTGATCCACTCTTTGTATGAAATAGTGAAGTACATATAGGGGTGTTTAGACTTATTATAAAGCAAATATCATGGTTTATCTAATTAAAAGGTTCCGGTGAAGACAATCTGTTCCCATCAAAAATTTAATACCATTATCAGAGTTTGGCTTTTAAAAGGGAAGGCGACAGTTTCTTGACAGTTTCTTGGTGTCGTACATCCAGAGGTGTCTTTCTGGCGCCAGGCCGACAGAGGAAAAAGTCGTTAATTTTGCAACCGTCAGAGGGAAATGGAGAAAACTGTGTCTGAACACTGAAACCCCCTTTTAATTTTGTGACACAAACTCAGTTTATGATAGCCGAGATGCACAGGTTATCTGGGCTTGGCCATGTCCTAAGTTTCTTCTGTCGTTTTGAGAAAAAAGGTTGTTTATCTGGCCTGTTAAGCCAGAGTCTGGTCCAGATGTTGGGCCTTCACTTGGTTGGGGAGTAAGATCCTGTCCAAAGGGGCCATTGCATTCCGAGAGTGTCGTATTTTATGGCTTGACAAAGGGTTAAACAGAGGGTGTAGAGAGTTGGGGAAACTTTAATCCAGCTATTAATGCTACAGTCATTTGTGTAGTTCTGGGATTTTTGCTCACCGTTCTCATGATCATTTTGACCCCACGGGATGAGATCTTATGTGGGGCCCCAGATTGAGGGAGATTATCAATGGTCTTGTATGTCTTCCATTTTTTTACAATTGCTCCCACAGTTGATTTATTCACACCAACCTGCTTGCCTATTGTAGATTCACTCTTCCCAGCCTGGTGCAGGTCTACATTTTTTTCCTGGTGTCCTTCGACAGCTCTTTGATCTTGGCCATGGTTGAGTTTGGAGTCTGACTGTTTGAGGCTGTGGACAGGTGTCTTTTATACAGACAACGAGGTCAAACAGGTGCCATTAATACAGGTAACAAGTGGAGGACAGAAGAGCTTCTTAAAGAAGAAGTTACAGGTCTGTAAGAGCCAGAAATCTTGCTTGTTTCGGGGTGACCAAATACTTATTTTCCACCATCATTTACAATTAACTTCTTTAAAAATCCTACAATGTGATTTCCTGGATTTTTTTTTCTCATTTTGTCTCTCATAGCTTAAGTGTAGCTATGATGAAAATTACAGACCTTTCTCGTCTTTCTAAGTAGGAGAACTTGCACACGCAGTGGTTGACTAAATACTTGTTTTACCCCACTGAATCTATTAGATCTATAAGATTAATATCAATATTTCTGTATAGTCTTTTGGTGATCTTTCAGACAAAGAAAATAAATAAAAAAATTGGAGGGAACAGTTCCCACTGGCTGAAACAGGATCATGATCATACGGCTGAGCTGAGCTGAAGCCAACAAACAGATTTTTAACATGTCCCCTTCCTGAAGTCCAGATGAGTCAGGATCATGTGAGTTGTAGCATATTTCACATGCCTAGAGTCCAAATGAAAGGTCACAATTTCTCTGTCAAAATCACCCCAAACTACTTATGGCCTAATAGCTGAATAACGTGAAGCAGTATTAAAGGGCTGTATACTCTACATTGTGGTAATATTTCCATTATTTCCATTATTTTCTAAAGTTATTACTGTGATTTTCTCATTTCTTATATTTAATAAACTCCTTAGTCCCTAAGCTCCCTAGAAAGCAAGGATTTATTTAGTGCTCAATCACCTGAAATAAAATAATATGTGAATTGGCCTGTGAGAAGAGGAATAAAAGAGATAACGTTATACTTGATCACCTAAAAAAAAAGAATGTGTAGGTTGACCTGTTGAAAGGATGAAAGGATGAAAGGATGAAAGGAAGGAAGGAAGGAAGGAAGGAGACAATGTTATTGTCTATTATTGTGTCTATTGTTAGGCTAAAACATCAATTAATAGGCATGCATGCACAACTGCTGATGGCTAGTCCTATTTGCATTACTTTTATAGTCAAGTAGGTCTACATTAACAATTACAAATAAATAGGACCGTTTTCTGAGCCGTGGCTAGGTAGGGCGCCAATCCATCGTAGGGCACACACACTCACACACTTAAAACACTCTCACACACTAGGGGAACTTTAGAAACACCAATAAACAAATTATCACTCAAAGACATTTTTCCTAGTTGACAGACTTTGTGAGGGGGCGCATCATTGGACTGAGAGTAACCGGATGGTCGTTTCATCAAATTACCCACCATCTAAACCATCTGACCTAGCTGTTAAATTGTGTTGGGAGGATTGGTTCCATGAGGGCACGCACAGAGGCTCCTGGCATCCCAGACAGACCACCAGTGGAGAGGATCATTTGATCCACAAACAAGCCTCCCATAGTTTCACTGTTCACCATCCAGATACAGGTCACACCTTCACTACACACCCATGTGCCCATACCATTTCCAGGTGCTTAGTAGTTGGAAATTTTTGACAATGCCCATTACATGTCCTGCCGTTGACAGCCAGCTGCCAAAGCCTTTTTTTGCAGTTGTTTTATGAACGCGAAACCTGGACTGCTACGGACTGAAACCAGGGTCAGATTGGGATTAAATGATGGTCAGATTAGACCATTGTGGTGGACCCTTCAATCCTACCTTTGCAGTGGAGTGACACACTGCACACATTAACTTTTGGTTTAATGATCAGGGGAGCCCATGCATACAATAGTTGGTCACCCCTAGTAGTGATATGAGGGACACTAGTAGATCAGCGATATGTGTAGAACATCCTGTAGCCAAATGTGTTGCCTCTCACGACAGGGCTTCCAACTGGCATTTTTCAGCAAGTCTCAGCAAGGATTTCCCAACAATGTCTCCGCCAGACTCTTAATTGGCCTGTCCAGTCGCCAGATTTATTGCCTATCAAACCTTTGCGCCCAGCTGGGATGCCAGTTTTGGCAACCTACGAGTGTGCATGATTTACAGCTCTAGCAGCAACATCTGCATGCAAATGTGCCACAGGATACCATACGGAATCTGTATGCACAACTGTATCTTCTCTTGTATCCAGGCTAGAGGCAGCCTAACAGGGTACTAGAGCCTCCTTTCAATTCTACAGTTTTCCCTAATAAACATATCCATTTTCTCTAATTGTAATCACTTAAACCTATCATCATTACATTCACATATATAAAATTTCATTCAGTCCCTACAACTCCTTCTTGGTGAGTTATTTTTTGTCAATTATTATAATACTATATACTGGCATAAGGCAATCAGTCTGGTTGTTTTGGATAAAAAAATCGTTTAAAAAATAATAAAATAAGTAAAGCTGTTAGTCACGGTTCATCAGCCTTTGTAGGCTTGATTCAAGCAAAAGTGTGTAACACCATCTTCCAGTTGTCGTGATTTTCATAATAAATAATGTTCTGATTTATAAACACGTGCAAGTATTTGTGGTCATGGATCTATAAACAGCCATTCAAAGGGTTGATGAGTCCTTTAATCCACAGGTAGCCTACTAATTCTGAGAATTCTGTAGGGCATTGTTGAACCTTACAAGGACAGACAGTGTCACAGATGCACAGCATTCTCACATTGAACTTGATTTACACAAAGCACAATGTCTGTGTGATTGAATTACTGTACAAACTAATAAATGAAGAACAAAAGAACAAGTGAGCAAGCGAGTGACTGAGAGAGTGAGTGAGTGAGTGAGTGAGCAAGCGAGTTAGTGACACTGCCAGTCATAAAGGTACTTTTCTTCTAAAATCAAAGATTTTTCATATATGTTGAGTGTCAAGTCCATAGTGCTTTTGTACTGATGGAACACGTAAAACATACCATTGGGTCCACTGACTGCAGCATAAGTTTGGGCATCTGAGTCTTCAGTATTATTGTATTCCACTGATGACAAAAGCCTCTTAAAGGCAAAGTGCTCAAATACCCACTGTACATCAATGTGAAAGCCAGTGATGTTGCAGAAATTTTGGAGTGGCATCTGAGGTGTCCAATCAGTTTGAAGGGGTGGAGGGCCACTCCGGCCACCCATTAAAAACTGTGCATGACCACATTACATGCAAACACAACTGACTGTGTCTGTGGTATTGGAGGCCAGTCTGAGGGGGCCTCTTCTAAGGGGAGAGGGTGCAGGAATAGCCCTAGCTATAGTCCTAGCTACCTGCCATTCCATCTATAGCAAAAGTGAGGTAAAAACATGAAGAACCCAAATTAATAAAGCACAGAAAAGTAATGTAAAATGCAAAGCATTTCCTTTCCTTACATTCTGACACAGAATAACTATATATCTGCCTAAATATGTCAAACCAATTAATACTATAATACTACAAGAATCAAAATCTATCTTATATGTATTTTAACTGTATGGATAGCATTTTCCAAAAATTTAACCAAAACGTTTCTGTATCTGTTTTCACCTGGGGTGGTGTAGTGGTTAGCACTGTCACCTCACAGCTCCGAGATCCCCGGTTTGATCCTGACCTTGGGCTCCACCTGTGTATTTCTGGGTGCTCTGGTTTCCTCCCACATTCCAAAGACATGTGTATTAGGTTAATTGGTGTTTCTGAAGTGTAATACTTGCATTTCAAACTAAATATATAAATACATTTATATTTACAACTTTATAAAAAAAAGTTCAAAAGTAAAGTTTCCTTCATAGGAAATTGTTTGTGCAAGAGAAAAACCGCTTGAAAATGTATCCTTCACATCTAAACTGTTTCCTTACAAACAACTTGTCTGAACCTTACATCAATGCTGACATTTAATATCACTGACCCATAGAGAAATTAGTCATGTTCTCCTTTCATACAGTGCTAACCTTTATTAATGGCCGTACCAAATTGCTGTTTGGGAAAGAGATTCATCATTCATAATTCATTAGCCATACTACTGCATGTCGCAAATAAGCTTAGCTGTAACTATTTTACCTGTACAGGTCAATGACTCTGCTGGCCTTAAAATGCTCAAATAACCATGTTCCCTTACAAGAACCCTTGATTCATTTTACCACCTGTATTGTTTCTTGATCACACTAGTGTCCTGAAGGGAAACAGACAAAAATCATGATGTACACCTCATAAACAGCGTGACATAGACCACAGTTTTAATTTGTAGGCCAAAACTTGATTTGTTAATGTCTTTGTTTCATTTATTTCCAGAATGCCTCTGGCTTGCCTTAGTGTTGAATTGCAATCTCAGGCATTAATGTTGTGATGAGAATGCAGGTAAGGTTTTCTTTTTGAATGCAGATTGTGATTGTACAAATTGCTGCACATTTGACTGGTGTACTCCAGCTTAACTTTCATGCAGTGAGAGTTTAGCTTTGCATACTTAACTAGTCTATTAGTGGATCTAGAAAATTATTGTCTTGATCCTCTAGATCTTGTACAATGCCCTACTCTACTATTTGCTAATAATTATTCAGATTGTGAAAATTGCAGTTAGGAGTCATTAAAGCTATCATTAATAGCCTTCTTTTGTTTTGTGACTCCATTGTTTTTATTTTAAGTAGGATGCTTAGATGAGCAAATGACTGTTAAGCTCAACATCCTGCAGGGCTTGATGGATCACAGAATGCCAGCATTTATGTTTTTTTGTTATAGTAATTGCAACAGTTAAAAAGTAAGGGTGCATAACAATTTACTAATGTGTCACATTTAAGTTTATTCTGTGTAGAGGCAACATGAACTTCTTTTAATTTAGAAATGCCAAAACCTTTGCGTAAGACTGTAAAGCTATTCCCTGTTTTATGATGGTCCAACTTCAGATGTTTTGACTTCACAATTGGAATCCAATAATACACATAAATACACATTCAGCAAAAACCACTGCATTTTTAATTTCTCTGGGCAAACCATTCACAGTATGACACGCAGTCAGTTTCTGACAATTTCACCACTTTTTCTATGATGGGGAATGTGACTCGGGAATGTGCACCCCCTTTCAGCCTGGCCATAAAGTGGTCATCAGACCAGTTGAATTATCCAGCTAAAATAATTTTTCGTTATGATTAGGCTGATGCCAAACTTCATATATCTATGTTAAACAGTAAACATGATCACCTCTGGATTAATTCATTTCTTTATCCTTATGTTAAGTTATTCATTTATTTAACTTCGCTATCAACATCAGTGGCCATGTTCAGCAACACACAAAGTTACATCCATACACAAGGTTATCCAAGACAAGTCAGTCATACACTCAAGTCGATGCCAATTTACCCTTATGTTAAGTAAATTAAAGCTTTGACATGAATGACGTTACTCTTTGATTATTTTGATTATTTTGATATTGTCCTTTTTTTTAGTTTCCTCTCTTTGTAACCTTGAATACACATAATTAGTGTGACTAATTGTTATACCTATGTTGCTTTAAGCTGAAGAAACATACTGCATGCTTTAAACTTTTCTTTCAGGGAATAGCACAGTGTGTCCTGCTCAACTGTGTTGTATTACTTAAAGTTTGTATATAACCCAATTCCCAGTGATAACTACAGTAATTTTACTCCGCGTTCAAACCATCGTTATACTTGGTCATTTATTTATTGAGAAAATTGATCCAATATTACATATTAGTGAGTGGCAAAAGTATGTGAACCTTTGCTTTCAGAACCTGGTGTGACCCCCCTGTGCAGCAATAACTGCAACTAAACGCTTCCTGAAACTGTTGATCAGTCCTGCACACAGGCTTGGAGGAATTTTAGCCCATTCCTCCGTACAGAACAGCTTCAACTCTGGGATGTTGGTGGGTTTCCTCACATTAGCTGCTCACTTCAGGTCCTTCCACAACATTTCGATTGGATTAAGGTCAGGACTTTGACTTGGCCATTCCAAAACATTAACTTTATTTTGATGCATGCTCAATAATCCAGATAAGAAAATCCCAGAAGTTGAATCTGTTCATCTGGACATAGGTATTGTTGGAGAAACGTTTCGTACACTCATCTAAGTGACTTCTTCAGTCTCAGCTAGTTGGAAAACTTCCCCAATCTTATATACAGCACATTTGCATAACAACTGGTACATTTACATTTACAGCATTTAGCCAGAGCGACTTACAATTCAGTCCTACAATTGTGGGTTAAGGGCCTTGCTCAAGGACCCAACAGTGGCAGAGGTGGGATTTGAACCCTGGACCTTTTGGTCCATAGTTCAGTACCTTACCCACTAGGCTACCACAGTCCCAATGGTACCAGCACCATTGCATAACAATGGGACCGGTGATCAGTTTAATATGCAGATTGACATATCCATTAATGACAATGGCCATGTGTGCCATTCACACAGGATTGGGGAAGGGCTGCGAGGGTGGCGTTGTAAGATGGTGAGAGGTGTACTCCGAGGCCCCCTCCTCGGTTGAGGGATGGACGTTTCCCTTTTTCCTTCTTTTACTCCGCGTTCAAACCATCGTTCCTCCCTATCAAGGATCTGCACGTCTTCATCCTTGAAAGAGTGTCCACTGGCCTGTAGGTGGGTGTAAACCGCAGAGTCCTGACCTGATGAGGTAGCTCTTCTATGTTGTGCCATCCGTTTCGCCAGTGGCTGTTTGGTTTCCCCGATGTACAATTCCTGGCAATCCTCCCGGCACTTAACAGCGTACACTACATTACTCTGTTTGTGCTGGGGGACCCGATCCTTGGGGTGGACCAGTTTCTGGCGTAGCGTGTTTTGGGGTTTGAAAGCCACCGAGATGCGGTGTTTGGAAAATATGCGTCTCAATTGTTCAGATGTTCCTGCCACATATGGAATCACCACTGGTTTGCGCTTAGACTGCGGTTGTTGTTCTCCTCTCGTCGATCTGCTGGAGCACTGTTTGGGCGTCTTACCGGCTTTGACAAAGGCCCAGTCTGGATAACCACATTTGCCCAGGGCCTGCTTAATGTGAGATTTCTCTCTATCCTTGGCCGCTGTGTCAGTGGGGACACTGTCTGCTTGGTGGTACAGTGTCCTGATGACTCCTAGTTTGTGCTCCAGTGGATGATGAGAGTCAAACCTTAAGCACTGATCCGTATGTGTTGCCTTACGGTAAACATCGACTTTCAATCGTCCCCCATCTCCAACTACAAACACACAATCTAAGAAGGCTAACCTGCCGTTCTTCACATCTTCCCTGGTGAACTTAATGTGTTTGTCCACTGAGTTGATGTGGTCGGTGAAATGTAGCACTTCCTGAGATTTAATTTTAACCCAGGTGTCATCCACATATCTGAACCAATGGCTGGGTGGTGTTCCTGAATAGGATCTTAGTGCCTTCTTTTCCACTTCTTCCATATACAGGTTGGCCACGATAGGTGAAACTGGGGAGCTCATGGCGCACCCATGTTTTAAACTGCATTTTAAACTGATGCATTTTAAATTGATCACCGGTTAATCACAGAATTAAATTCTTTAAAAATCCTACAATGTGATTTCCTGGAGTGTACCTATGTAACCTGCAATGATCCTTGGTTTTGACAACTTTTACAGGAGATTCATTGTTAATGATAGTAAGTTTGTCATGCCTCTTACCTACCTTAGCTCCCCTAACATCCCCTTTATATGGTACACAGCTGCCATGGCTTTCCAATGCCTCAAGAACCTGTTCTTCTTGGTCCCGATCCTGATTCAGCCTGACCCTGTCCAGCAGTTTATCGTAGAGGTGGACACGTCTGAGTCTGGTGTGGGTGCTGGTGTGGGTGCTTTATTTATTAATTTATTTGTCACGTTTGGTTCTCCATAGTTACACCAGCCAAAAATCAGGTGGTGCCCCGTTTATCGTTTTACAGAAAACATCCCCTTTAATGACACAGTACAGATGACCATCTGATCAACATGTGTTCGCTTTAAAGACGTGGTCGTAATTATAACTTTAAGAAAATTTTAATTTGTCTTTTAATTTCAGATGTTGCATCCATAAATACCTGGTCAAATAATTTATTTTCATGAATATTGATTTACTTTGCATTGACAACTTGCATAAGTATGAACTACACTGCAGTCTGTGCACACTTTTAGGACATGGCCATAAGCAGAGACATGAAATGGACAATAGTTTGTTCTCTGCTTAACATTACAAGCTCTGTGCCGGCTTCACCTACATATACCTAGAGTGCCGAGTGCCGGTCCTTTGATCGCTGAGACTTTCTACTAGTGGCACCATGCTGAAAGTATCTACTTAAAGGTTTAATGTTTTTAAAAGGTGATATTGCATTGCCTATTCTGGAAATGAGTGAATCTTCAAGAGGACTTGTTGTCTTTTGGATGTGTGTAGCCAGTGAATAATGTTTATGTATGTTTATACAGTGGATCAAAAAAGTATTTAGTCAGTCACGGATTGTGCAAGTTCTCCTACTTAGAAAGATGAAAGGTCTGTAATTTCCATAATAGGTACACTTCAGGACAATCCAGTAAATCACATTGTAGGATTTTTAAAGAATTTAATTGTAAATGATGATGGAAAATAAGTATTTGGTCATTGACAAAAGTTCAGATAAATACTTTGTAACATAATCTTTGTTAGCAATGACAGAGGTCAAACATTTCCTGTAAGTCTTCACCAGGTTGGCACACACTGTAGTTGGTATTTTGGCCCAGCCAATATCTCCTCTAGAGCAGTGATGTTTTAGGGCTGTCATATGGACTTTCAACTTCCTCCACAAATTTTCTATGGGGTTGAGGTCTGGAGACTGGCTAGGCCACTCCAGGACCTTGAAATGCTTTTTACGGAGCCACTCCTTTGTTGCCCGAGCGGTGTGTTTGAGATCATTGTCATGCTGGAAGATCCAGCCATGTTCCATCTTCAATGCTCTCATTGATGGGAGGAGGCTTTGGCTTAATATCTCACAATACATGGCCCCGTTCATTTTTCCCTTACCTTGGATCAGTCGTCCTGTCCCCTCTGCAGAAAAAACTGCCCCAAAGCATGATGTTTCCACCCCCATGCTTCACAGTAGGTTTGGTGATCTTGGGATGCAACTCAGCATTCTTCTTCCTCCAATCACAGCAAGTTGAGTTTTTACCAAAAAGTTCTATTTTGGTTTCATCTGATCACATGATATTTTTCCAATCCTCTTCTGGATCATCCATATGCTTTCTGGCAAACTTCAGATAGGCCTGGACATGTACTGGCTTAAGCAGGGGGACACGCCTGGCACTGCAGGATCTGAGTCTCTCTCGGCGTAGTGTGTTACTGATGGTAGCCTTTGTTACTTTGGTCCCAGCTCTCTGCAGGTCATTCATTAGGTCCTGTGTAGTTCTGGGATTTTTGCTCACCGTTCTCATGATCATTTTGACCCCACGGGATGAGATCTTGCTCCCCAGATTGAGGGAGATTATCAGTGGTCTTGTAGTCTTCCATTTTCTTACAGTTGCTCCCACAGTTGATTTATTCACACCAACCTGCTTGCCTATTGTAGATTCCCTCTTCCCAATCTGGTGCAGGTCTACAATTTTATTCTTGGTGTCCTTCAACAGCTCTTTGGTCTTAAACATGGTTGAGTTTGGAGTATGACTGTTTGAGGCTGTGGACAGGTGTCTTTTATACAGATAACGAGGTCAAACAGGTGCCATTAATACAGGTAATGAGTGGAGGACAGAAGAGCTTGTTAAAGAAGAAGTTACAGGTCTGTGAAAGCCAGAAATCTTGCTTGTTTGTGGGTGACCAAATACTTATTTTCCATCATTATTTAAAATTGAATTCATTAAAAATCCTACAATGTGATTTCCTGGATTTCTTGTGAAAATGCCCCTTATATGTACATTACAGTAGTATTAAAGACTATGTCACTATGGTAAAGTTCGATCAATGTTCTGTTTCACAGAGGTCATTAAATTGATCATACCTGTAATTAAAACGAAACAAACATTAACTTTGCACAAGAATTGGGTGGACAGGAATGGCTGGAATTATAGTGTGGACTAATTTAAAACAGTAAGAGGAGATACAGTAATATTTGAAATCTAACTATATGAGCTCTAAATTAATGATAATTAAATAAGGCCAGTTGAATGCTTTGAAGTGATATGATTGCACAGGTACTAGAAAGGGAATTATTACTGTTATTAGTATTGTGGGCAAGGGCAACTTTGCAACAAGTTTTCCCATATCAAAACTATTGACAACTATATTTTAAGATTTCTTTTCTTCTTGTTTTCTTGCCTAATTGCCATAGCTGTCAGTCAAGCTGTAAAAAATAGAATAACCCGTCTGGCTGATGATCTGTTTTTAATTGCTGTACTTTCTTTTTTACATATCTTCACAGCTCCATGCTTTGAGCCTGCTATCACCATAACGACAGGTAACCTTGTACAGTGCATTAAAATAACTTGAAGCTGTGGGAGTGTGGCTCAACTAGGCACAACATGAAATGAAATTGCAGTTTTATTTTTATGATTTATCAGAGGGTCATTAAAGAAAATATTTCTCATATCATGAAGGCTTTGAAGGCTTCAAAACTTATAACATGTTGCATAACATAGGTGAATATGCCCTGGTCCCTGAAATGCCTTTGATTGGTAACATGAGTGCAAGTGAATGTCATTCTCTTTAAAAGTATACTGTTGCTGAATGGCTTGTCCAAGGTCCAGTTATAGCCAATTTATCAGCATTGTAATTTGCACTTAACTGAATAGCAGAAATAAGTTATTGATACTGACACAGATATATTAGGGCCCTTGCATATGCCCACCAGCATATCCCATGAGAAGCCAGCCCATATGGCTTTAGGGGCAGATTTGAGAGCAGCTCTATATTAATTTCCATTTATTTGAGGTTGTATTTGATCAAAAATTAAAGCAATATTTGAATATTCTATTGTTATAGAGATTTTGGACTTTCTTTTGAGCCACAAGCTTGAACATCAATTATAATAATTATAGCTATTACTTGGAATACTGTGAAAAACTCTCTGTAATCTTATTGGCATAGAGATGTGTCGACTTTAGAGCAATCATAAAAAGTTTGAAGGGCAAAAATATATTTTCTTATTTGCTTGTTTGTTTATTTAGTTATTTATTTATTGATTGGTTGATTGACTGGTTGTATTAGACATGCCACATATTTGCATCATCCATATGCCTGTGCAGTTGGCCTCCACTAGCCCATCAGGATGTGTTTCATGAGAAAGACATTCGTTTATATGTTCCCCATGGCTAATTATTATAGCATCCAAGGCTTCTTTGTATGTACTGTCAATCATAAAAACACAATTCTAAGGTTTGGATTAATCAATCAGTTCCCCATCTGTGACATTTATGAATTGGGTGAAATGTACGGATATGCCCACACTAGAGGGCAGTAACTCTCACCCTCCTCTGGTTATCTGGGGTCGAAGCGCCGCCAAGGACTTTCCTGCTTAGACTCAGGATCCTATAGTGACTCTGTGTATACTTAATGCCAATGTGCATATTTTACATTTTATTTGAACTATGATGCCAAGACTTCTTAGTTTGGATAAATTAACTTCATTCTTAGATTTATCATCTACGGCACCCAAGGAAGTTGGGTCCCTTTTTGAGTCTTGGTCCTCCCAAGGTTTCTTCCTCATAATGGTTAGGGAGTTTTTCTTTCTTAGTCACTGTCGCCCTAGGCTTGCTCAATTTGGGATTGGACATAGATATTAGGAGATAATCTAAAACTATAAAGTTGCTTTGAGACAAGGCTCCACTATAAAAAAGCGCTATATAAATAAATCTGACTTGACTTGAAATAAAAAAATCAGTCATCATTTTATGTCATCATGTACTGTCATTGATCAAAGTGTAAACCATGAGTAGAGTATAGAACAATATTATTGTGTGTGTGAGACAAGATTCACATTAAGGCTAAGTACAGTACATTCAAAAGATGAATAACAGAGTTGACAATTGCATAACATCATTTCTCTGAAGATCCCTGGTTCAATTCCCAGTTTGGAGTCTGGTGGTGTCTGTAAAGTGTTTCAGTTTGAGTTAGTATGTGTGTATGTGCCCTGCAGTTTATTGCAGCCTGTTCTAGGGTTGGAACCCACTGTGAGCCCTGGGCTACTGGTTAGGCCCCAGGTCCCTCTGACCCTGAACTGGATGAAGTGGATTTGGATATGAATGAATAAATGAATGAATATTCATAATGACATTCACAAATGCCATTTAAAACATTACTGTGAAAAAAAGAAGCCTCATGTTAACCATGTCCAGAAGCAGGGTCGATTTCTATGGGCTTGGAGGCATCTAGGATGGACCATCACACAGTGGAAGATGAATCAGTATTAAGTCAAGTCAAGTCAAGTCAAGACAAGTCAGATCTATTTATATAGAGCTTTTTACAATGGAGCATTGTCTCTTTACAAGTTTAGATTATCTCCTAATATCTATGTCCAGTCCCAAATTGAGCAAGCCTAGGGTGACAGTGGCAAGGAAAAACTCCCTAAGTGTTATGAGGAAGAAACCTTGGGAGGACCAAGACTCAAAAAGGGACCCAACCTCCTTGGGTGGCATAGATGATAAATCTAAGAACGAAACTAAAGTCATGGAGTCATACTTCAAATAAAATGTGAAATATGCACATCGGCATTAAGTGGCCCGGGTATGATGGGGCTGGAGCTGATGACGGGAGCAGCTTGAGTGAAGCTGCAGCGGTTGAACATCATGTGTGGGGCTGGAACTGGTACCGGAACACAGCTCGGAGAGAAAACAGAAAATGTAATTAGTTATTGATTAAGAGCACAGTGGTCTATTAACAATCACTGATGCCATGTGTAGCATGAGACCCCGGCAGCATTAGCTATAGCAGCATAGCTAGAAAGAGGAGAACTGGTAGGTAACACATCCAAGAGGGATCACATGAGACATCAGCAACCCCACGGGAGGCAGAAGACAGCAACCCAATGTCTCTGATCACCATAAGACTCTTTGACTATGAACCCCCAGCTCTGCCCTTAGTCTAAGGCAAGGATGCACGAGTCAAGATCACAAGGACCGAAGCCCAATTCAGTCAGACCGCCCACCCGACACTATGGCTAACGGACAAGGCAGGCAGGCCAGACATGACTCCAGACTCTGGCCCCAGTGACCCAAGCCATGCATTCCGGTCTAAATCTAGTCAAAGGCTTGCGCAAATAGGTATGTCTTTAGGCTAGACTTAAAATTTTGGAGAGTGTCTGAGTCTCGAACTAAAGTGGAAAGTTTATTCCATAGTTGGGGGGCCATGTGTGAGAAAGCCTTTCCCCCGGCTGTGACTATTTTAATTCTAGGAACTAAAAGAAGTCCTGCACCCTGCGAACAAAGTAGACGAGCTGGATTGTAAAACTCTAAGAATTCACTCAGATAATATGGGGCCAGGCCATGTAGAGCTTTATAAGTTATAAGAAGTATTTTGTATTACAGGTCATATTAGAAAAAATGGACACAGTGTGCCCCTGACCAATTGACTTAAAGGACCATCCAGATTGCTATTAGCAACAAGTCCAAAAGCCAGGCTCTGTCATGGTATGGGGTTGTGTCAGTGCCCTTGGCAAAGAACATTTACACTTCTGTGATGCCAGCATTAATGCAGAAAAGTATACTAAGATTTTAGAGCAACATAAGCTGCCTTTAAGATGCCTTCCATGCATTTTTCAACAAGACAATGCAAAACAAGCCAGAAAAAGTTAGAATAGAAATATGTAAATCCCTTCCAGTCTTTCTTTGAGGAACATTGTTTTTAAACATTCCAATAATTTTCTTACACATTTGTTGATAAACTGGAGATCCTCCGCTCATCTGTACTCCTCAAAGACTTCTGGGGAAACTGTTTTTGTACCAACTCATTATTATAACCACCTGTTTGAAATCACATCATTATTTAGTTTTTTTTTTTTACCTCATTACTATCCATAAATTGTCCCTTTCCTAACTTTTTTAAACTGTGTTAAAGGACTGAAATGCTTAAATGGATTAACAATGAAGTTGACCAGAAAAAAAAGAAATATCTTGGGTATATACTGTCTGCAATGAAATAAAAGTCAAAGGAAATGTATGGAACACTGCATATATTTTCATTTGCATTTTCCATACTATCCCAACCTTTTCTGATTTGAGCTGTAATATTAGTGGAATATTAATTCATTTATTCATTAATTTTCTTATTCACTTCATCCTGACCAGGGTCACACGAAATCCAGTACCTAGCCGGCGGCATAGGGCACAAGGCAATAACAACCCTAGACAGGGTGCCAATCCATCGTAGGGCACACACTCACACACTTAAACACACTCCAGGGGCACTTAGCCAGTTGGAGTCAGTTTCCGTTGCAAAGGTTCATTGTACCAGGGACCCACGCCCTGTGTCTGATGGAGGAGTTCAAGTATCTCGGGGTCTTGTTCATGAGTGATGGGAAGAGGGATCATGAGATAGACCATAGGTTGGGTGCAGCATCGGCTGTACTGTGGTCTCTATACCAAACTATAGTAGTGAAGAGGGAGTTGAGCAATAAAATGAAACTCAATTTATTGGTCGATCTGCATCCCCATGCTCGCCTATGGTCATGAACTCTGGGTAATGACTGAAAGGATGAGATCTTGGATACAAGCGGCCGAAATGAGCTTCCTCCGGTGGGTTGCTGGGCATACTCTCCGTGATCAGGTGAGGAGCTTGGAGCTCAGAGTAGAACCACTGTGCCTTCGCATTGAGAGGAGCCAGCTGAAGTGGTTTGGGCATCTGACAAGGAAGTGTACCAGCTGGAGGAAGGCCCCAGGGTAGACCCAGGCCTTGCTGGAGGGATTATATCTCCCAACTGGAAATCCCCCAGGAGGAGCTTGTAGAAGTAAATTTGGACAAAGATGCCTGGCCATCTTTGCATGCCCTGCTGCCACCTCGATCCTGAAATGGATAAGTGGAAAAAAAGATGATGATGGCATGTCTTTGGAATGTGGGAGGAAACCGGAGCACCCAGAGTAAACCCACGTGGACACAGAAAGAACATGCAAACTCCACACAGGTGGAATCCAAAGCTGGGTTCAAACTGGGGACAATGGAGTTGTAAGAAACCGTGCCAACCACCATGCTGCCCAGAATATGAATGTAGATTTTTAAAAATACGCTGTGTGTGCACATTAACAGCACATTGTAGCTACCTCTAGACATCCCTTTGCCACCCCTCGGCCACCCCATATAAAAATTCCCAGAAATCCCTCTGCCTGTGGTGGTGGAGTAGTGTAACAGACTGCTGTGCCACTCAATCCCTGCATTTTATTGGCTAATTCAATTTGTTTATTGTGGTTACAGCATGACTTTTGTTTGTGTATATATTTTTATTATTTTCTCACACAAAAACCAACACAAACACTCACACAAACACATCCTCAATCTTGTTCGAACTCACTTTTCACATAATCAATACTTTTAGACCATTGATCAATAGTGGCAGCTCTGCTATGATATAATCTGGCAGTGGCACTCTAACATTAAAATATCCAAAAAGAAATTCAAAAATCCGACTTCAAAAGCAGACCAGACTCAACCCAGAATTTTAAAATAGTCTTCTTAGTTGCAGTACTAGTGGCCATTATTACTTTACTTCCACAAAATTTCATGTTGTAAACAGAGGCATCTCCGAACAAGAACATAGTTGAAGACAGAGGGAGATCCCACCCGAGCAGATAACATAATACATTCCCAGAGTTGTTTAACTGGGAGACACTGCCAGCATACATGCATAAATGTGCCAGTGACACCCAAAGAGCACTTATGACATAATTTACAGTGGTGCTTGAAAGTTTGTGAACCCTTTAGAATTTTCTATATTTTTGCATAAATATGACCTAAAACATCATCAGATTTTCACGAAAGTCCTACAAGTAGATAAAGAGAACCCAGTTAAACAAATGAGACAAAAATATTATACTTGGTCATTTATTTATTGAGGAAAATGATCCAATATTACATATTAGTGAGTGGCAAAAGTATGTGAACCTTTGCTTTCAGTATCTGCTGTGACCCCCCTGTGCAGCAATAACTGCAGCTAAACGTTTCCTGTAACTGTTGATCAGTCCTGCACACCGGCTTGGAGGAATTTTAGCCCCTTCCCTCTGTAACAGACCAGCTTCAGCTCTGGGATGTTTGGTGGGGTTTCCTCACATTAGCTGCTCACTTCAGGTCCTTCCCAACAATTTCTATTGGATTAAGGTCAGGACTTGACTTGGCCATTTCCAAAACATGAAACTTTATTTCTTCTTTAACCATTCTTTGGTGGAAACGACTTGTGTGCTTAGGGTCGTTGTCTTTGCTGCATGACCCACCTTCTCTTGATATTCAGTTCATGGACAGATTTCCTGACATTTTCCTTTAGAATTCTCTGATATAATTCAGGAATTCATTGTTCCATCAATGATGGCAAGCCGTCCTGGCCCAGATGCAGCAAAACAGGTCCAAACCATGATCCTACACCACCATGTTTCACTGATGGGATAAGGTTCTTATGCTGGAATGCAGTGTTTTCCTTACTCAAAAACAACGCTTTTCTTTTTTTAACCCAAAAAGTTCTATTTTGGTCTCATCCGTCCATAAAACATTCTTCCAATAGCCTTCTGGCTTGTCCACGTGATCTTTAGCAAACTGCAGACCAGCAGCAACGTTCTTTTTGGAAAGCAGTGGCTTTCTCCTTGTAACCCTGCCATGCACACCATTGTTGTTCTGTGTTCTTCTGATGGTGGACTCATGAACATTAGTCAATGTGAGAGAGGCCTTCAGTTGCTTAGAAGTTGTCCTGGGATTCTTTGTGACCTCGCCAACTATTACACGCCTTGCTCTTGGAGTGATCTTTGTTGGTCGACCACTCCTGGGGAGGGTAACAATGGTCTTGAAATTCCTCCATTTGTACACAATCTGTCTGACTGTGGATTGGAGGAGTCCAAACTCTTTAGAGATGGTTTTGTAACCTTTCCAGCCTGATGAGCATCAACAACTCTTTTTCCGAGGAACTCAGAAATCTCCTTTGTTTGTTCCATGATACACTTCCACAAACACGTGTTGTGAAGAGCAGACTTTGATAGATCCCTGTTCTTTAAATAAATCAGGGTGCCCACTCACACATGATTGTCATCTCATTGACTGAAAATACCTGACTCTCTAATTTCACCTTCAAATCCACTGCTAATCATAGAGGTTCACATACTTGATCAGACTGATCAATTGTTACAGGAAACGTTTAGTTGCAATTATTGCTGCACAGGGGGGTCACACCAGATACTGAAAGCAAAGGTTCACATACTTTTGCCACTCACTAGTATGTAATATTGGATCATTTTCCTGAATAAATAAATGACCAAGTATAATATTTTTGTCTCATTTGTTTAACTGGGTTCTCTTTATCTACTTTTAGGACTTGTGTGAAACTCTGATGATGTTTTAGTTTTAGGTCATATTTATGCAGAAATATAGAATATTCTAAAGGGTTCACAGCATGTCAAGAACCTTAGCTTTGTCTTCCTATAAAAGTGACTTAAGACTGGATTCCAGCTGACTGAGAAACTCAGTATGGTGTTAAACATTGTACAGATGAACCACTATCCACGAATCAATAATAGTCCAGCAAATAATGTGTTTGTTCGATAGACTAAGCATGAGTGGGATCCTTAATGATTCACTTGAATGAGTTAGTTTTATCTGATCTGCTTGCATGGATCCGATTAGAAAGAATTGAGTCCCCCTCCAGATGCATCATAGAAATACAGGCACAAAATACATGGAAAAATTTACTTTTACAAATTTAGCCTCTGAAGAAATGCCCATAGTCCTTCAGGTCTCGCAAAAACATGTGTCTCTCCTTTAAACCGTACCTTTAGTTTAGCCGGATAGATGAGGAAAGTCTCCACTCCTTTCTGCTTCAAAGATGCTATGCTGGAGACAAAAACTGCTACTAACTGCTGTGGTGTTTGGAGAAATTTGGGAAGGTGAGGAGCTTGGCTTGGTCATGCGAAAGTGGAGCTCCAGCATTTCTGTATGCCGCCAAAATGTGCTGCCGATTGTTGTATCGCAGGAGCTTGAAGATCAGCATGCGAGGTCGTGCAGTGGAGACTGACCGATCGTTGGTATCACAGTGGGCTCACTATATCTCGAACACCCGGCCGGTAAGGACAGGCAGGTTCACAGAAAGGCTTTTCTGCAAAAAACTAACTGGGTCATCTCCCCCAATCTCTCCGGGGAGTCCTAAGAAGCAATGGTTTGAAATTAAACCCCTGTCCTCCATCTCTGTCAGAATATTATCAATTAATTGGATCTGAGATGGGCACAAATCAACCTATCCCGCCATCTTGGCTGATGCCCACCCGGAAGTCCCCAGCATGACATTATTTTATTTTCTATGTAATACATCAAATAAAGATATGTTGTGCAGCAGAATCTTAAATCACATCATACTCAAGCTTTGCTATCAATTATCAAAAGACAAAAAGATTATCAAAGATAAAAATTTGAAGTCACTCTGACTCTGAATCACTTTGACTCTGGTGGTGAGCACACTCAGCGCGATCGCGCATGCGCCAGCCCCGACGTGGCGTAATGCGTGAAAGTGGCGACACCTGTTGTCAGGGCTATATAAGTACACCTTGCAGTCCACACAGGTTGTCGCAGCATCTCGGCTCGGGCTTCTGACGCATGCGTGAACCCGTACGCCATCGGCGTTAGTCTTGTTTGGTTTTCCTCAGTGGTTGAGTGGTATTTGCTCATAACTGACGTGGCCGTCCAGTGTTCAATCCTCAGCCACTGAGGTCGTTGTCCTTTTTTTGGTTTATTTCACTTTCCTTTTATATTTTTTGTTTCTTTTATTTATTTACATTTTGGTTCATCATTTCCATCTGGAGCTAACTGCATTTGGGCCCTAAAACCCATTATTCTTTTGCTTTCATGGTTCACCATCTTTTTGGGCGAACCATAACAATTTCAGGAAACGTATGTGGTGCTAAAGTTAAGAGATCATATTCTAGCTTTGCTATGAAATTATCAAAACACACAAAAAAAGCTAATTTTAAGTTTATTTCAGGAAACTTACAGTATGTGGTGCTAAAGTTAAGAGAAAATTAACAGACTTAAAATTGGTTATGTCTAAACAGAGGTCAGGGGACTTTTTCTGATATGGGCTGTGAGAAGATTTTCACACAGACAGTATAGAGAAGATGACTGAAAGTGGCTATGAGGGTGAGCCCTTTGAAAAAAGGGCAGTTATCACGTGACATCAACTGATAAGTGGCCTTGGTTGCCATATTTGTTGATAATAATAATAATAATAGTAATAGTAATAATAATAATAATAAACAGAAGAAACTGTTAATTAAATAAACTGGTTAATTTAATTAAATGGATGAAATAAGGTTTTTAGACAGGTATGAGAGCAAATTTATATTAAGACAAAATCCAATACTGCCAGGTCTAAAGATGCAGCTTGTGAAAAGTTATTCTCTGTGTTTAAAACCTTGTGTGCAATGGACCTAACAAAAAAGCAAACATGGAAGAAAAGGAAAGTATGGAAAGAAGCAATGAAACAGCTGTACTTTGCTTGCCTGACTTCTCAGCACTTAAGCCACCAAAGCTTATCCTTTGTTACCACAGATTATACTAGTTCACTGCAGAGAGGTGTTCTCCACATGATACCCAAGGCAGCAAAATCCATGCTTGACAAACTGCCTTTAAAATGGGTACTCTGATAGGTTGAGGTTCCCCTGTGAGACCAGGAACAAACCAGCCATGAAAAGGGTGTAGAAGAAGGAAACCCTCAGAGGACAGAGATATCACTGTCGGAGAGGACAAGGTTGGTTAGGCACATACTGCTCACAGGTGCAGAGTGGTGCTTGGTGTCCAGCAGGTCAATGAAGCGGGGAGGACTGTCAGGAAGGTAAAGTCATGGAGCATAGGAAAGATCAGGGCTGACACAGTAAGGTGGATGGAGGTGCATTATACCTCAACTACACAGACTGAAATATGAACAGGAACTTTGGTTAATATTTTTACTGGTTTAAACTGTGCTTATATGATCATTAAAAATATGACTGTATCAGCATGATTTCATGTTAATAACAATACATATTAGACACCTTGTTTGAAACCATTAATTAAAAAATTATGTTTAGGTAAGTTGTTGTGGCTTTTCATTTGATTTGACTGAAACCCACCAAAATTGTTCCCACTCACAATCCTGCCAAATTGTCCATGGGACTGAGTACAACATCCATCCTACGAAGTCAAATTGCATGCATAAGAAGCAATTAATCACATTGTAATGAGTTAATCAAGCACAAATGGGTAAGTCACACATCAATAAGTATTACTCATCACGATGCATAAGACCTGATGTATGTACAAATGTATGAAATGAATATATGTTGCAAAAGATAGGCTGCATTCTTTGTTTTACAAATTATTTGCTTTAATAGGGTGGCACACCCACACCCCCAATCTCGTCACTTCCTCACTTACACCAACCTCCCAAAACTATCTTATGTGAAAGCATCCTTCACTTAGTGAAGCCACTGCAGAGGAGCATGATCTAAACAGAGGGTGAAGAGTCATCATAACCACAGAGCACCAACATGACATTCCTGGACAAACTCTGTCCTTGTCTAATGTCATTTTGTAACACAAAATGGAAAGATAAATCAGAGGAATACAATAAGGGACTTACGACTGATACAGTCTTACAATGTACAATCCAAACAATTGCGAGTTAAGGGACCTTCTGGCCCATTGTAGAGTGCCTTAACCACTGTGTCACTACAGTTCTTGATGTCTACATGATGAATTAACCTCACCTTATCCACGATATCCAAGGCAGCTCCAATGCCTTGTTTCAAAAACAGATCTCCATGCAGAGGTGTGTTAGGGTTTGGAAACATTCGGGACTAAGATCAAAACATCTGGGACTGAAAGGGTCGTATTGACAATTTTCACAGTTAAATAAAATCAAGTTTTGTATATAGTGTGTACTCTACTCAACTTTACAATCCAAAACTTTACCTACCACAATTGAAAGTCATGGATTAGGCTAATTGATTACCTTAAATTTATTAGGAGTTGCGCTGATCCCCATCTTATGACGTTTGAGTGCAGCGTCGACTCGTGTTGGTCTGGGTATGCTCAGGAGCGATTGCGCTATTGGCGACACCTGCTGGCTCGTGTATATAAGTGCACTCTTGTGCTCAGTCAGGTGTCATGTCATTGTTTGGCACTGGGACCTCATCCATCTCGGTTTTGCTGCGAATTAGGGAAAGCTGGGAGCAATTGCCGGTCAGGAGGCTGCTGGTAACAGGTAGGGCATAGACGTTAGAGCAGGGCAAGTATTCCACCTTTGTTTCCCGGTTGCCTTCTCCTTGGTGGTGTTGGCCCACTCGCTGCGGCGAGGTGCTCCCCGCCTTCTCCCTCGCACATCTTCAGCCTCTGGGCTTCATTAAGCCACCCCTCCCTCCGTGCTTTTTTGAAAGGACACCGTGCTGCTCGTTAATCAGTCTCATCCTTTCATTGCCGCATCACGTTCCATACATCATGGGAGTCACTGTGATTCGCTTTCGGGATTCTCCGCGTGGGTACCGACACTGTGTGCAAGCTTGTACCCATAACCCTAGTTGCGTAGTGGAGCTACACCATAAGGGTACCTCAGCGTAGGGGCGCTAAGCACTTATGGCATTCGTTTTTGTTGAGGGTTTTGTTTCTTTTTTTCAGTGGTTGAGTGGCACATTTGGTTTACAGAGCGGTAACCGATGCTTTCAGCCAGGGTTCAATCCTTCATTCACTGCATTTGTTTTATTTATTTATATTTTGGTTCACTATTTCCATCTGGAGCTAACTGCAATTGGGTCCAAAAACTCAGTTTTATTTTTATTTTCACAATTTACTGTTTTTATAATGGTGAATCGTAACAAAATTGGCCCCAATGTGAGTATGCAGTGGTATGATTTCCTATTTTCTTGCATGTTTGTCACACTTAATTGTTTTGGAACATCAAACCAATTTAAATATTAGTCAAAGACAACACAAGTAAACACAAAATGCAGTTTTTAAATGAAGGTGTTTATTGTTAAGGGAGAAAAAAAATCCAAACCTACATGGCCCTGTGTGAAAAAGTGAAAAAGCCCCCTAAACCTAATAACTGGTTTGGCCACCCTTAGCAGCAACAACTGCAACCAAGCATTTGCCATAACTTGCAATGAGTCTTTTACAGCGTTGGAGGGGAATTGTGGCCACTCATCTTTGCAGAATTGTGGTAATTCAGCCACATTGGAGGGTTTTCCAGCATGAACGGCCTTTTTAAGGTCATGCCACAGCATCTCAATGGGATTCAGGTCAGGACTTTGACTAGGCCACTCCAGAGTCTTCATTTTGTTTTTATTCAACCATTCAGAGCTGGACTTGCTGCTGTGTTTTGGATCATTGTCCTGCTGCAGAACCCAAGTTTATTTCAGCTTGAGGTCACGAACAGCTGGCCAGACATTTTCCTTCAGGATGTTTTGGTAGACAGCAGAATTCATAGTTCCATTTATCACAGCAAGTCTTCCAGGTCCTGAAGCAGCAAAACAGCCCCAGACCATCACACTACCACCCCCATATGTTACTGCTGCTATGATGTTCTTTTTCTGAAATGCTCTGTTACTTTTACACCAGATGTAATGGGACACACCTTCCAAAGAGTTCAACTTTTGTCTCATCAGTGCACAGAATGTGTTCCCAAAAGTCTTGGGGATCATCAAGATGTGTTCTGGAAAAACTGAGACGAGCTTTAATGTTCTTTTTGCTCAGCAGTGGTTTTCATCTTGGAACTGTGCCATGCAGGACATTTTTGCTCAGTCTCTTTTCTTATGATGGAGGCATGAACACTGACCTTAACTGAGGCAAGTGAGGCCTGCAGTTCTTTGGATGTTGTTGTGGGGTCTTTTGTGACCTCTTGGATGAGTCGTTGCTGCGCTCTTGGGGTAATTTTGGTCGGCCGGCCACTCCTGGGAAGATTCACTACTGTTCCATGTTTTCGCCATTTGTGGATAATGGCTCTCACTGTGGTTAGCTGGAGTCCCAAAGCTTTAGAAATGCCTTTATAACCCTTTCCAGACTGATAGATCTCAATTACTTTCTTTCTCAGTTGTTCCTGAATTTCTTTGGATCTCGGCATGTGTACCTTTTAACGATCTTTTGGTGTACTTCACTTTGTCAGGCAGGTCCTATTTAAGTGATGTCCTGATTGAGAACAGGTGTGGCAATAATCAGGCCTGGGTGTGGCTAGAGACAGTGAACTCAGGTGTGATAAACCATAGTCATGTTTTAACAAGGGGACGGCAATCACTTTTTCACAGAGGGCAAAGTAGGTTTGGATTTTTTTTTTCCCCCTTAATAATAAACACCTTCATATAAAAACTGCATTTTTTGCTTACTTGTGTTGTCTTTGACTAACATTTAAATTAGTTTGATGTTCCGAAACATTTAAGTGTAAAATCAGGAAGGGCGCAAACACTATTTCACACCACTGTATATATATGACTAGTTTCAAAATAACCTTGACTGTTGATGTTAACTCTGTCTGTTGTTGAATGGCCTTTGATGCTGAAGAATTTTGTTTGTTTGTTTGTTTAAAATAACAAAAAAAAAATTACTTTTGCCTTACCTCAACTATTAATCTAACTTTTCGTTTTTAAATTGATAACAATATCTTCAAATTCATGTCCTAAGAATAAACTTATTTGCATAAGCCATTTTTGAGCAAAATGCAAAAACTGCCATAGTGAAACGACATCTACAATTGAAGTGTATCTGGAGGTTCTCTAGTGTGACTTTTTGCTAAGAAACTGAAAATATTAATTAAAGATTTCAGTGTTTCCAAAAGTTAGCAACCCATAAAATTTGACCTTTTTTAGTTTTGAAAACTGAACCTTTAATTTTTCTTCATATAATTAAATAAAGCTCCATTCATTCACTTATTCATCCATCTAATTATCCATCTCCAGTTCAGCTTCTGTTATGTGCAAGATTCATGTCAAACTATACTATGAAGAAAAAAACTGCAACTATGGAATGGACCAAGGAGAAACCTGCTTCTTTGCTAAAATAATATACTTCAATGGCTTATGTCTACTGAGTGCTATCATTATAACTTGTATTTAATTTTATTTATTCTGAAGCAATGAACATTAGACATTTTTAAAAAAGGTGCAGAAACTATATACGGCAAGCATATATACCTCAAACACCTCACAGGCTAATTTTCTTGAAAAAAAAAACAGAAAGAGGGGGTACTTTCTTTTAGAATATCCTATGCATGTCTTTTCAATGCGGTTAATCAATAAAGATGAATATATAACTGCAGAATGTTGTGTCATGAGGATGCGTGTGAACACAGTCATACTCAACTGGAACAAATAAGACCATTTTTAATTCGATAATTTACTGTGGAGAGTGAATACAGTATGTAAACTCATTATATTTCACTGAATTATTACATTATTACAAACATTGTTTTACTTCAGCATTAGTCAAGAAAATGCTATCACTAACACTAATTTCAATACTGACATGATAAAGTGTAATTAACTTATATCCACTTGCAAAATACTGCTTAGTATTAGTCAAATGTATGTATTTATTTATATTTTACAAATAATAATTAATTCACTTTCATTCCTTTATTTACAGCCAGCGTCTGCTCCAATTGCTTTCAGTCTGACTGTGCCTGTGCTCTCCATTTTCCTTTTAAAACATGACAAGACCATTCAATCACTCTTCAAACAATCAAGGCATACATTGTTTTTTAGAAATTAAATTTTCATATTAATCTCTGATGTGCTCCCAGTCAGTTCTGTACTGCACTCAATTCATTCAGGGCTCAAATCTCGAGTGAGTAACCCTATCGTTGCCACTAAACTGTACTTCTGACAAGGCTCAATCCACTGCCTATGCTGTTGACCTTGCAGGATGGGTAAGGAATGGATCAGTTGGGTGTGAACTTGTATCCATGGCAAAATTCTACTGCTCTGGCCTTCTGTCTCTTTGGCCGCATACAAGGTGTCATAGACATTGAAGAACCCTCTAATGTCTGAACTCTGCAGCTTCCTGGGAGTCTGGAATTGTCTGACTTAGACTAACGGTTATATGATCTGCTCAAAATGGATGCTCCATTCATTGGGGAGAACCCCAAGAACAGGCCATGCAGTCTTTGAAGGACAAGCTATGCATGGCCCCCTGCCTGGCATATCCTGACTATCAGAAATAATTGCATCTGGAAGCTGGATTCTCCAATAATTGTAGGAGTGTGTCAACTCTGTCTCAACTCATGATCAAGACAAATGGGTGGTAGCTCTACAGAGCTTCAATGTGGAAGTATGATCTGCCCAAAACTTAAAATGTCCCCTTGTTATGGGGCACATGGCCTGTCAACGAGATCAGGACGATGCCAGGACCACTCAGGTTAGACAAATCCTCTGACCTGTACATATCAATCACAACTACTATGAACCATACATCAGCAAAGATATGATTACAGAATACATGGATGGAAGTTCTTTCCATTACACACAAACCCAGATCCATGCTGGGTTAAGTGTAATATGGGTTAATGACACACCGAGAAAGACCCCAAGAGTTTGAACTGGAAATTCAATCATCCCAGTATGCAGAAGTAGCAGGAATACTAATCATACTCAAATTAGCTGAAGAAAAGAGCGTCCAAACCTTGGTAATCTGCACAGACTCTAACTATATACATCTCAGCTTCACGGGTAATTTGGTGCTATAGAAGGGCAGTGTATTTTTGACCTTGAACATAAACTTTGTCAAAGATAAGGTGCTATTCATGGCTTGTGAGCACCTGGTAGGCATGCTAGTCTGCTGGAAGAAAGTTAAGGGACACACTTATGTCACTTGAAAAAACAGAATGCTCAATGACCGGCTCAAGCACCTCACCTCAAGGTTCTACACGCCCGTGATCCCCCTCCATTAGTTGGATGATTCGCTACTTCACCAGCCTCGACACCCGCAACTTTTCCAATGAAGACCTTGGCCGATTCTCAATACCAAGTACGCGAAGTTTGGACTTGTGTACTTCCTAGTTTGGACTTGACAAGTTTGACTTGCGAGTACATTCTCCCGATGAAGGCAGGACGCAGTTTGGTTATTCTACAGCAGCGTACTTGGCTTTGGAGACAAGACACTTTACTTTTTACACCTAGATAAAATTCTAAAACATGTTGTATAAAGCCAGTGCTCAGATCTTTTACTTTCCATTGAATAGTTTAATCTATGTGTAACAACTTTCCAAACATAAGCAAGCACCAAACAAGTCTGATTTTAAAAGGGAATTTAATTCTGAACTTCAATGTTTATTAGATAAGTCATATTTAGAATACAGGTTGAATAAATATTACATATAATGCATAATAAATACGTTAATAACTTTATTTTACTATTTATAAACTTTATTTATAATGGTCTGAGCATTTGTTATGTAAGTTTTATCTTGATAAACTGACCGCATAGTTGAATTTTAAACAACTACATTCTCGCCTAAAAAAACTTCATTCCGTGACACAATAGCAGTATTACTTTGAAAATTATACACTGCTCAAAAAAATATAGGGAACACTTAAACAACACAATATAACTCCAAGTAAATCAAACTTCTGTGAAATCAAACTGCCACTTAGGAAGCAACACTGATTGACAATCAATTTCACATGCTGTTGTGCAAATGGAATAGACAAAAGGTGGAAATTATTGGCAATTAGCAAGACACACTCAATAAAGGAGTGGTTTTGCAGGTGGGGACCACAGACCACTTCTCAGTACCTATGCTTTCTGGCTGATGTTTTGGTCACTTTTGAATATTGGTGGTGCTTTCACACTCGTGGTAGCATGAGACGGACTCTACAACCCACACAAGTGGCTCAGATAGTGCAGCTCAGCCATGATGGCACATCAATGCGAGCTGTAGGCAAGAAGGTTTGCTGTGGTCTTTTCTTTTTTTTTTTTTTTCCCCTTTTTTTTTTTTTTTTTTTTTTTTTTCCTTTTTTTTTTTTTTTTTTTTTTTTTTTTTTTTTTTTTTTTTTTTTTTTTTTTTTTTTTTTTTCTTTTTTTTTTTTTTTTTTTTTTTTTTTTTTTTTTTTTTTTTTTTTTTTTTTTTTTTTTTTTTTTTTTTTGAGAATTTTTTTTTTTTTTTTTTTTTTTTTTTTTTTTTTTTTTTTTTTTTTTTTTTTTTTTTTTTTTTTTTTTTTTTTTTTTTTTTTTTTTTTTTTTTTTTTTTTTTTTTTTTTTTTTTTTTTTTTCTTTTTTTTTTTTTTTTTTTTTCCTTTTTTTGGTCACTTTTGAATATTGGTGGTGCTTTCACACTCGTGGTAGCATGAGACGGACTCTACAACCCACACAAGTGGCTCAGATAGTGCAGCTCAGCCATGATGGCACATCAATGCGAGCTGTGGCAAGAAGGTTTGCTGTGTCTGTCAGCGTAGTGTCCAGAGGCTGGAGGTGCTACCAGGAGACAGGCCAGTACACCAGGAGACGTGGAGGAGGCCATAGGAGGGCAACAACCCAGCAGTAGGACCGCTACCTCCGCCTTTGTGCAAGGAGGAACAGGAGGAGCACTGCTAGAGCCCTGCAAAATGACCTCCAGCAGGCCACAAATGTGCATATGTCTGCACAAACAGTTAGAAACCGACTCCATGAGGATGGTATGAGGGCCCGACGTCCACAGATGGGGGTTGTGCTCACAGCCCAACACCATGCAGGATGCTTGGCATTTGTCAAAGAACACCAGGATTGGCTTCACAGATGAAAGCAGGTTCACACTGAGTACATGTGACAGAGTTTGGAGACGCCATGGAGAGGGATCTGCTGCCTGCAACATCCTTCAGCATGACCGGTTTTGCAGTGGGTCTGTAATGGTGTGGGGTGGCATTTCTTTGGAGGGCCGCACAGCCCTCCATGTGCTCGCCAGAGGTAGGCTGACTGCCATTAGGTACCGAGATGAGATCCTCAGACCCCTTGTGAGACCATATGCTGGTGCGGTTGGCCCTGGGTTCCTCCTAATGCAGGACAATGCTAGACCTCATGTGGCTGGAGTGTGTCAGCAGTTCAGCATTGAGGCTATGGGAGTTGTAGGGAGGTCATACAGGCACGTGGAGGCCACACACAATACTGAGCCTCATTTTGACTTCTTTTAAGGACATTAAATCAAAGTTGGATCAGCCTGTAGTGTGTTTTTCCACTTTAATTTTGTGTGTGACTCCAGGCCTCTATTGGTTAATACATTTGATTTCCATTGATGGTTTCTGTGTTATTTTGTTGTCAGCACATTCAACTTTGTACAGAACAAAGTATTCAATGAGAATATTTCATTCATTCAGATCTAGAATGTGTTTTCTGAGTGTTCCCTTTATTTTTTTGAGCAGTGTACATCCAGTTTTATTAGATTCATATTTAGAACAGGTTGAACAAAAATTACATATAATGCATAATAAATACCTTAATAACTTTATTTTATTATATATAAACTTTATTTATTATGGTCTGAGCATTTGTTATGTAAGTTTTATCTTGATAAACTGACCCCATAGTTGAATTTTAAACAACTACATTCTCGCCTAAAAAAATGTTATAACTTCATTCCGTGACACAATAGCAGTATTACTTTGAAAATTATACACTGCTCAAAAAAATAAAGGGAACACTTAAACAACACAATATAACTAGAAAGGAAATCAAAGTTCTGTGAAATCAAACTGTCCACTTAGGAAGCAACACTGATTGACAATCAATTTCACATGCTGTTCCTGGAAGATGAAGGCATTGAGGCTATGGGAGTTGTAGGGAGGTCATACAGGCACGTGGAGGCCACACACAATACTGAGCCTCATTTTGACTTCTTTTAAGGACATTACATCAAAGTTGGATCAGCCTGTAGTGTGTTTTTCCACTTTAATTTTGTGTGTGACTCCATATCCAGGCCTCCATTGGTTTATACATTTGATTTCCATTGATGATTTTTGTGTGATTTTGTTGTCAGCACATTCAACTTTGTACAGAACAAAGTATTCAATGAGAATATTTCATTCATTCAGATCTAGAATGTGTTTTCTGAGTGTTCCCTTTATTTTTTTGAGCAGTGTACATCCAGTTGGGGGTCCTCTCATCTGCCATTACCGAGCAGACAATGCATTGTGGGATATTTCGCTGTTCAAGTACGCACAAATCTGCTCCGATGCATCCTCAATAATATGGGCAGAGCAAGAACACATTCAGGGATTTGGAGAGTACTTGGTTAGATGCGAACTTAGAAATTGAACAGTACTTGGGCTGCGACTGATGACGTTTCAAAAGTATGCAAGAACACAAGTACAGAAAAGTCCCCATATTGAGAAACGGCGCTTGACTCTGTTCCAGAGTTGCACATCATCAAGGGCCTACTCGTTCATGGCGCTCAAGCCTTCACTTTTCCTGTGCTTGTAACTATTTTGCGTGACACTGGTGCGGCCCAGTCATTTTTGCTTAGTAATGTTTTACCTTTATCAGAGGAAACATATTCTGAGGCAGAAAGAATAGTTCAAGGAGCTATTCATGGCTTGTGAGCACCTGGTAGGTAATGTTTGGGGTACTTAACTATTCCTTTGCATTCCGTTTATTTGGAGTCTGAGTTGTTTTCTGTCAAGGTTGATGTTGGAGTTGTGCATAGTTACCGATTTCTGGAGTAACATTTATTCTTGGGAATGATTTAGCTGGGGGAAAGGTTCCTTCTGTACCAGAGGTTGTGTTTGATCCTATGTCCGGGGCTCATTCTGTGCTTCTGGATGGTGGTGAAGGGAATCGAACAGTTTTTCCTGCCTGTGTAGTAACGCATGCTCAGTCGCTCAAGGTTCAGGATGTAATAGATCTGTCTGATTCCTTTTTGCATTTTGATTTGGCTGTTAAACCCTTGGATTGTAAAGCCCTGCTTTATCAAGTTTGCCTAATAAAATTTCAGACTTGAGTTGGTGTGACACCAGGGAGCAGCTTGGTTATGAGCAGAAGAATGACCCATACTTGAGGTAGCATGAGGGTTTGGTATAGTAGGTAAAAACACAGCCTATTTCTGAGATAAAAAATATTCTGATTCGAAGGTGGGTTTCTCCTGGTTTGCCTGAAACTGAGTTGGAGTGGAATGCCATGTACCAAACTGTAGTTCCTGCTGCCTATCATTTACAAGTTTTGGCTTTGGAACATAACCATTGTTAATCTGGTCACTTGGGTATAATAAAACACTTATAAATGCATTTTACAACATTTATTTTGGCCTGGTCTGAAAACTCACTAACTGGGAAGCTCAATCAGATTATTCCTCCTGCTCCTCTTAAGCCCATACCTGCACTTGGAGAGCCTTGTGAAACAATAATAACGGATTGTGTAGGGCCCTTGCCAAAGACAAAATCAGGACATCAGTATTTCCTGATGCTGATGTGCAGTGTTTCGTGATTTCCCGAAGCCATTCCATTACGTACTCTAAAAGCAAATGCTATTGTGAAGGCTGTGATCAAATTTTGTTAAAATTTTGGATTACTGAAATGTGTTCAGAACGATCAAGGTTCTAATTTTATGACCAAACTGTTTGCCCAGGTATTGACCCAACTGTCAATTAGGCACAAGATATCTAGAGCCTACCATCCCGAGCCACAGAGAGCATTGGGGCGTTTTCACCAAATTTTGAAATTGATGTTGCACAAGTATTGTTTTGATACTGGTCGTGATTGGGATGAGGTTGTTCCACTGGTGCTCTTTGGTGTTCGGGAAAGTGCTCAAGAGTCTCATGGTTTCAGCCCTGCACAGCTGGATTTTGGACATTCGGTAAAGGGACCTTTAAAACTTTTGATGGACCAATGGTTGGGTCATCATCAACAAACTTGCTTGATTAGGTTAGTGGTTTTAGGGAATGTCTTCATTTTGCCTGTGATGCTGCTAAAATTATGTTGGTTTCTGCCCAGTTGAAGATGAAGAAACATTTTGATGAAGGTGCTATGCCTCAATCTTTTCAGCCAGGGGATAAAGTTTTGGTTTTGTTGCCCATTTCAGGGTTCTCTTTGGAGAACAGTATGAGATTGAGGGGAAGCTCAGTGATACTGGTTATGTGGTAAGAACCCCTCATCGTAAACTCAAGAACAGAGTAAATATCATGTAAATATGGTAAAACATTAGGTGAGGAAAGCTACAGTTGCGTATCGGGGAAGAAGGTTGGTGGTGGCTGTGTTAAACCTGTAGAGGTTAAGGTTGAAACCCCTGTAGTTTCCAGTACCAATGACTAAACGTGAGTCGCGATGTTTTCTCGGGATGGTAGGTTACTACCGTGGGATCTGTAGGAATTTTGCAACTGTTGTATTTCCTCTTATGGCACTCCTTCAACTTTCTAGCGTGTTTATTTGGTCTTTGAAGTTTATATCCATGTTTATATCACTTTGTAGTTTTTGTGGGTTCCAGCTCACAGAAACTGGTGGTTTATACTGACCATAACCCCATTGTATTTTTGAACCATATGTACAATTCTAATCAGCTGTTAATGCGTTGGGTGTTGTTGGTTCAGGAGTACAATTTGGTCATTTGGCATAAATGTGGTTTAGATAATGGTTTGGCTGATGCTTTTTCTAGAAAGTAGATGAAGTAATTAAAACCACTTTTTTATTATGTAACATTTTGTTACATCCTGGAATGTATGATTGATTGGTTTGTTCCAAGATTGTCCTGCCCCTATTGCCCTATTGTCTGTCTTCTTTTTTTAGTAACTATTTGATCAGCCAGCTAATTGCCTCTGCCACAGCTGATTGGAGAGTCACGGATTGAGTCATGGACGAAGACTCATTTTTACATTTACATTTACATTTACAGCATTTAGCAGACACCCTTATCCAGAGCGACTTACAATTGATACAGTCTTACAATCCAAGCAATTGTGGGTTAAGGGCCTTGCTCAAGGACCCAACAGTGGCAGCTTGGCAGAGGTGGGATTTGAACCCTGGTCCAGAGGTCGGTACCTTAACCACTAGGCTACCACAGCTGCGTTAATGTGATTGTTCTTATTACTTTTGGTTTGTTAAATTAGTTATTGTTTTTGAAAATCCCTGAGGCTAAACATACAGGTTACTTAACTGAATTCCACGATGTTGAAAATTTGCATGCAATGTGTCACAGTTGTAGGGGTGACCATTTTCTCATGTTTACTTGGAAGTGAGGTAGGTTAGTAAACTGTACCTTGTTTCATTTTTCTTTCCTGGCAGCAGGGAAGGTAGGCAATAGGATTGGGGATTTGTTTGTTGTTTTGGCATGTAACTCACCCTGAAGCCATTCTTGTGACTTTAATATTCGATATTTTGGATAAAATCAATTGAGGTTGTAACAATACCCTAGGATGGATATTGTGGGCATGTGAAATGCCCACAATATCCACAGTAAAGAGCAAGCAGTTCTCCTGACAGTACTCAGACCATGCCATAATCTCCTTATCCAGCCAGGAGATTGATGGGTTGTGTTTACATAACCATGGTAACCCGAGAATTGGGTACAAATTGGGTGAGCATCAGAATGAAGTGCGCCAACAGAAATATGGACAGGCTGAGTGATTTGGGTCACTATTCCCTTGCCAACAGGATCTCCGTCTGCTGCAGCCAACTTGAGTGGCAGTGTCACCGGTTCCATTGGAGAGTTTCTCAACCAGGTCCACATGGATGAAACTCCCTTTGGCTCCAAATCAAAGCTGAAAACACATGAACAGTCTTGGTGCAAGCAATGACTACTGTAGGAAAAACGACTTAGATACCTACCCAATGTGGTATTACTCACCACATTGTTGCATGAGTTGAGAGTTGTGTTTGGGTCATTACTCCGCTTAAATATGAATGCTTTTCTGTAAAAATACTAACAAGCACTTCCACTAGTGGTGTCTGTGTTCTCCCTCATCATAAGTCTTTACTCCTACTTGTCTCTTTTGAAGAATGAGTGAATCCACTGTGTCAATTAGCAAACATAATTTTTGGTCATTGTAGGACGTATTCTTTCTAGATATTTCACTTTCAGAAAATGAACAATAGTATGCACATGCATGCAGTCACGGCAGACCTTGATGACTTACTGCAGGAAAGTCAAGTCAAGTCAAGTCAGATCTACTGGTCTTTCTCAAAAAATTTGCATATTGTGATAAAGTTAATTCTTTTCCGTAATGTAATGATAAAAATTAAACTTTCATATATTTTAGATTCATTGCACACCAACTGAAATATTTCAAGTCTTTTATTGTTTTGATACTGATGATTTTGGCATTACAGCTTATGAAAACCCAAAATCTCACAAAAATTAGCATTATTCATCCGACCCATAAAAGAAAGTGTTTTTAATACAAAAAAAAGTCAACCTTCAGATTATTATGTTTATGTTTATGCACTCAATACTTGGTCAGGAATCCTTTTGCAGAAATGACTGCTTCAATGCGGCGTGGCATGGAGGCAATCAGCCTGTGGCACTGCTGAGGTGTTATGGAGGACCAGGATGCTTTGATAGCGGCCTTAAGCTCATCCAGAGTGTTGGGTCTTGCGCGTCTCAACTTTCTCTTCACAATATCCCACAGATTCTCTATCGGGTTCAGGTCAGGAGAGTTGGCAGGCCAATTGAGCACAGTAATACCATGGTCAGTAAACCATTTACCAGTGGTTTTGGAACTGTGAGCAGGTGCCAGGTCGTGCTGAAAAATGAACTCTTCATCTCCATAAAGCTCTTCAGCAGAAGTGCTCCAAAATCTCCTGATAGCTAGATGCATTGACCCTGCCTTTGATAAAACATAGTGGACCAACACAGCAGCTGACATGGCACCCCAGAACATCACTGACTGTGGGTACTTGACACTGGACTTCAGACATTTTGGCATTTCCTTCTCCCCAGTCTTCCTCCAGACTCTGGCACCTTGATTTTCGAATGACATGCAAAATTTGCTTTCATCCGAAAAAAGTACTTTGGACCACTGAGCAACAGTCCAGTGCTGCTTCTCTGTAGCCCAGGTCAGGCGCTTCTGCCACTGTTTCTGGTTCAAAAGTGGCTTGACCTGGGGAATGCAGCACCTGTAGCCCATTTCCTGCACACGCCTGTGCATGGTGGCACTGGATGTTTCTACTCCAGACTCAGTCCACTGCTTCCGCAGGTCCCCCAAGGTCTGGAATCGGCTCTTCTCCACAATCCTTCTCAGGGTCCGGTCACCTCTTCTCGTTTGTGCAGCGTTTTCTGCCACACTTTTTCCTTCCCACAGACTTCCCACTGAGGTGCCTTGACACAGCACTCTGGGAACAGCCTATTCGTTCAGACATTTCTTTCTGTGTCTTACCCTCTTGCTTGAGGGTGTCAATGATGGCCTTCTGGACAGCAGTCAGGTCGGCAGTCTTACCCATGATTGCGGTTTTGAGTAATGAATCAGGCTGGGAGTTTTCAAAAGCCTCAGGAATCTTTTGCAGGTGTTTAGAGTTAATTCGTTGATTCAGATAATTAGGTTAATAGCTCGTTTAGAGAACCTTTTCATGATATGCTAATTTTGTGAAATAGGAATTTTGGGTTTTCGTGAGCTGTATGCCAAAATCATCAGTATTAAACAATAAAAGACTTGAAAATTCAGATGGTGTTGCAATGACTCTAAAATATCTGAAAGTTAATTTTATCATGACATACGGAAAATTAAAACTTTATCACAATATGCAAATTTTTTGTTGAGAAGGACAGTATTATTTATTATAGCACAATTTTACAAGGGCAGTGTCTCAAAGCAACTTTACAAGTTTAGATTATCTCCTAATAACTACGTCCAATCCCAAATTGAGCAAGCCTAGGGCGACAGTGGAAAGGAAAAACTCCCTGAGTGTTATAGGAAGAAACCTTGGGAGGACCAAGACTCAAAAAGGGACCCAACCTCCTTGGGCGGCGTAGATGATAAATGTAAGAGCGAAACTAAAGTCATGGAGTCAAAGTTCTAATAAAATGGGAAGTATGCACATCGGCATTAAGTGGCCCGGGTATGGTGGGGCTGGAGCTGATGACAGAAGCAGCTTGAGTGGAGCTGCAGCAGATAAACATCATGTGTGGGGCTGGAACCGGCACCGGAACACAGCTCGGAGAGAAAACAGAAAATGTAATTAGTTATTGATTAAGAGCACAGTGTCTATTAACAATCACTGATGCCATGTGTAGCATGAGACCCCGGCAGCATTAGCTATAGCAGCATAGCTAGAAAGAGGAGAAATGGTAGGAAACACAGCCAAGAGGGATCACATGAGACATTGGCAACCCCACGGGAGGCAGAAGACAGCAACCCAACGTCTCTGGTCACCATAAGGCTCTTTGACTATGAACCCCCAGCTCTGCCCTTATTCTAAGGCAAGGATGCACGAGTCAAATCACGAGGACCGACGCCCAGTTCAGCCAGACCGCCCACTGGACACTCCCGGCTAGCGGACAAGGCAGGCAGGCCAGACATGACTCCAGGCTCTGGCCCCAGTGACCCAAGCCATGCATCCTGGTCTAAATCTAGTCAAAAAAATCTAGTAAAAAGGTATGTCTTTAGCCTAGACTTAAAACTTAAGAGAGTGTCTGAATCTCGAACGAAAGTGGGAAGTTTATTCCATAGTTGGGGGGCCATGTATGAGAAAGCCTTTCCCCCGGCTGTGACTTTTTTAATTCTAGGAACTAAAAGAAGTCCTGCACCCTGCGAACAAAGTAGACGAGTTGGATTGTAAAACTCTAAGAGTTCACTCAGATAATGTGGGGCCAGGCTATGTAGAGCTTTAAAAGTTACAAGAAGTATTTTGTAATCAATGCGGAATTTGACTGGTAACCAGTGTAGTGATGATAGAACAGGAGTGATATGATCAAATTTTCTAGTTCAAGTTAACACTCGGGCAGCTGCATTCTGAACTAACTGAAGTTTATTTATAGATTCACTAGAGCATCCAGTAAGTAAGGCATTACAGTAATTCAACCTTGAGGTTATAAACGCATGAACAAGTTTTTCTGCAACATTAAAAGAGAGGATATTTCTAAGTTTAGCGATATTACGTAATTGAAAGAAAGCAATTCGAGTGATGCTGCTAAAGCGCGCATCAAAGGAGAGATCTGAATCAAATGTACCCCAAGTTTTTTACAGACGGACTGGGCAATACTGGACAGCCATGTAAATTTAGGATAGATGTAGCCAACCTGTCTCTCACAGCCTTGGGTCAGTTTTATCTGAGTTAAGTAAGAGAAAATTAAATAACATCCAATCTTTTATTTCCTTTACACAGTCCTCAATTTTGTTGATTGTAAGGCTGTCATTAGGTTTGGCTAATATGTACAGCTGTGTATCATCTGCATAGCAGTGGAAACTAATGCCATGTTTACGAATAACTGAGCCTAGTGCATGTACAGTGAGAATAAAAGCGGGCCAATCACTGACGCCTGAGGCACGCCATACTTCAATTTTGAGGGCTTAGACCTTAGATTATTTATATGAACAAACTGGTACCGGTCGGTTAAGTAGGATTTAAACCAAGAAAGTGCTAATCCATTGATACCTACAGTATTTTCTAGTCTGTTTAGTAAAACATCATGATCTATAGTGTCAAATGCTGCACTTAAATCTGACAGAACAAGAAAAGAAACACATCCCTTATCTGCAGGCATTAACAAGTCATTTAGTACCCTAATTAATGCTGTTTCAGTACTATGATGGGGCCTGAAGCCAGACTGAAATGTTTCATAAATTTCATTCCTTTGGAGGTAACTGCAGAGCTGCTGATGTATGGCTTTTTCTGAGATTTTGGACAGAAACGGTAGATTTGAAATTGGTCTATAATTAGATATCACACAAGGGTCAAGATTGGTAACGTTTGATAACGGCAGACTTAAAGGATTTGGGCACATAACCAAAGGTAAGGGATGAATTTAAAATAACTAACAGTGGCTCTATAATACTAGGTATTAATTGTTTGAGTAAACGTGTAGGAATTGGATCTATTAAACATGTTGATGACTTAGACGAGCTGATCAGTGCGGATAATTCAGTATTAGTAATTGGTTGCTGAATAGTTTGGTGATGTGATGAGCATCGAGTTTTATGTCTAATGTTTTCTATCTTATCATTAAAGAAAGTCATGAAATCATTACTGTTAAAATTACACAGAACGGGAGAATCACTTTCTGTAGGTTTTTTTTTTTGTTAATTTTCAGACTGTATTAAAGAGAAATCTTGGATTATTCTTATTTTTCTCTATGATTGAGAAATATGCAGCTTTAGCTAAGGGCATGCTTATACTCTGCCATACTGTCCCTCCAAGCAATCTTACAATTTACTATGTCTCCACTTGCGCTCTAGATGCCGTGTTATTTGCTTTAAGGTACGGGTGTGGTCATTATACTATGGTGCTAGCCTTTTTTCCCTAATGCGTTTCACCCTAGCAGGAGCAATCGTGTCCAGGGTTGAGCGAAGCACACATTCTAATTGGTCATTTGCACACTCAAGGTGATTTCTCTCCTTAGGTGTATTAAATTTCAAGTCTGGTAGGTTTTTAATAAACGCAGCTGGAGTAGCAGATGTGATAGTGCGCTTGGTGTGATAACGAGGCAGAAGGATTTTATTTATTACAGATAGCTCAAATACTAAAAGATAGTGATCTGAAATCGAATCACTTTGCAGGAAAACATCAAGGTTATCTATATTGATACCAAATGTTAATATTAGATCTAAAGTATGATTACAGCGGTGGGTTGGTCCCATCACATTCTGAGTGATACCCATGGATTCTAAGATGGATTCGAAAGCAATTCTAAGTGGATCCTGTTCATTGTCAAAGTGAATATTGAACTCACTTACAATTAAAGCCTTATCTGTTGACAGTATTAAGCAAGAAAGAAATTTAGCAAATTCCTAAAAAGATTCTGAATAGGGACCAGGAGGACGGTAAATAGTGATAAGCTGAAAAAAAATGTGGTTTTGACTTCCATAATGATGGATCAGTCACATTAAGAATCAGTATTTCATTAGCCCTGTAATGGGATTTAGTTGTAACACCTAGCTCTTTGTCAAAAATTGTGGCTATGCCTCCCCCGACCATTAGGACGAGGGCGATTAGCATGACTGCATCCAGGAGGTGAGGCTTCATTTAAGGCTAAATATTCATCAGGTCTAATCCAAGTCTCAGTGAGACAGAGAGCATGTAAACGTTTATCAGTGATTATTTCATTTAAAATCACTGCTTTGTTTGTAAGTGATCTAACGTTAAGTAATCCTAGCTTTAGTCTAATGTTGTTATTTCTTTGGGAGCTATTTGTGCTATCTGGGAAGCTATCTCTTTATACTAATGAGGTTATTAAAACAGACCTTTTGAGAGCGTTTACGTTTAGGGCAGATGCGGGTAACAGACACAGTTTCAATAATGTGGGTTCTGGGTGACGGTATATGGCTACCAGCAGACAGTTGGTTAAGCCGGTTTGTCTGCTGCCTGACCCCTGCTCTGGATAGTCAGCCCCTAACCAATCGGGCCATAAGACTATGGGCAATGTTGCAGGAGATGAGAGCGGCACCCTTCCGAGTGGGATGGACACCGTCCCATCCTAAAAGGCCAGGCTTACCCTCAAAGGCTGTCCAGTTGTCTATAAAGCCCACGTTGTTTTCAGAGCACCACTTGGACAGCCAGCAGTTCAGCGACCATAACCTGCTGTAGGCTTGTCACCTCGCCGCATTGGAGGGGACAGAGCCACACTAAGCATCGGACCATCGCTGCGCCACGCTACCACCTCTACAAAATTAGCATCTAGTTCCTCTGCTGACGAGGCGTATATCATTAGTCCCTACAGAATAAACTTCCTAGAGCATCTGCGGCTTCTCGAGTTCACTAAGACTCGTTACAATGTCCGGCACTCTGGCTCCGGGGATACAGAGAACTCTAGCTGCTGGTGTCCCTAAAGGGGTAGCAAGTTTCACGTGTCATAAAATAGAGTCACCTATGACCAGAGCTCTTTCAACAGGCTGCTCAGTGGGTGTTTCACTGAGGAGGGCAAACCTGTTGGACACGTGAACAGGTAAAAAGTGGTGCTCTCGTGGACTAGCCTTACGACTACGTCGACTACGTCGCCTAGGACTCCGCTGGGGCTGGGGCTCTAACTTCACCTGTGCCATCCAGATCTGCTAAGCTAGGAGCTGAGCTAGCCTTCTCTAATGTATGGATGCACGCCTCTAAAACTACAATCTTCTCTTCTTCGTCAGACTAGCTACAAGCCTACAGCTATCACAAGTAAAACTTACACTAATGACAGAGGAAGAATAGCTAAACATGCCACACTCGGCACAGGGAACAAGCACAGCAGAAGCCATGTTAGCACAATTAATGAATTAAAGGTACTTAGCTTCGGGTGGTGTTGTGGGGTGCCGAGGAAAAGCACCAACTTCAGCCCTCATCTGCTTCGATGTTCCTCAGCCTATCGGAACCCATCACACCTGATAGTACAAGTCTGGATAGTACAAGTCTGACCACAGCAGAGAAAGAATGTAAGAGGTATGAGAGTCTATGTTTCTTCTGTGACCAGGCCAGACACGTGAGTGACCTGCCCAAAACATACTGTTTTCCTGGTTAACTTAAATTTGTGTATGTGATTGCTTGTAAAACTGGCATATGGCCCAGAACGCTGTGTTAATTCTGCCCATATAGACTCGGGAGCAGCGGGGAACTTCATAAATTAAGGACCCGTGAACAGACTCAACATCTCAGAGAATGATATTCATCCACCTTTAGTGCTGAGGGTGGTGGACAATCACCATCCACATCACCTGCAGCAGCAAGTTTTATCTTCATTGAAAAACGAGAGGGTGGCCTTAATGAAATCACAATCACATACCCCTATCCCCTACCCTTTGTTCCTTCTGCCCGAGAGAAATTGCGGGAGGCTGCTGTGTTCAACAAGTTGGAATTAACAAGCGCTAAAAATCTCATTATAAATAGAAAAGGAGAGGATTGGAAAATGGCCTTTGTCACCACAGGAGGGCATTGAGTATACAGTGATGTTTGGTAATTTCTACAGAAGGTTCATTCTTTGATTTAGTATTGATTTAGTACCTCGTTACCTAAAAGGAATGGTAAAATCCTGTAATGGAATGATCACAATGTAAGTGCTTTTGACGCATTAAAGCAGAGATTTTTCTCGGTGCCCATATTGCGACATGCTGATCCATTTTTACCCTTTGAGATGGAAATAGATCTGTCTGGGAATAGGGGTAGGGGTTGTCCTCTCTCAGTGGTTTGGAGCACCATCGAAGCTTCATCCATGACATTCAAAGCAATTGAAAGGAAATATGATGTGGGAAACCGTGAGTTATTGGCTATAACATTAGCATTGGAAGTGTGGAGACACTGGTTAGAGAGAGCCAGATATCCATTCATAATGCTTACAGACATAACTTACAATACATATGCTCGGCCAAACACTTGAACTTGTGTTAGGTAAGGTTTGATTTTTTGGTAGCCTATCACCCAGGGTCTAAACATGTTAAGGCAGATGGCAGGTGTTATCCCATGTATGGGTAGCGGAGACCGATAAAGGTGAAAGGGGTGATATAATTGATCAGTCCCGCATTGTTGCCCTGTTCAGTCATAATCATAGAGAAAATCATAAGGAAATTCAGTGAGAATAAGTGACTGAACATAGCCTACCTGAGTGCTTGCAAGGTAGGGAGAATGTTGTCTCAGCCCTCAGGCAGCGGGTCCTGAGGTTGGTCTACTGTGCTCCCAGTTTCAGGCATCTTGGTATACAGGGAAGTAGGGAGTTAGTTACAAGCAAGTATTGGTGACTCGAAGTTGACAGTGATGATCAATTCACAAAGGTGTGTTGTATGCACGCATAATAAAACCTCCAGACAGCTACCTGCTAGGCTCCTGGAATCTCTTCTGATTCCTTAACAACCGTGGTCATACATCGGAATAGACGTATAATTGACTTACCCAAATCACAGGGACAACAATGGTGTGCATGGCAGGGTTGCAAGAAGAAAGCCACTGCTCTCCAAAAAGAACATTGCTGCTTGTCTGAAGTTTGCTAAAGATCACGTGGACGAGCAAGAAGACTATTTGAAGAATGTTTTGTGGACGGATGAGAGCAAAATAGAACATTTTAGTTTAAAAGAAAAACATTATGTTTGGAGAAAGGAAAACACTGCATTCCAGCATAAGAACCTTATCCCATCTGTGAAACATGGTGGTGGTAGTATCATGGTTTGGGCCTGTGTTGCTGCATCTGGGCCAGCATTGATGGAACAATGAATTCTGAATTACATCAGAGAATTCTAAAGGAAAATGTCAGGAAATCTGTCCATGAACTGAATGTTAAGCCGTGCTACCAAAGAATGGTTAAAGAAGAATAAAGTTAATGTTTTGGAATGGCCAAGTCAAAGTCCTAACTTAAATCACAGCAGACACTGAGAGCAAATGCTCACATATTTTTGCGACTCACTAATATGTAATATTGGATCATTTTCCTCAATAAATAAATGACCAAGTATAATATTTTGTCTCATTTGTTTAACTGGGTTCTCTTTATCTACTTTTAGAACTAGTGTGAAAATCTGATGATGTTTTAGGTCATATTTATGTAGAAATATAGAAAATTCTAAATGGTTCACAAACTTTCAAGCACCACTGTATATATATATATTGAGCCTGGGATTCAGAGAGGGACAAAGCCATACACTGAACAGAGTGAGAGCTCCTGTCTGTTAAGCCACACTAGACAAAATGGATTTTTGCAGCTGGCTGTTAGCAGATGCCACTCCAGCTAGATAAGTAATACATCAGTGCACAATAATTACAGTTTGGAAGAGAAGTGTGTGCATCAACTATGTTCCTGCATCAACTCCATCATTTGAACAACTCTCTTTAAAACTAACCAACCAAACTATCTTTTAAATTAAAAGATTCAATAAAGCACTCAGAGATATCAGGGCTTACGTGTTAAAAACTGAGAGTAATTTATTTTAGATATAAATTTTGATCAGTATCATAATTTTCTGAAAGCATGTACAGTATAGAATGTATAGGTACATCGTGTAAGAGGTTTAGTGGCAGCTCAGTGATGAAGGTTCTATGATAGTTATCAATGAGCAGAAATGATCACTAGGGTTTAAATGAGACCAAGTCTTAATTTAGTGGGTTCTGGTCAAAATGTTTGGCAGATGTATATGTGCATGAGCTAATATATTTGTTGTATGCAAATATTTGAGTGAGTGGCTGGCAGAGTGGTTAGAGCTGTGCCCTCATCCCTGGTTCGATATCAAAGCTGGACTCCAAATGTGTGGAATTTGCATATTCTCCCCGTGTCTGCATGGATTTCTTCCAGGTCCTTTTTTTCTCTCCCATATTCCAAAGATGTGTTAGGCCAACTGACATCTCTAAATTATTCCAGTGTGTGTGTATCTGTGTCCATTCATGTGCACTGTTGTGGATTGGCACCTAGTTTAGGGATGGTATCGATCTTGTGCTCTGTGCTGCTGGTTAGGCCCTGGCTCCCTACAACCTGGAATTTAACAGATATGAAAATGAATGAATAAACATTGCAGTTTCAAAGCTGCCCAACACCTTGAGCTCTGGTAAAAAACTGTAACTAATGGTAGTAGAACATATTTAATTAATTACTCGTATATTTTTGCCATTGAAGTCCTCAAATAACATGCTTGATTTGTTTGTTTATGTTTTGACATTTCAGTACAGAAAAATGAGCTGTTTGAACAGTGCCTGTGTTAAGCCCAATTTCTCTCTCACACTGGACTGCTGTGGTCCTTTTCCAATGCATTCCCTGTTATTATATGTGGCATTTGAAAAGCATCTTTACGGCTAAGAATATTAGATAATGCAGTATTTATGTTATACTGCACAAATTAGGCTCATAATCATAGTCTAAATACTATATGTACCCTACTCAGTATCTAAGTACTACATTTCAGCATATTGTTGTGCTGATAACATGACACATTTTAGTAATACCAGAACCTAATGATCAATATGGAAATTTGATTTTATATTTACTAACCCTTGCAAGATGGCAAATAAATTCTCAAACTTCTTTCTACACTGACTTGACAAGCATTGCAAATCCTACCATTTTGTGTTTTAAAATAAAACTATTTCATAGGTACCAAGAACATAAAATTGGATATAAATTATATATATATATATATATATATATATATACAGTCGTATGAAAAAGTTTGGGCACACCTGATCATTTTCATGATTTTAGTTTATAAATCATTGGTTGTTCAGATCAGCAACTTGAGTTAAATATATCATATAGCAGATGAACACCGTGATATTTGAGAAGTGAAATGAAGTTTATAGGATTTACAGAAAGTGTGCAGTAATTATTCAAACAAAATTAGGCAGGTGCATAAACTTGGGCACCCCAACAGAAAAATTACATCAATATTTAGTAGATCCTCCTTTTGTAGAAATAACAGCCGCTAAACGCTTCCTACAGCTTCCAGTCTGGATTCTGGTTGAAGGTGCTTTGGACCATTCTTCTTTAGAAACATCTCCAGTTCAGTCAGGTTTGATGGTTTCCGAGCATGGACAGCCCACATTTTCAGTAATATTCAGTCTGGGGACTGAGATGGCCATTCCAGAAACGGTGTACTGGTTTCCTCTGCATGAATGCCTTAGTAATATTTGAGCAGGGTTTGGGGTCGTTGGCCTCCGTGCAACTTTGTCACTGAATTTTGAACCCTGTTCTCAAGAATCTGGGAGATATTAACTGGAATCCATGCGACCCTCAAACTTTAACAAGATTTTCCTAGTACCTGCCACTGGTCACACAGTCCCACACTGATGGAACCGCCACCAGGTTTTACTGTGGGTAGCAAGTGTTTGTCTTGGGATGCTGTGTTCTTTTTTCCGCGCCTTGTTATGTCCAAATAACTCATTTTAAGTTCATCAGTACAGCACTTTATTTTCCCCCAACAGAAATGAGCGGATGTCCAAATGTGCTTGTCGCAACACCTCAAGTGATCTGTTTGTGGCGGGTCTGTGCGAAAGCTCTTCTCATTACTCTCCCATACAGCCTCTCCTTGTGCAAGTGCGCTGTATAGTTGAACGATGAACAGTTGACACCACTGCAGCAAGATGAGTTTGTAGTCAAGTCAAGTCAAGTCAGATTTTATTTATATAGCGCTTTTTACCATGGACATTGTCTCAAAGCAACTTTACAAGTTTAAATTATCGCCTATAACTACGTCCAATCCCAAATTGAGCGGCCTAAGGGCCGACATGGCAAGGAAAACCTCCCTAGTTCTAGGAAGAAACCTTGGGGAGGACCAAGACTCAAAACGGGACCCAACCTCCTTGGGCGGCGTAGATGATAAATCTAAGAGCGAACTAAAAGTCATGGATTCCAAAGCTTCGATATAATGTGAAGTATGCACATCGACATTACGTGGCCGGGGGTAAGATGATAAATCTAAGAGCGAACTAAAGTCCTGGAGTCAAAGTTCGAATATAATGGTGAAGTATGCACATCGACATTAAGTTGGCCCCGGGTATGAATGATAAATCAAGGCGAAACTAAAGTCATGGAGTCAAAGTTCGAATAAAATGTGAAGTGTGCATCGACATTAAGTGGCCCGGGTATGATGGGGCTGGAGCTGATGACGGAAGCAGTTTGAGTGGAGCTCCAGCAGATGAACATCATGTGTGGGACTGGAACTGCAGAAAACAGAAAATGTAATTAGTTATTGATTAAGAGCACAGTGTCTATTAACAATCGCTGATGCCATGTCAATCACTGATGCCAATTGTAGCATGAGACCCGGCAGCATTAGCTATAGCAGCATAGCTAGAAAGAGGAGAACTGGTAGGAAACACAGCCAAGAGGGATCACATGAGACACTGGCAACCCCACGGGAGGCAGAAGACTGCACCCCAACGTCTCTGATCACCGTAAGACTCTTTGACTATGAACCCCCAGCTCTGCCCTTAGTCTAAGGCAAGGATGCACGAGTCAAGATCACGAGGACCGAAGCCCAGTTCAGCCAGACCGCCCACTCGACACTCCCGGCTAACGGACAAGGCAGGCAGGCCAGACATGACTGCAGGCAGGCCAGACATGACTGCAGACTCCGGCCCCAGTGACCCAAGCCATGCATCCCGGTCTAAATCTAGTCAAAAACCTGTGTAAATAAGTATGTCTTTAGCCTAGACTTAAAACTTTGGAGAGTGTCTGAGTCTCGAACGAAAGTGGGAAGTTTATTCCATAGTTGGGGGGCCATGTATGAGAGAGCTTTTCTCCCGGCTGTGACTTTTTTAATTTTAGGAACTAAAAGAAGTTCTGCATCCTGCGACTGAAGTAGACGAGTTGGATTGTAATACTCTAAGAGTTCACTCAGATAATGTGGTGCCAGGCCATGTAGAGCTTTATAAGTTATAAGAAGTATTTTGTAATCAATGCGGAATTTGACTGGTAACCAGTGCAGTGATGATAGAACAGGAGTGATATGATCAAATTTTCTAGTTAGAGTTAGCACTCGGGCAGCTGCGTTCTGAACTAACTGAAGTTTATTTATAGATTTACTAGAGCATCCAGTAAGTAAGGCGTTACAGTAATCCAACCTTGAGGTTATAAATACAAGTTTTTCTGCATCATTAAAAGAGAGGATATTTCTAAGTTTAGCGATATTACGTAATTGAAAGAAAGCAATTCGAGGGATGCTGCTAATGTGTGCATCAAAGGACAGATCTGAATCAAATGTGACACCTAAGTTTTTTACAGATGGACTGGGCAATACTGGGCAGCCATCTAGATTTAGGATAGATGTAGCCAACCTGTCTCTCACAGCCTTGGGTCCCACTAATAGAACCTCAGTTTTATCTGAGTTAAGTAAGAGAAAATTAAATAAATCCAATCTTTTATTTCCTTTACACAGTCCTTAGTTTTGTTGATTGTAAGGCTGTCATTTGGTTTGGATGATAAGTACAGCTGTGTATCATCTGCATAGCAGTGGAAACTAATGCCATGTTTACGAATAACTGAGATTAGTGGCAGCATGTACAGAGAGAATAAAAACGGGGCAAGCACTGAGCCCTGAGGCACGCCATACTTCTCTTTTGAGAGCTTAGACCTTAGATTATTTATATGAACAAACTGGTACCGGTCAGTTAAGTAGGATTTAAACCAAGAAAGTGCTGATCCCTTAATACCTACAGTATTTTCTAGTCTGTTTAGTAAAACATCATGATATATAGTGTGAAATGCTGCACTTAAATCTAACAGAACAAGAAAACACATCCATTATCTGAGGACATTAACAAATCATTTAGTGCCCTAATTAATGCTGTTTCAGTACTATGATGGGGCCTGAAGCCAGACTGAAATGTTTCATAAGTACCATTATTTTGGAGGTAACTGCAGAGCTGCTGATAGACGGCTGTTTCTAAGATTTTGGACAGAAACGGTAGATTTGAAATTGGTCTATAATTATATATCACTCAAGGGTCAAGATCTGCTTTTTTTCATCAGTGGTTTGATAATGGCACACTTAAAGGATTTGGGCACATAACCAAAGGTAAGGGATGGATTTAAAATAACTAACAGTGGCTCTGTAATACTAGGTATTACTTGTTTGAGTAAATGTGTAGGAATTGGATCTAATATACATGTTGATGACTTAGACGAGCTGATCGTGCGGATAGTTCAGTAATAGTAATTGGGGTAAAAAATTCTAGGCTTGATTTACAGCTCATTAAACAGATGTCTTCACTAGTGCTGCACCTGGAAGGTTGCTGAATAGTTTAGTGATGTGATGAGCATCGAGTTTTATGCCTAATGTTTTCTATTTTATCATTAAAGAAAGTCATGAAATCATTACTGTTAAAATTACACAGAATGGGAGAATCACTTTCTGTGGGGTTTTCTGTTAATTTGGAGACTGTATTAAAGAGAAATCTTGGATTATTCTTATTTTTCTCTATGATTGAGGAGACTTATGTCGCCACTCGCGCACTAGGCGCCACGTTGTTTGCTTTGAGGTATGAGTGTAGTCATTATACCATGGTGCTAGCCTTTTTTCCCTAATGGGTTTGACCCTAGCAGGAGCAATCATATCCAGGGTTGAGCAAAACACACTTTCTAATTGGTCATTTACACACTCAAGATGATCGGGCTCCATAAGTGTATTATATTTTAAGTCTGGTAGGTTTTTAATAAACGCAGCTGGAGTAGCAGATGTGATAGTGCGCTTGGTGTGATAACGAGGCAGAGGGATTTTATTTATTAGAGATAGCTCAAATACTAAAAGATAATGATCTGAAATCAAATCACTTTGTGGGAAAACATCAAGGCTATCTATATTGATACCAAATGTTAATATTAGATCTAAAGTATGATTACAGCGGTGGGTTTTTCCCATCACATTCTGAGTGATACCCATGGATTCTAAGATGACCTCAAAAGCAATTTTAAGTGGATCCTGCTCACTGTCAAAGTGAATATTGAAATCACCTACAATTAAAGCATTATCTGTTGACAGTAGTAAGCAGGAAAGAAAGTTAGCAAATTTCTGAAGAAATTCTGAATAGGGACCAGGAGGGCGGTAAATAGTGATAAGCTGAAAAGAGTGTGGTTTTGACTTCCATAACGATGGATCAGTCACATTAAGAATCAGTATTTCATTAGCCCTGTAATGGGATTTAGTTGTAACACCTAGCTCTTTGTCAAAAATTGTGGCTATGCCTCCCCCGACCATTAGGACGAGGGCGATTAGCATGACTGCATCCAGGAGGTGAGGCTTCATTTAAGGCTAAATATTCATCAGGTCTAATCCAAGTCTCAGTGAGACAGAGAGCATGTAAGAGAGCGTTTATCAGTGATCATTTAATTTACAATCACTGCTTTGTTTGTAAGTGATCTAATGTTAAGTAATCCTAGCTTTAGTCTAAGGTTGTTATTTATTTGGGAGCTATCTGTGTTTATACTAATGAGGTTATTAAAACAGACTTTTTGAGAGCATTTACGTTTAGGACAGATGCAGGCAACAGACACAGTTTCAATAATGTGGGTTCTGGGTGACGGTGCATGGCTACCAGCAGACAGTTGGTTAAGCCGGTCTGTCTGCTGCCTGACCCCTGCTCTGGATAGTCAGCCCTTAACCAATTGGGCCATAAGACTATGGGCAATGTTGCAGGAGATGAAAGCAGCACCCTCCCGAGTGGGATGGACACCGTCCCATCCTAAAAGGCCAGGCGTACCCAGGCTGTCCAGTTGTCTATATAGCCCACATTGTTTTCAGAGCACCAGAGGCCAGAACACACTACTGCATCGGACATCGCCTTCGCCACTCTAACCACCTCTACAAAATTAACCTTACTAACCTCTGACTGCCAAAGGCATATATCAATAGCCCCTACATTAATAACTGTCCTAGAGAATCTGTGGCTCTCGAGTTCACTAAGACTCGTTACAACGTCCGGCACTCTGGCTCCGGGGATACAGGTAACTCTAGCTGCTGGTGTCCCTAAAGGGGTAGCTAGTTTCACGTGTCGTAAAATAGAGTCACCTATGACCAGAGCTCTTTCCACAGGCTGCTCAGTGGGTGCATCACTGAGGAGGGTAAACCTGTTGGACACGTGAACAGGTAGAGTGGTGCTCTCATGGACTAGCCTTACGACTATGTCGCCGAACCGTCACCCACTTGCCCTGCTGCGAGGGCTCTGCCGGGGTGGGGGCTCTAACTTCACCTGTGGCATCCAGATCTGCTAAGCTAGGAGCTGAGCTAGCCTTCTCTAATGTCTGGATGCGCGCCTTTAAAACTACAATCTTCTCCGTCAGACTGGCTACAAGCCTACACCTATCACAAGTAAAATTTACACTAATGACGGAGGAAGAATAGCTAAACATGCCACACTCGGCACAGGGAACAAGCACAGCAGAAGCCATGTTAGTACAATTAAAGGTACTTAGCTTCGGGTGGTGTTGTGGAGTGCCGATTGAAGATATGGTTCAGCTGCAGCCGATGGTCCAATGCAATGCTCGATTAAAGCGTTAATAAAAGTTAAGTCAAAACAAAACTTCACAAAAAACTAAGTCTCAGAAAGAAAGTGGGAAAAGACTGTAAAAAAGTTATAAAAACACACACTACTGCAAAAGAAGACGCAACTCTGGTAATTAGCTAATGGCTAATTACTGCAAACACAAGCCGGTATACCTGTAAAGTTACTAAATAATAAAATAATAAAAATAATAAAAATATAATCCGCCGGTACAACCTACTACTGCCAATACTGACCTACTACACTCATTTGTTGGTGCAGCCTATTATTTCAGCTGAGTGCTGTCTAACCTAAAGGAAAGTTCTCCTACCTAAAATTGACCTCTGCACTGGAAAAAATAATTAGCAATGACCTTTTACACCTAACTTGTAACTTGTAATTTTTTTTAAGAAAATTACGATTTGTCCTAAAACAAGAAATGCCATAAAAATGAAATAATAAAAATGTCATACAAAAACATTGACGTTTTATTTTCTGATACATAGGTCGTTGTAGGTCTTTGGAGGTGGTCTGTGGCTTGACTATGACTGTTCTCACCATCCTTCGCCTCTGCCTATCTGAGATTTTTCTTGGTCTGCCACTTTGGGAGTTCCTTAACTAGAACTGTGCCTGTGGTCTTCCATTGCCTCACTATGTTCCTCACAGTGGAAACTGACAGCTGAAATCTCTGAGAGAGCTTTTCCCTTTCCCTGAACCATGACGTTGAACAACCTTTGTTTTCAGGCCATTTGAGAGCTGTTTTGAGGCTCCCATGTTGCCACTCTTCAGAGAAGATGCAAAGAGGAGAAAAACTTCCAATTGGCCACCTTAACACTTTCTCATAGTTGGATTCACTTGTGTATGTAGATCAAGGGTCAATGAGCTTACAAAACAAATTTTGTGTTCAATCATTAGTCTAAAGGTATTCACATGTACAAGGGGTGCCCAAATTTATGCACCGTCTAATTTTTGTTTGAATCTTACTGAACACTTTCCGGTAAAACCTATAAACTAATTTCACTTCTCAAATATCACTGTGTTCTCTGCTATATGAATATATTTTACCTGAAATGCTGAGCTGGACAACCAATGATTTATAAAGAAAAATCATGAAAATTATCAGGGGTGCCCAAACTTTTTCATACGACTGTATATATATATATATATATATATATATATATATATATATAAACTGGAGATCCTCTGCCCATGTTTGCTCCCCTAAGGCTCAAATCATGAATATAAACATCAGTTGACATTACCTGTTTGAAATCACATCATTCTTTAGTTTTTCATCTCATTACTAGACCTAAATTGCCCCCAAATATAAAACTTAAAGACCTTTCTTGAATTTAATGACTACTCAAAGGCCTGAGTACAAAAAAGTGTGTTTTTAATCTGGAATCTAGACTTGAACAATGAGAGCAAGTTTGAATCATGAACAAATACTGCTGAGCTAGTATCATGAACAAATACTTTGGAGCTAGCCCTTGGAGTGCTTTATAGGTTAGTGGTAAGATTTTATAATTAATACGAAATTTAATTGGCAGCCAGTGCAAAGGCGATAGAACAGGACCAATATGATCAAACTTTCTGGCTCTACTTAGCACTAGTGCTGCTGCATTTTGGACAAACTACAGCGTGTTTAAGGATCTACCAGAGCAACCAGCAAGAAAGGCACTACAATAATCTAACCTTGAACTTTGTTTTTCAGCGTCACTAACAGAAAGTATATTTTTTATTTTTGAGATATTACGCAGATGTAAAAGGCAACTCTAATGATAACTAATACGTGCTTCAAAAGAGAGGTCTGAGTCCATTCTGACACCCAAATTTTTACTGAGCTGGGAGTGACAGAGAAAGCATTAATATTTAACACAACATTAGCCAACTTGTCCCTTGCAGCCTTGGGACCGACAAGTAATATCTCAGTTTGATCTGAATTTAGCATAAGAAAGTTACATGACGTCCAGTCTTTTATGTCGTTAATACAATCCTCAGGTTTGTGTTTTGATTTTGTTGGGTTTGGCTGATATATACAACTGTGTGTCATCTGCATCACAGTTAAAATTAATTCCATGTTTATTAATAATATTCCCTAATGGCAGAAGGCAGAGAGTATAGTAGAGGTCCCAACACTGACCCCTGGGGAACACCATATTTTACTTAGTATCCAAGCATGTATTATTTACAAGGAAAAATTGTGAGTGGTCACCCAGATAAGATTTAAACCAAGTCCGAGTCCTTTAACATGTATTGTGTTTTCTAGCCTTTCCAGTAAAATATTATGATCTACATTATCAAATGCTGCACTAAGATCTAATAAAACAAGGACAGAGACACATCCATTATCAGAGGACATTAATAGATCATGAACTACCCTAACCAATGAAGTTTGAGTAATGTGCTTGGATCTAAATCCTGATTGAAATATTTTATTAATATTATTTCTGTATAAATAAGAGCATAGTTATTGGGAAATTACTTTTTCTAGAACCTTAGAAATAAAAGAAAGGTTTGATGTCAGCCTATAATTAGATATCAAATAATTAAAAAATATAATTAAAATTGGATCAAGATTAGGTGTTTTAATCAGCACATTTAAAGGGTTTTGGTACATATCCAAGGCTAAGGGATGAATTTATTATGGTAAGCAAGGGTTCTATAATGGCAGAGATTAGATATTTAAGTAAGCATGTTGGTATAGGGTCAAGTAGCAATAGGCAAAGATTATGAAGAAATAATTAACTTGGATATTTGAATTTGGAAGATCGGATTAAAGGGATGTAATTGTATAACATTGTTGGACAAGCCATTATCAGAACTCAGAATGTTACACAGAATGTTACTCATTGTGAGTTACTGCTTGCTACGGGCATGAGGGACATTCTGACTTTGAAGTCTGACATCTTTTCATTAAAGAATGTTAGGAAGTCACAGCTAGTATACATCGGTGGTATGATAGGTTCCAATACTGTTGCATTGCAAGTAAATTTTGACACAGCGTCAAAGAGGAATCTTGAATTATTCATGCTATTCTCTATTAAATATCAAGTCAAGTCAAGGCAGATTTATTTATATAGCGCTTTTTACAATATAGCATTGTCTCAAAGTAACTTTACAATTTTAGATTATCTCCTAATATCTATGTCCAAACCCAAATTGAGCGAACCTAGGGCAACAAAAAACTCCTTAAGCGTTATGAGAATGAAACTAATTTATCTAAACTAATAACTCTTGGAGTGATAGATCAAATAAAATATAAAATATGCACATTGGCATTATATAGTCCGATACACAGAGTCACTCTAGGATCCTGAGTCTAAGCAGGAAAGTCCTTGACTATTCTTCATCCACAGATAACCGGAGGAGGCAGAGAGTCATGTCAAGTCAAATCAGATCTATTTATATAGCGCTTTTTACAATGAAGCATTGTCTCAAAGCAACTTTACAAGTTTAGATTGTCTCCTAATATCTACATCCAATCCCAAATTGAGCAAGGCTAGGGCGACAGTGGCAAGGAAAAACTCCCTAAGTGTTATGAGGAAGAAACCTTGGGAGGACCAAGACTCAAAAACTCAACCTCCCTTGGGCAGCGTAGATGATAAATCTAAGAATGAAACTAAAAGTCATGGAGTCATACTTTTCAAATAAAATGCAAAATATGGCACATCGGCATTAAGTGACCTGGGTAATGATGGGGGCTGGAGCTGATGATGGAAGCAGCTTGACTGAAGCTTTCAGCGGATGAACAAGTCATCATGTGTGGGGCTGGAAACTGGTACCGGAACACAGCTCGGAGAGAAAACAGAAAATGTAATTAGTTATTGATTAAAGAGCACAGTGTCTATTAACAATCACTGATGCCATGTGTAGCATGAGGACCCCGGCAGCATTAGCTATAGCAGCATAGCTAGAAAGAGGAGAAACTTGGTAGGTAACACAGCCAAGATGGGATGACATGAGACAATCGGCAACCCCCACGGGAGGGCAGAAGACAGCAACCCCACATCTCTGATCACCATAAGACTCTTTGACTATGAACCCCCAGCTCTGCCCCTTAGTCTAAGGGCAAGGATGCACGAGTCAAGAGATCAAGAGGACCGAAGCCCAGTTCAGCCAGACAGACTGCCCACTCGACACTCCCGGCTAACAGACAAGGCAGGCAGACCAGAACATGACTCCAGAAGACTCCGGCCCCAGTGACCCAAGCCATGCCATCCCGGTCTAAATCTAGTCAAAAGCCCTGCGTAAATAAGTTATGTCCTTTAGCCTAGACTTAAAATTTTGGAGAGTGTCTGAGTCTCGAACGAAAGTGGGAAGTTTATTCCATAGTTGGGGGGCCATGTATGAGAAAGCCTTTCCCCCGGCTGTCACTTTTTTAATTCTAGGAACTAAAAGAAGTCCTGTACCCTGCGAACGAAGTACACAAGCTGGATTGTAAGACTCCAAGAGTTCACTCAGATAATGTGGAGCCAGGCCATGTAGAGCTTTATAAGTTATAATAAGTATTTTGTAATCAATGCGGAATTTAACTGGTAACCAGTGCAGTGATGATAGAACAGGACTGATATGATCAAATTTTCTAGTTCGAGTTAGCACTCGGGCGGCTGCATTCTGAACTAACTGAAGTTTATTTATAGATTTACTAGAGCATCCAGTAAGCAAGGTGTTACAGTAATCCAACCTTGAGGTTATAAACGCATGAACCAGTTTCTCTTCACCATTAAAAGAGAGGATATTTTTAAGTTTAGCGATATTACGTAATTGAAAGAAAGCAATTCGAGTGATGCTGTTAATGTGCGCATCAAAGGAGAGATCTGAATCAAATGTGACACCTAAGTTTTTTACAGATGGACTGAGCAATACTGGAGAGCCATCTAGATTTAAGATAGATGTGAGAAATACTGGAAGTGCAACATGTGCACTTCCAGTGTAGTGTGCCACCATTTGCACTCTGATTTCTGTGCAGCTTGTGTATGTGTACGTGTATGATCCAAGGGGCCGACTTTTTCTCCCTAATCCTTTTGGTTTTAACAGGGGCTAAATTGTTTAAGGTTGTGCATGACCTGACTCACAAATATACAGTCCCACTTTGATGGTGGGGACAATCAGAATACAAGTAAGCGAAAGTAGTGTATAATTTGCTCAGGGACCAACCAGATCATTCTGTGCTCACCTAGCATAGGAAACCAGCATGGAACATTTGCCTCAAGGGCAAGAGCCTGTAACTGACCAGTGGTGATACAAGTATTGAAACCCAAGTGTATCCATCCTGTAATATGTCAGGATACACCATGCTGAGCAGAATGATCTGCTCACTATGCTAACAGATGGTAAAACACCAAAAAAAAAAAAAAAAAAACACAGCACTCATAAGCTTTTGCCAACAGGATTTTCACAGGTTATAATTTAGCTCTCAACTCAGTCTTTTTAGGATACTAATCAGGTGATGATCCCCCATCATGTACTGTTGTTGCAACCCAGTGGTGATAGGGATAGGACTATCAGTGGGTAAAAACAGTCTGTGACTTTCTCTGGGACCTCCCTGGCTATAGCATGTATACACCTAAGTGGGGAGCCAGAAGGGAGAGCCTAAGAAACATCTTAGTGAGGGGAGGGCCTGTGCTTACTCAGTGGTACCATGGATACGGAATTACAGAGGACAGTCACTCCTGTAGCAGACTGGGATATATAGTGTTCTGCAGGACAATATGCCCACAAAATTAATAACGGGTGAAACACAAACCGAGTTGAACTTAACACTGTGAATGGATATTGCACCCAAGCATACTATTTATGTCAACAACCTCAATGACAAGATCAAGAAAGGTGAATTAAAGTGTTGTCATTATGCCCTTTTCTCCCAGTTTGGACAGGCCCTTGAAATTAAGCTCTCAACAGTTATGCATATGAGTTCAGGCATTCATTGTGTTTAGAGAACTAGCTACAACTAGTTCTCAAAACACAATGGTAATAGTAAGGGTTCCCTATCTATCTCAGAATGATGAAATTTCCATCTGTTGAAACAGACTCAGACATCATCAATAAAATAAGAGCCACTCGAAGCAAAAAAGGGAAAAGGAAGGAAAAGAAAAAGACTCATAGATGGCATAGATGAAGGGACTTTCAGGCACAAGTACTGTAACGTCACCACACATGATCACTCTGACAACTGTGTCAACTGGAATCCCTGGCCTAGGAGGCCTCTTTTGATTATAGGGGAGTGAAATTTGAGCAAACTGCCAAAGATCAGAGACAACAGAATACTGATAGACTGCTGTCTATTGGCATGAGTGGAACATGCAACGCACATAATCAGAAACAGAACCCTACCTCAAGAGCGGTTTTGAAAGTGATACTCTCTTTCAGCCTGTAAAACAGAGTGCAAACACAACCATCCTGAGCTGTCAACCTGACCATCTGATTTGGCTGACAGTGGAAACCATGCCAAGTGTGTCCATTTATACAGTATATCATAGATTAACTTTTTGGTGGAACTCCCTCTCCAGGAGTAGGCAAACCTATGGTGAATTAACAGTTTGGAGTTTGAGATCTACAGAGACAAGATCCAGTGAACCCCAAAAACAGGCAGCTGGATGCTGTATTTAAATCTACAGTGTAGTCAATTGGAATAACTGAACCTTACACCAGATAGCCAAGAAATAAATGTCAAAGGTCATCATAGTTTAACTGGTTTAAAGTAGTTTGTGATTTGCTCAAGGACATAAGAACATATCAGTGTGACCTCAAAATTCCCTCACACCAGGTAACAAACTTATAGCTGAATTAGTTATGCAACAGTATATACTGAAAATGAATAATCACCTGTGCATAATACTTAGTATAATATTCTGTTGGCAGCTCAGGATGGTAGTGTTTGCACTCAGCTTTTCAGGCCGAAAAAAGTATCACGTTTCACTCAGCATTGATGAGTGATCTGCCCAGTATTCCAAGAGTACTGATTTTTCCAACTGACTGTGAAGACGTCCCATTCATCCATCATCCATAGTTTCCGTTCATGCAGCATGTGATAACGCTAGGTGTGAGAGTATTGCGAAACTGGCCTAGCTGTATACAGTGGTGCTTGAAAGTTTGTGAACCCTTCAGAATTTTCTATATTTCTGCATACATATGACCTAAAACATCATCAGATTTTTACACAAGTCCTAAAAGTAGATAAAGAGAACCCAGTTAAACAGATGACACAAAAATACAGTGGGGCAAAAAAGTATTTAGTCAGTCACTGGTTGTGCAAGTTCTACGACTTAGAAAGATGAGAGAGGTCTGTAATTTTCATCATAGGTACACTTCAACTATGAGAGACAAAATTAAAGGAAATCACATTGTAGGATGTTTAAAGAATTTAATTGTAAATCATGGTGGAAAATAAGTATTTGGTCACCCACAAACAAGCAAGATTTCTGGCTCTCACAGACCTGTACCTTCTTCTTTAACAAGCTTTTCTGTCCTCCACTCGTTACCTGTATTAATGGCACTGGTTTGACCTTTTTATCTGTATAAAAGACACCTGTCTACAGCCTCAAACAGTCAGACTCCAAACTCAACCATGGACAAGGCCAAAGAGCTGTCGAAGGACACCAGGAAGAAAATTGTAGACCTGCAGCAGGCTGGGAAAAGTGAATCTATAATAGGCAAGCAGGTTGGTGTGAATAAATCAACTGTGGGAGCAATGGAAGACATTCAAGACCATTAATAATATCGCTCGATCTGGGGCTCCACGCAAGATCTCATCCCGTGGGGTCAAAATGATCATGAGAACGGTGAGCAAAAATCCAAGAACTACACACAGGGACCTGATGAATGAACTGCAGAGAGATGGGACCAAAGTAACAAAGGCTACCATCAGTAACACACTACGCCGAAAAAGAGACTCAGAACTTGCAGTGCCAGGCGTGTCCCCCTGCTTAAGCCAGTACATGTCCAGGCCCATCTGAAGTTTGCCAGAGAGCATATGGATGATCCAGAAGAGGATTGGGAGAATATCATGTGGTCAGTTGAAACCAAAATAGAAATTTTGGGGAAAAACTCAACTGGAGGAAAATGGATGCTGAGTTACATCCCAAGAACATCATACCTACTGTGAAGCATGGGGGTGGAAGCATCATGCTTTGGGGCTGTTTTTCTGCAGAGGGGACAGGATGACTGTTAAGGGAAGAATGAATGGGGCCATGTATCGTGAGATTTTAAGCCAAAACCTCCTTCCCTTTCCTCTCCTTCTCTCCGTTCCACCCTACTGGAAGCATGGGGGTGGAAGCATCATGCTTGGGGGCTGTTTTCTGCAGATGGGGACAGGATGACTGTTAAGGAAAGAATGAATGTGGGGCCATGTATCGTGAGATTTTAAGCCAAAACCTCCTTCCATCAGTGAGAGCATGGATGGAACGTGGCTGGGTCTTCCAGCATGACAATGATCCCAAACACACCGCTCGGGCAACGGAAGAGTGGCTCCGTAAAAAGCATTTCAAGGTCCTGGAGTGGCCTAGCCAATCTCCAGACCTCAACCCCATAGAAAATTTGAGGAGGGAGTTGAAAGTCTGTGTTGCCCCAAAACATCACTGCTCTAGAGGAGATCTGCATGGAGGAATTGGCCAAAATACCAGCTACAGTGTGTGCAAACCTGGTGAAGACTTACAGGAAACGTTTGACCTCCGTCATTGCCAACAAAGGTTATGTTACAAAGTATTTACTTGAACTTTTGCTATTGACCAAATACTTATTTTCCACCATAATATACAATTAAATTATTTAAAAATCCTACAATGTGATTTCCTGGATTTCTTTTTCTCATTTTGTCTGTCATAGCGGAAGTGTAGCTATGATAAAAAACTACAGACCTCTCTCATTTTTCTAAGTAGGAGAACTTGCACAATCAGTGGCTGACTAAATACTTTTTTGCCCCACTGTAACTGATTACAGATGTGGTCTGATTAGACACTGCATCTAATTGGGCATAAAGTTGAGGCGCCACTTTTGGGCAGTGTATCTTTTGGGCAGTGTATCTTTTGGTGAAAGATTGTTGAATGCGAGACATGCCTCTATGACATATTTACCCTCAGATGCTGCAGCTTGACTTGTAAATCCTGCACACTCGTAGGTTCCCAAAGCTGGCATCCCAGCTGGTCCCAACATGGATTAATCATTAAAGATGATACAGTTCCAATCCATAGCAGTCCCGTTTTGTCGTTCAATACACCACTGAAACAAAGGCGATAGTAGCTGTCAGTGGCAGGACATGGAATGGGTTCTGTGAAAACAAATTTCCTTCTCTTAAATGCCTGGAAAATGCTGTGTAGGGAAAGTGACATCTTTGACTGGATGGTGGACAACAAAACTGTCGGAGCTGCTTATGGCGGGGAAGGTTTAATTTGTTCCCTACCTATAGTTTTCTCTAATTACATTGGATACAGTTCCACACAGGCCTCAGACAGACGTCACACTGTACAGCATAATGTTATGGTTGCTAATTGAGGTAAGATCTGTTTATTAAGTCAAACCCTGTTATACGAAGTCCCACTATCTGAATTTCTGCTACAAAATGTGGGGTATGTTAACACTCTCCAAACCACTAACACTATAAGAAAATCAGATCAAGGGTGTATTAGTGTTACATAGTGGATGGCGATGCAGTTCTAAATGCCAGGCTTGCTGCATACACTCTTCCTTCATATCAGTGCATAATCTAAACTTTTATTTTATTCAGTGATTAATTGCAAAGTGTTAGAAGAAATGTTGTAAGACAGCAGAGAGCATGATTATATTTACAACACCACATTCAAATTCTGAAAAGGCTCCAAAGGCTGGGGACAAAACTGTTGAAAAATGTTGAATTACTAATTAATGGATACTTAAATAATAAATAATGACTAATATGATAATGACTAATATGTGTTCCCTGTGGTTAAACCACTTTTGTTCTGTATCTAAATACTGTACTGAAATAATCAACAACCACAGTATTGTGGTTGATGAAGATCAATCATTTGACCTGGGAAATGTTTAGAATTTAATGAGAATTTATTATGTTTTCTGGTAGTAGGAACACCAAAACAAGTGAAAATAATATTGAAATTCACAAATAGTACCAGCAATTATACCTCTTTCTCTTTTGTGACGGATATTCTCAGAGGTATCAGACAAGGCTAAATTCTGAATGGAAAAAAAAACATATCCTAATACACAACAGTAGCGTCAGCTGCCACAGACTGTGGGTGAAGCTCAGTGATGGAATTGCTTACGTCAGCGTAATGATCATGACAGATAAAACACAATGCTAGAGAAAAACATTTTCCTGCCAGCTATGTCAAAAATGAGACAGCAGCATCTGCTTGGAGACTTTTCTCTTGACGTTATCACGTATGCATAATTTTATATTGTTCTTTTGTTTCTAGGCAGACAAAGAGATGTGTGCCTTTCTTCTGAAGTTTCCTTCTGGAATAAAGTAGACTGTTCAGTCAGAGGTAATAAATACTGCGTTCTTAAACTAGAAAAAGATCATTATTTTTTTGTTAGCTTACGATTATAGTAAACCACATCACGAGGTGGCTTGAGATTCATTGTAATTCAGTTTGGACAAAAACCACTTTAAAATGATTTGCCTTGAAGTGAACTGAACTGTTCTTGCGTTAAGCAGTTTTTAAAAGTAGCCAGAAGGTGGCGGTATATAAGTCTATCTGTTATATTAAAGATATTGAAAGATGCACGTGTAGGAGTATGAAACCAAACATCATCCTTGTAAGCTGTGTTTGCCGTCAATGGTTAAAGTATTAAACCGTGAGTGTAAATACTTATGGTTAGAACTTTTCTCTAATTCAGATACAAGACCAAGAATAAAAGGGGTCTATATCTAAAAGGTCTGTATGTTTCACAAGACAGTCAGACGTCAGATTTGTCTTTTACTACTATAAAACACCAACAGCAGACCACAAACCTTTTATTCCCCCATATCTACCTAAACCAGCAATGACCTTTCAAGCATTGATAATTAGTTACAGTTCACAGGTGACCCACAGAACCCCCTTCTGGTGGTCTGCTCTGAACATCAAGGTGCACTGGTCTGACCAGCTGTTACTTCCTGGAGTTTTGCCCCTGATGAAATCTTAGTCCTGCATGACAAAATCTGGCTATGGGGCCCAGTTGTGCACAGTGACGGATTGCTGTGCCATAGACCTGAAAATGGTAATGCCTTTTCTGTGGCACATTAGTGCCCTGCTTCAGTGCGGACAATAATCCGGGCTCTAATCCAAAATTACATTCAACTGACACTGTTCAGATATATATTTAACTCTGGCAATCCATCACAAGTTTTAGACATATCTACCTAAAAGTCTGCACTTCACCACCTGAGCTCAGTAGTCACACAAGTGAACTGGTCATTGTGGGCACTCTCATGCACACATGAGAATAGTTCTCCTGCAGATACTGAGAAACTGAGTTTCATGCGTAGGTTTACCAAGCCATTTGAACTCTTACTGTAACAATCCATTGTGCCTTTTCAACCATGTTTTAGACAGTTTTATACCCTCTATTAGAGACAACATTCACAAATTAACACTCCTGCGAAATTCTTGCATTGAAAGAACTGTTTCAAATGCCTTTTCAATATACCCAATCTATGTGTTTAATATTTTTAGATCAGGCATGAAACCTTTTTGTCTAAATGACTGTGGGAAAAAGTTTTTCTGTGGCTCCATATGATGTATCTAAATGGACTAAAAGTTTCCTCACCCAGTAAAAAATGAAATGCCCAGAGCAATTCCTTTCAGGATAGTGTATTTTAGTGTATATTAGCCCATACAGAAGTCACATTCTGTAACTGCTTATAATACGTATTATTATTTCCATTGGGTCATCATCATTTTCCTGGCGCTTGTCCCGCCGGATGCGGGGTCCGCCCACTGCCAGTTGATGCGATCGAGAATACTCCAGCCGACGCGTCACTCCATCTATTATTTCCATTGAGTATTTGCACATATGAATAAATGCAGCGACACAGTGGTGCAGTGGTTAGCACTGTCACCTCACAGCTCCGAGATCCCTGGTTCAATCCCGACTCTGGGCTCCACCTGTGTGAAGTCTGCATGTCCTCCCCGTGTCTGTTTCCTTCCACATTCCAAAGACATGCATGTTAGGTTAATTGGTGTTTCTAAAGTGCCTGTAGCGTGTGAATGTGTGTATGAATGTGTGAGTGCATTTGTGAGTGCATTTGCCTTATGATGGGTTGGAGAAAGACCATTGATGAGTTGGTGCCAACTCCATAAAAAACCATCACGTGAAGCTCTGCTGATCAGTATAAGACTGGTCTATGGATTTTCCAAGGGCCGGAAGCGACTGAATGAATGAATAAATGCACCACAGAAATAACTTCTAAACAAAACCAGTATTAACCCAGGTTCAGTGTCTGAACCTGGACATCAGGGATTCATAACACTTCTGCTACAAGAATAGTAGTTAAACCCACCAATACGAAGAACAACAGAGTAGCAGTCAAATCCTCTTAGGCTCTCAGGCCCTTTGCAAAGCCTTTTAGACTTTATGAGCAGTTAATATGAACAAGTCCAATACCATTTTTTGTTGTTGTTTTGTTGGGGGTTTTTTGGTATGTCTCATCTCTATACAAAATACCTACTTCACCTCCAGGGCTCTATTCAAAGTCATTAACTTGAGTTTAAAAGATTTGTCCATGGATGTTTGAAGAACGTTTGAAGAACGTATTTTGCATCCAGAGTTCTGATACACACTGGGATTATGGAAATGGTTTGTGTGCAGATTGCATCTTCCATGTTACCAGCTAATCCTGTCTTAATCTCTCAGGCATAAAATTCTAAGTCATGAGTATATTGTTTTCCTTTAAAATAAGCACTTCGCTTCAAGCTGCAAAATGACTTACAAACCAACAATACAGATATGAGTGACAAATGCTGCATTACCACCAGTAAGAACCCAGCACTGTTATAACACCAACAGCCCAAAACAGAAGTGCAATTGATTCATACAACCATGTATTTCATATATGATTCATGTCATATGTATATAACAAGTGAACCCTTTATAATTTTCTATATTTCTGCAAATGTTTTGTGGACAGATGAGACCAAAATAGAACCTTTTGGTTTAAAAGAAAAGCGTTATGTTTGGAGAATGGAAAACACTGCATTCCAGCATAAGAACCTTATCCCATCTGTGAAACATGGTGGTGGTAGTATCATGGTTTGGGCCTGTTTTGCTGCATCTGGGCCAAGACGGCTTGCCATCATTGACGGAACAATGAATTCTGAATTCTATCAGAGAATTCTAAAGGAAAATGTCAGGACATCTGTCCATGAACTGAATCTCAAGAGAAGGTGGGTCATGCAACAAGACAATGACCCTAAGCACACAAGTCATTCTACCAAAGAATGGTTAAAGAAGAATATAGTTCATGTTTTGAAATGTCCAAGTCAAATGTCCTGATCGAAATGTTGTGGAAGACCTGAAGTGAGAAGGTAATGTGAGGAAACCCACCATCATCCCAGAGCTGAAGTTGTTCTGTATGGAAGAATGGGCTAAAATTCCTCCTAGTCGGTGTAATATGGATCATTTTCCTCAATAATTAAATGGCCAAGTAATAAATGACCAAGTATAATATTTTTGTCTCATTTGTGTAACTGGGTTCTCTTTATCTACTTTTAGTGTGAAAATCTGATGATGTTTTAGGTCATATTTATGCAGAAATATAGACAATTCTAAAGGGTTCACAAACTTTCAAGCACCACTGTATATAGTCCCTTTCTAATACCCAAGATCTTCTGTGATAGAACAAACAAATGTAAGTCACATTTCAGAGTTATTTCACCATTTCTCTGAATAAACAAGCCTGAATAAATCTCTGAATATCTCTGACCTTTCACACCTCCCTCCCTGTCTCAGCCATAGACATATATACCTAGATGCCACATTAGCTGCTTTGCCTCATTGCTGTGATACGTTCACACGCCTGCTATAGTGGTCCAGGCAAAACTGGCTTGTAAACAAATACAAGTGATTAGAGGAGCCACGTTTATGTCTGCTCTGACTCGTTTTTATATTCAAGACTTTTGAGTACAAAAAAAAGTTTTGACTCCAGTTACTTTGAATCATGATAAAGGATACACTCAAAGGCAATCTACAGTACAGTATGGCATATTTTTAGATGTAGTCTAATAAATAAAATAGTTAATAAAATAATAGATTAACAACAGTAGATATAGTATACTGTACTACCATGTAGCAATATTCATGCATGTGCAATTTTGGGACGTTGTCAGCAAATAATAACTTTATCTGCCCAGCTCTTCTGTCCTCTGAGGCTTGGGGACAGCAGAGTGTCCCCATTTGCAAGTTACCTAGTGAAGCTCCATGTCTGAAGTAGGGCACAGCCTAACTAATATGATATGTTCACCTTTTTGTACTTAAATACACTATATCTTTATCAAAACATTGGACCCACAAACACAAACAACAGAAAAGCACATTATATATATATATATATATATATATATATATATATATATATATATATATAAAGCACAGGCATATGTAGAGTCTTTTGAGGACTTAAAATATATTGAAGATGGTTTTAAAATAGTATAATTTAAATAGTAAAAGTTAAAATAGTATATTGATATCCACCTGTTTGTTCTCTGCATGCAGGTTTAAACTAGCTTACAATGCTACACGTACATAAATATCTCACTGTTGTAAAATTTGGAGTTCAGAGTTTCCATGGTGTAAGCTTATTTCAATTTTAGGGTATAAACATTGTACTGCTTTTGTATCTTTTGTATCTGTAGTGAATATTTGTATCTCTTTTGATCTTGTCTCTTTGGTAAGCCACTTTCAAAGAAAAAGTATTATTTTTCACAAGTAACACAGGAGCAGTTTTTTTCTGAAATCTGCACTAAAAACTTTTGTTCAAAAACAGAACACCCCACACAACCTTGTGATCATCTGATCATGCAATGACAGTGCTGAAGCAGAGGTCAGTATGTGCTCTAGCCTTCTCTGCTTCAATTATTCCAAACTGATATTTATAGATGTCCTGCACTGCCATTTAGTGGTTCATTGAACAAATGTGAAATTAAGTAAGGTATTTTGTTAAAGCATGCCTCTCGTTAAACTTCCCTATAAGGGAGTGGGCTGGCAGCCATTAACAGGGACTACGACAGGCAGACACCTGCCGGCTCTCTGCTGTAATCTTAATCTTGTTCCATAGCATGATGACAATTTAACTCTCAGTCCTGAATTTAATTTAATGAAACAAAAAAAAAGTTTTTAGCATTATTTAATTTATTTAACTAGTGGGGTTGGTTTTTATGTAACATTAATTTCAGGCATCACACCATTGTTGTGCTGGTAGGAGATGTGAGCAAATCTCTAATAAGGTCAACCACAAGCATGATTCATCCACAATCTAATCAGTAACATTTTATTAACTCACTGTTCAGTGTTTGGAGAACGTTTCTGCTGTCTTGTGCTTAAGAGAGCTCCTAAGCCTCCTAAAAGGCTTCCTCCTTACTCCTAATAGTTTTCATCTTAGAAGCTCTTTTAGCAGTTAAGGTGTTTTATGAATAACTTTTATCTTTACTATGATCTACTCCTAACTTTAAGAGGGAAACGCCCACATTTCTAAGATTTTTTCTTAGAATTTTGTCACTAGAAGCTTCTCATAGCACTAAGAATGTTTATGAATATGGCCACTGCTATTTTTTTATTTACATTGAAACAACCAATTTTCTTTTTTTCTTATATTTTTCTATGCAATAATAAAATAAAAACAAATCCCTTAATAGAAGACAGACTGATTCTTGAAAAGCATAGGCCTAATTTTCCATAGCCAGGTGTACAGTCGTATGAAAAAGTTTGGGCACCCCTGATAATTTTCATGATTTTTCTTTATAAATCATTGGTTGTCCAGCTCAGCAATTTCAGGTAAATATATCATATAGCAGATGAACACCGTGATATTTGAGAAGTGAAATTAAGTTTATAGGTTTTTACACAGAAAGTGTGCAGTAATTATTCAAACAGAATTAGGCAGGTGCATAAAATTTGGGCACCCTTGTCATTTGAATACCTTTAGCACTAATTATTGGAACACAAAATATGTTTTGTAAGCTCACTGACCCTTGATCTACATACACAAGTGAGTCCAACTATGATAAAGGGTTAAGGTGGCCAATTGGAAGTTTTTCTCCTCTTTGCATCTTCTCTGAAGAGTGGCAATATGGGAGCCTCAAAACAACTCTCAAATGGCCTGAAAACAAAGGTTGTTCAACATCATGGTTCAGGGAAAGGGAAAAGCTCTCTCAGAGATTTCAGCTGTCAGTTTCCACTGTGAGGAACATAGTGAGGCAATGGAAGACCACAGGCACAGTTCTAGTTAAGGAACTCCCGAAGTGGCAGACCAAGAAAAATCTCAGATAGCAGAGGCGAAGGATGGTGAGAACAGTCATAGTCAAGCCACAGACCACCTCCAAAGACCTACAACCTCATCTTGCTGCAGATGGTGTCACTCTTCATCGTTCAACTATACAGCGCACTTTTGCACAAGGAGAGGCTGTAATGGGAGAGTAATGCAGAAGAAGCCTTTTCTGCAGACACGCCCACAAACAGAGTCACTTGAGGTGTGCTACAGTACATTTGGACAATCCAGCTCAGCTTCATTTTGGAATAAAGTGCTGTGTACTGATGAAAACTAAAATTGAGTTATTTGGACATGACAAGGAGCGGAAAAAGAACACAGCATCCCAAGACAAACACTTGCTACCCACAAGTAAAATTAGGTGGCGGTTCCTTCATGCTGTGGGACTGTGTGGCCAGTGCAGGGTACTAGGAATCTTGTTAAAGTTGAGGGTTCGCATGGATTCCAGTTAATATCTCCAGATTCTTGAGAACAATGTTCAAGAATCAGTGACAAAGTTTTGCACCGAGGCCAACGACCCCAAACCCTGCTCAAAAATCTACTAAGGCATTCATGCAGAGGAACCATTACAACGTTCTGGCCATCTCAGTCCCCAGACATGAATATTACTGAAAATGTGGGCTGTCCATGCTCGGAAACCATCAAACCTGACTGACTGGAGAATGTTCCTAAAGAAGAATGGTCAAAAGCACCTTCAACCAGAAATCCAGACTGGAAGCTGTAGGAAGCGTTTAGCGGCTGGTTATTTCTACAAAAGGAGGATCTACTAAATATTTGATGTAATTTTTTTTCTGTTGGGGTTGCCCAAATTTATGCACCTGCCCTAATTTGTTTTGAATAATTACTGTACACACTTTCTGTAAATCCTATAAACTTCATTTCACTTCTCAAATATCACTGTGTTCATCTGCTATATGATATATTTAACTCAAGTTGCTGATCTGAACAACCAATGATTTATAAACTAAAATCATGAAAATTATCAGGGGTGCCCAAACTTTTTCATACGACTGTATGGATAAAAGTTTCCATTGTTGAAAGTGCAAGCTTGCAGAGAAGAGTCTTGGGTACATGGGTACGTTCTCCAGCACATGAGCCATACAAAGAGGCTATCCTTAATAGGTCAGAAAGCAGAGCGACGGACACCGAAATAATGCATTTCTGTGTGTAAAAGGAGTGTCCGAAGGTTTCATTCAGACCATGGGTTAATAAAGAGGACAATCACAGATCTTGAGCTGGCAGTGGCCACAGCTGACTAATTTTATTCTTTTATACAGACAGGGTCAACTTTTGGCTGCACGTTAATGACAGGGTATCTGTCATCTAAAGGTCTTTATGCATCAGAAGTGAGAGTGGAAAGAATATTCCGAGCTACATTTCTTATCACAAAGCACGGCACCAGTGTGTTGTTTTCCAATGTCCCGCAACACCACAGTGGAAACAAATATTCACTAGCCATAAATATAATACTTATGCCTTTTCATATTATTTCTTTATTTCCACATGACAATAAGAGCAAAGTCTTATAGCCATTCACCATTTAGAGGTTGGTTTTAAATTATCTGTATATAGTGTGCATCTTTGGAAACCTGTGCAGGCTGAATTTCTCAGGTTCCATAATATAGATAAGCCTTTAATTCTCACAATTTATTCATGAATATGCAACCATAAAGCACTGTGGTAAGCACAACATTTTGTGTCTGTGGTTGTGTGTCAAGTGTGGCAGGTAGTGAGAATTTGGCCCAACACTACAGAACTGAATAACAAGTAAGCAAATTTCTGTTATGCATTGTTTTAATAATGGATCTCAAAATCAAGAGTCATCAATCATTAAATAATTAACCAGGCATACATTCATACAATAAAAAAAATGATTGTGTGAGCCTGGATCTGCAGCCTTCTGCTGAAAAAAACCTGTGACACCTTCTCATTGTTCCTTACTAAGGGTGCCAGAAATCTTAATCCTGTGCCCTATAGCACTGAGAACAAGGCATAAAATCCATTTGTTTACAGTCTAGACCCTAGCTCTCAAACAGCTGTGGCCATAGCCAAGTCAAGATGTTCTTTTGGGACTGTCCTCTTCATTAACTCATGCTCTGAACAAAACTTTTGGACACACCACTCTTACTTCTCCACAAAGTAAATATTGTGGTACTTCGGCATATGTCACTCCCCTTTCTGACATAATATAGGTAACCTTGTAGTAGGGCTCGATTGCTGGAGTAAATACCCATGTTATCAAGACTCTTCTCTCCAAGTTTGCGTTTTGAACAAAGGAAATTTTTATACGTGCACCTGGCTATGAAAAATTGTTAAATCAGTCAATATTAAGGCTTTTGTTTATAGTCTATTTTCGCATAGAAAAAGGTTGTTTTTTTTTAAACATAATGCATAGCAATGTAAATAAAAAAATAAAACACCAGTTCTTTTTTATTTTCCCAATTTCAATATACATCGACTCGGACCAAAAAAGGTCAGTCTTTCATTTTGTATCATAGAGCTACCCATGATAAAGATGTGGTAACCAAAAAACTTAGTTTTACTTGGTTGTTGCTGCTTCCTATAGACTTATCGCTCCTCTCACAGGAGTCCATAGCCTTTCATGTTCATGATCTACCAAAACAGTACTGTTGTGTTGCTATTTTGAATAAAGTGTTTTCCAAACTATTATGTGCTTTGAGTATTTGGAGCGTGGTTTTTTTCATTGATGATGATGGGTTTTCCTGGCGACTAAACAAGGGAATTTATAAATAAGTAAGCTTTTATCATGCGTTTGATGTCAAAAATACATTTAACACAGTGAGAAATTTGGAATAGTTCAGTGGTATTTACAAGGGCTTGATGCTATGGCTCTGAAATTGTTCTGTAAATAATCTACAAAAAACTACTGCCTGGAACTCCAAATACGATAGGAATAATGAATTTAATAAGACATTTGAAACAGCATCACCCCACTGAATTTGCAGAGTTTGACAAAACAAACAACGTCAAAGAGGCTAAAGCTAGCAAGAGTGCAGAGCCAGGGACAAGCCAGCAACAATAACATTAGGGCTACATTGTTTTCTATATTTAGTATATTACTATATTTAACATTAATCATGCTGCTGATTATGCCTTAATTCACATACATATAAGAAATCCAGCAACTGAGTTATGGAACACAATACTGAAACATGTATTCAAACAGGGGAATACAAGGGCTAACACAAGTATGACAAGTAACACCACAAACAGACTGCAAGAGTCACCAGAAAGAATACATTTTAACATGTAAACAACAGAAAATAACAAAAACTGAAACATGTTGATTTCGGGTCTACAAGATATTAACTTAATGTAAAAATAAGTGCATAATTTTAAAATAAAATTGTGAATGGTTTTGATTGTGTATTCCACTCAGCAGAAATGATTCTTCAAGATTCTTCAGAAATGATTCTTCATGTTAAAATGTATTCTTTCTGGTGACTCTTGCAGTCTGTTTGTGGTGTTACTTGTCATACTTGTGTTAGCCCTTGTATTCCCCTGTTTGTCACGTAGATTTTGCTGCTTTTTAGGTCACCACTTTAAATATGTTCTTAATGACATGTCTGGTTAAATAAAAATGAACAACATCTTGCTCAGACATCTTAATTGTTTTAAGTGAGCCATAATGAAATCATTAAAAATAATTTCAATCAATTCATTATATGTGTTAGCTAAGGCTTTTTATTCATTAGGCCATCTATTTTTACAGATGAACATCTATTAAGCTGGCAGGCTAGATCAATTTAATATTTCTCTAAGTATTAATATGGTCATGCTTGAAAGTTTATGAACCCTAGAATTTTAGATTTTTCTATAAACATGACTTAAAACATTGTCAGATTTTAACACAAGTCCTAACATTAGATAAAGAGAACCCAGTTAAACAAATTTGACAAATGTACTTAAAGAGTCATGTGTTCTCAATTAATGGGATGACAATCAGGTGTGAGTGGGCACACTGTTTTATTTAAAGAACAGGGATCTATCAAAGTCTGCTCTTTATAACACATGTTTGTGGAAGTGTATCATGGCACGAAGAAAGTTGATTTCTGAAGATCTCAGAAAAATAATTGTTGATCCTCATCAGGCTGGAAAAGGTTACAAAACTACCTATAAGGAGCTTGGACTCCACTACCCTACAGTCAGACAGATTGTGTTCAACTGAGGGAATACAAGACCATTGTTAATCAATCAGCAAAGATCACTAAGAGGAAGGTGTTTAATAGTTTTCTGAGAACTGAATATCAACACGAGTCACTCAGTAAGATAGTGACCCTGAGCACACAAGTCATTCATGCAAAAATAGTTAAAGAAGATTTAAATTAATGTTTTGGAATGGCCAAGTCAAAGTCTTGACCTTAATTCAATAGAATGTTCTCGATCTGGAATACTGATTGTTCTTTGTACAATATACGTTTCCACTGTGTAATGGTCTATCCCCAATGTCTCGGAGCCCAGGGAAGCCAATGCTGCTTCTGGACATGGTTAACGTGTATTTTTTGCACAGCAACGTTTTAATTTGTCAATGTAATGCCATATAAATATGTAAATCCCTTCCAATCATTCTTTGAGGAACATTGTTTTTAAACATTTCAATAATTTTCTTACACATTTGTTGATAAATTAGAGATCCTCCACCCAGCTTTACTCCTCAGAAACTTAGCTTTTCGTGAATGCTTTTGTACCAAAGCATGATTATAATCACATGTTGACATCACCTGTTTGAAATCAAATCATTGTTTAGTTTTTAAAATTTATTACTAGCTCTAAATTTCCCCTGTCCCAACTTTTTTGGAATGTATTGCAGGGCTGAAATGCAGGAATGGAGGTTTATTACCAAATGAAAATTGTTGTATGTATGGAAGACTGCAGGGTTTTTTTTTTATTTGCATTTTCCATACTTTTCCAACTTTTTCTGATTTGTGTGTGTTTGTGTGTGTGTGTGTGTGTGTGTGTGTGCGCGCGGGCGCGTGTGTGTGTGTGTGTGTGTGTGTGTGTGTGTGTGTGTGTGTGTGTGTGTGTGTGTGTATACACAGTGCCTTGCAAAAGTATTCGGCCCCCTTGGACTTTTCAACCTTTTGCCACATTTCAGGCTTCAAACATAAAGATATGAAATTGTAATTTTTTGTGAAGAATTAACAACAAGTGGGACACAATCGTGAAGTGGAACGAAATTTATTGGATATTTTAAACTTTTTTTAGAAATAAAAAAACTGAAAAGTGGGGCGTGTAAAATTATTCGGCCCCTTTACTTTCAGTGCAGCAAACTCACTCCAGAAGTTCAGTGAGGATCTCTGAATGATCCAATGTTGACCTAAATGACTGATGATGATAAATAGAATCCACCTGTGTGTAATAAAGTATAAATGCACATGCTCTGTGATAGTCTCAGAGTTCTGTTTAAAGCGCAAAGAGCATCATGAAGACCAAGGAACACACCAGGCAGGTCCGAGATACTGTTGTGGAGAAGTTTAAAGCCGGATTTGGATACAAAAAGATTTCCCAAGCTTTAAACATCTCAAGAAGCACTGTGCAAGCGATCATATTGAAATGGAAGGAGTATCAGACCACTGCAAATCTACCAAGACCCGGCCGTCCCTCTAAACTTTCAGCTCAAACAAGGAGAAGACTGATCAGAGATGCAGCCAAGAGGCCCATGAACACTCTGGATGAACTGCAGAGATCTACAGCTGAGGTGGGAGACTCTGTCCATAGGACAACAACGCGCAATGCCCGCGTCCTGGAGCGCTCCTCCTCCCCAGTCTACTGATTGTGCTCGCCTGTTCTCATTCAAGGACTCTATTTTAGCCTCGTCTACCCTCATTTCCTCGCCGATTCACTTGGTTCCTACCTTGTCTCCCAGCTCCTTTCCCGTCCTCTCTGTTTCCCGTGTTTGCATTCTCCAATAAAGTGTCGATTCTCCATTATCCGGTGGCTGCGTTTGTCTCCTACTTCCTTTCAGTGTTACAACCGGGCAGATATATATATATATGTATGTATATGTATATATATGTAACTGCCCGGTGGCATTACCAAGATGGTGGCAGAGCGAACAGATTTATTTTATAATGATTTTGTTGTTATTCATCGCAGACTGGACTTCATGGGCTTAGCGTCACAGAAACAATCGTCAATCATGGACTATTTTTTGTAAATGAATAGAAAATGTACATGTGTATATATACGTTGCAATTGTGATTGCATGATCACCCAGGCTGCTCAGTAAAACAGCATCAGGTATGAATGTCACTTTGTCTTTTCTTTTTTGTAATCTTGTTAAGTCGCCAAACTCGCCTCTCGCCAAAAATAGCTGTGAAACAGATATGGGCGAGTTAACAAGTTTAGAATGCATATATACAGTTTTGTTTTTTCACCATTCAGAGACAGGTGCCACCTTTACTACACACCCCTGTCAGTAATTTACATATCTGCCTGAGGCATAGCTGCCTGCCACGTTTTGCAGGAATCTGACATTTCTATCTGGGTTTGTTTTTTTGTTGTTGTTTTTTTTTTGTGAATGAAGGATATCACAGGTGTTCAGCTTAGGCTTGCACCTTTGCTCTTTAAAGCACTAAAATTCCTCCAGATTCCTTTAATTGTTTAACAATTTTATAAACTGTAGAGGGATAAATATACAAATGCATTCCATTCTTTTTTTGAGGAATATTTTAATCGTTTTCTCATGCATTTGTTGACAAACTAGAGATCCTCTGCCCATCTGTGCTCCTCAAAGACTTTGTGCCAAATCAGGATTAAAATCGCCTGTTGACATCACCTGTTTGATAGCCTATTTAGTTTGTTACCTCTATACTAGGGATGGATTTGAGTGCCAACAGGAAGTCAGAGCTTACAGTCCAACATCAGTACCCAATCTCACAATCATGGTCCAAAATCTATAGGAAAGCCTTCTCAGAAGGGTAAAGGTTGTTGTAGCAGCAAGGTGGAGTGAGGGGGGCTGGGGGGGCATACATATAACCATGTTTTGGATACAATTATCAGGTGTGCAAAAAGTTTTAGCCATCTAGTATCAATTAATAGGGGTTACTACTGCAATGAGAGGTGGCCAGAATTTTCAAAAGAATGCTTGAAGCAGCTATGCCTATTGGCTCTCATTAAGCATAGCTGACAAAGTTAATGACATTTATTACAACAAAATACACAAATTAACACAATACAAAATAATTCCGATTCTGCAACTCTGACAGTCTATAAGTCTATTAATTTAAGTGTAAAACATAGCACAGAATGTTAATTAATTGCATTTGACAAACACGCAACAGTGAATTAATTAGCTTCTAGCAGATCTTCTCAGCCTCTTTGTCTTTGCTGCCTTTCTTTTCCCATGTTTTGTTTTTGAGAAAATAATAAGGACATGGGAAATCAATCTTTCAGTTTCTTGAGCGGCACTGTTACTTCCAGCTATATATTAAAAATAATGTATACAAGTACAAAAAAAGTGGCAAAAAAGAGAGGCATGAAAAAGGAGAGACAAAGTCATGCAAAAAGTAATTGTAAATTTCATTTGATTCATAACGATGTACAAGGTGAGTTGTAGTGCATGGTTGGCCACAATTATTATGTTTAATGATGATGTATGATTTGTTTGTAAAATATTTTTTCAGTCCTATTCCAAGAACAGTGATGTAAGGCTTCAGTAACTGCACAATTGACATGCAATAATAATGCACACACACTTACAAGCATGTTTAATCCCTATGTATAATAGCACCATTTATCAACACGACAAAAATTAGTTGCTTCATGGCTCATGCCCTGTTTATAAAAATTAAATCAGTTTGAATACTTGCACTTGAGTTTGTTGAGAAGGTTGCAGCAGTGTAGCCACTCACATTAGCATTCACAGATATTCCCCACTTTATCACTTTATTCTTGCAGTGGAAGCCACTGAATTAAGATTGTCGTTTTAAGAGATATGGCATAAAACATAAACAAGTACAATGATCACCAAATCCAGAATATACTGCCTGATAGTATACCAAAGCAAAATATTAAGAGCAGAAGGACTATTGGGCATATCTGTCCAGCACCTAACCAACCAGCAATTCACTGGATATGAACAAACTAGACACCCTGGAATGTACTAACACCCTGAGTGTAATAGATAGAGCTGGTTCATCTAAAACTTAAGTATGACATTTAGTACGAAATGCTACTGTTTTGTCAGTAGGATACTGTGCTCTAAACTGTATAGCTGCATCACTGGTTTACAGTGGAGCTATGTATTTTAGAAGTTTAACTGTAATTTTAGTAATTAGCTTTGTGGTAAATAGTTAATCACTGTAAGAAACAGAGAGCGTACCACTGTGCTACTGAACCAAAACTTTAATTTCTGCCAAATATCAAAATTTCTGACTAAATATCGACTTATCGAATGTACAAACTTTTGAACATGAAAATTTATATTCTATGTTTTCGTTATGTTAAATTCAGCCAATAAACAGTAATGGTGTTGGATATTCAATGTGTATAAGCACCCAGAGGTCGGTAAATAGTGATAAGCTAAAACGAGTATGCCTTTGACTTACATGGATCAGTCACATGAATCAGTATTTCAAATGAATTAGCCTTGTAATGGGATTTAGCAGTAACGCCTAGATCTTTGTCAAAAATTGTGGCTATGCCTCCCCCACGACAATGAGGTTGAGGGCATTGAACATGATCGTATCCAGGAGGTGAAGCTTCATTTAAGGCTAAATATTCATCAGGTCTAATCCAAGTTTCAGTAAGACAGAGAGCGTGTAAGCGTTTATCAGTGATCATTTCATTTACAGTCACTGCTTTGTTTGTAAGTGATCTAATGATAAGTAATCCTAGCTTTAGTCTAAGGTTGTTATTTCTTTGGCAGCTATCTGTGTTTATACTAATGAGGTTATTAAAACAGACTTTTTGAGAGCGTTTACATTTAGGGCAGATGCGGGTAACAGACACAGTTTCAATAATGTGGGTTCTGGGTGACGGTGCATGGCAGTTGGTTAAGCCGGTCTGTCTGCTGCCTGACCCCTGCTCTGGATAGTCAGCCCCTAACCAATCGGGCCATAAGACTATGGGCAATGTTGCAGGAGATGAGAGCAGCACCCTCCCGAGTGGGAATGGACACACCGTCCCCCATCCTAAAACGCCAGGCTTACCCTCAAAGGCTGTCCAGTGGGTCTATATAGCCCACGTTGTTTTCAGAGCACCACTTGGACAGCCAGCAGTTCAGCGACCATAACCTGATGTAGGCTTGGTCACCTCGCCGCATTGGGATGGGGCCAGAGCACACTACTGCATCGGACATCGCCTTCGCCATGCTAACCACCTCTATAATATTAGCCTTAGTGTCCTCTGACTGTCGAAAGTGTATATCATTAGCCCCTACATGAATGACACACCCAGAGTGTCTATGACTATGGAGCTCTCTAAAGCTGTAAGTGCCGGCACCAGCTCTCTGGGTGCCATAATACATGTAATCCTAGCTGCTGGTGTCCCTAAAGGGGTAGCTAATTTCAAGTGTCATAAAATAGTCACGTATGACCAGAGCTCTTTCAACAAGCTGCTCAGTGGGTGTTTCAGACTAGCTACAAGCCTACACCTTTCACAAATAAAATATTCACTAATGACGAAGGAAGAATAGCTGAACAAGCGCAGAAGAAGCCATGTTAAAACAATGGGGGTTTTTTTGCTTGCAACTGTCCCTTATACTGGTTAATTAGTTTTAGACCTAGATCTCATTAAAGCTGTTTAAAGCTTAGTTCTGTGGCATAACAATTGTTCAGCTCTGAGTCCTGTGTTCTGTGTCATCCCATCTGCTGCCTGCTGATGTAACTGACTAAGAGGTTCCCAGTGCCCTTTTATGCTAATACCCTGGCACAGGGATGATCGAAGACGAATCATCTGCCATTATTCTCAGGAATGTTCCAGAATCTTGTTCTGTGGCCATCTGCAGCAATGATGTTGAAGAGAAGCTGAATCAGAAGAATCAGACTCGGATGCAATCGCGTTTCATAAGAACTTTTCAGATATTCAACGCTTAAACAAAGTAAAATATTTCTTGAGAACACAAGTCTCATCATCATCTTCAAACAAGTGTTTGATTGTTCTAGGAGGAAAAAGGAAAATAAAACAGGAATCAATCATGTTCTGACTACTTTTCCTGTGACAGACAAAAACATTTCTTTAAATATGAATGACTGTTCTGTCTGCAGAACTCTAAAAAGACCGTTTTATGATCCCTGTGAATCGCAACTGGCATAAACAATTTTAGATTTTAGGAATTTTATGAAGACTCTGTCAGATGCACCAGCATGTAACTTTACAAAAACTCACTTATGATAAATCCATGTTCTAAATTTTGTGAAATGGTTTAGATTGACCACAGACACCAAACAATTCATTATGTTCTTTTGATTAAACATTATTGAAATATGTCCAAGTATGAAGTAATAAACTTTTAATTAATGCCATTCAATATTTCACTGTAATGGTTGTCTGTCAAGAACCACAAAGGTCAGCATTTACCAACAAACTAATACATGGCAAACACAGGAACTTCCACCAACCTTGTCTAAGATTAATCCTAACTTATTTTTTGAAGGCAAATCTTTCTCTAAGTGTACATTTATTGAATTATATGTTAGAAACACTTGTTGAGAATGACAATGGAAAAGTTTTCAACTCACTTAAAAAGAAAATGCATGATTTTCACTAATAAATAACTAATTCAATATTTTTTTCTGTCTGTCCAATTAATTACTTAGCTATGAGACCATGGATTTTAAATAACCCAGATTACAACAAAAAGAACATCCTGACCTAGCCTAAACCCAAACTTCTAAGCAAAGCTGTCTGTAAATTTTTCAGTCATAGGTGTGGGAGAATTGCAAGCATTTGTTCTGTGGGCTGTGTCCTTAATAAATATTAGGCCTAAAGCCCATGATATGCATGTTCACCTTCTTTAGGAACACAGGCTTACTTAAAGCTGGGAGAAGCATTAATCCCCTTTAATCCCCTTCATTTTTTATATAAAACTTTCAGTTCAGATGAGACTTATCTAAAATTACTTATACAGCTCATATTCAGGAATGCACAGTCTGCACATAAACTGAAATAAGGTCATATATACACTTCAATCAGAAACATGCAACTCCCAACACCTTAAAAGTTATTATGGTGATGTGTGTAAAATTGAATGAAAAAATACAACAATAAGTCTCAGTAAACAAAGAAAGAATATGTACTGTTATGTAGAAGCATTCACTCACTTTCTTATCCGCTTGATCCTGAACAAGGTTGGGGGAGTGCAGGTGCCTAGCCAGCGGCACAGGGCACAAAGTGCGAACAACCTTAGACAGCATGCCAATCCATCAAAGGACACATACATACACACACACACTCATACTAAAGGCACTTTAGAGACACCAATTAACCTAACATGCATGTCTTTGACCTGTGGGAGGAAACCAGAGTACCCAGAGTAAACCCCTGCAGACACGGGGAGGACATGCAGACTCCACACAGTAAAAACCCAGACTGCTCCACCTGAGATTGAACCCAGGACCTTCTACAGTCAGGACAGTGCTAACCACCGAGCCACCATGATGCCTCCATAGAAGCAATTTTTATGAAATATCTCGACATTATTTTAAGTATAAAGGAAAAACATTGAGTTGTCTTGACAAACAACTATGTGCACTACTATTCAACACCCAACCTCCAGTACTTAGTGGAGCATTGCTTGGCCTTCATAAACTCTAAAACGTGATTTCAGTAAGTGCTGACAAACCTCTGACACTTCCCTATTGGAATATTTTCCCATTGCTCATTCCTCAATGCTCATTGAGGTTTGATGGCATCAGTGATGAAACAGCTTTCTTTAAATCCCACCAAAGATTTTCTATGGGATTTAATTCTGGAGACTGAGAAGCCACTTCAGCACATGCCAGAACTGATTCCTTAACCAAGCATTGGTTGACCTGAAGATGTGCTTGGGATCACAGTCTTGATGGAGATCCCAACACCCGAAGTTCAAGATCAACACAGAAGGCATAACATCCCTCCTCACAATGGCTTGGTATTTCTGTGAATCTATGATGCCAGTCACAGTGAGATTTCCAGTTCCTGGCAATACATCCCCACAGCATCACTGACCCACCTCCATGCTTGACTATGGGGACAGTATTCTGTTGGTTATAGAATTCTATTGATTATAGAATTCTATTTTGCTTGGACCAGACAAACTGCTGTTTTATATGGCCAAACAGTGCCAGTTTTGTTTTGGGCCTCCATTTTGTTTACCACAACTGCAGGCCTATCGAAATTATATCATATCATACATAGTCCTTCTGTCATATTTCAGTCAACCCTTCTTGTGCTTCCTGGTCAAGAGTGTTATGCATTGTGGAGTCTATCTATGAAATCCTTGGTTGTTAAGTGAGCTTCTTATAATAGACACTGACACATTTGTCCCAGCCTTCATCGTCCTGTAAGTCTTTTGGAGCAACACAGAATATTTCTTCATTGTTTCTTCTTCATGGTGTTTCTAGGAATGTTCAAGGTCTTGGATATCTTTGTATACCCATTGTCCCTTTGGTGCTATGAAATTATCTCCTCTTTCAGCTGTTGTGACAGCTCCTTGGTCTTCACAATGGTTGCAACACAACTTGAACACATCCCGGGTGGTGTTTATATACCATATATAATACACCACAGCTGAATATTGAATTCTCAGTGGGATAACCAAAGGTCTTACTACTATAAAATATCACATCGTTCATTTTCTTTGTTCATTTGCTGTGTCATTCAATTGATAAAGGTTTATAGCTCTAGCCCTACTGAAAAGTTGACAGTTGTAAATTCTTCCTGTCTTTTGGGGGGGGTAGATTGATACAGATGCATATATATGAATATTATATATGCATCTGTGTGTGTGTGTATATGTATGTATGTATGTATGTATGTATGTATGTATGTATGTATGTATATATATATATATATATATATATATATATATATATATATATATATATATATATATATATATATATTACACATGCTGTCAGTCGATTAAAAACTTAACGCTGAAGCTTTTAATAGAGGATACTTAAATGTAAAATAAAAGAATTAATGTAAGCAACACAATGGAATTACATTTATATTCAAATATGTTTGTTTAATTGGATATTTTTATAATTTTCGACACAGATTGTCTCTTGTGAAATATGTTTAAGCACCAGCTGCATGCAATAATATCAACGCAAAATATGAAAAAGAAACAAGTACTGTAACATAGTAACAAATCAGCTTAATCATTCTTTACATTCAGCCAGTTACTGAAACAGACCGGTTTATTGACATTACCAGGAGCCAAAGCAGCTCTCTTCTTTTGGATGATGTGGCCTGAGAGTGAAAACCTCTCACAAGACACTGTGGTTGCAGGGGTTGACAGGTATTTGCGTGCAAGGGGTGCCAGCCTTGCATGTGCTCCTTCTCTCTTTAACCACTCCAGTCCATACCCCTCCATATCCATTCTGGGTTCTTCTTTGTAGATGCCCAGACACTGGTCTATGGTCTCTTCATCTGTATCTGTATCAGAAGAACCAAGCAAGAAGACAGACATCCTCCACTTTTTTGGAGGCTGTTTCTCTGCTGTCTCTGTGTCTGTCCCTGTTGTGCAGTCATCTCTCCCATTATAAGGTTGTGTAATAAAGTCCACACTTCACTCCTTTTCTCTTTGGGAAGACACTTTAGATCCTTAACCTGAGTTCAAGTGCAGTAGCGATCTTCAGCCAGGTGAGGTTGGTGATGTTCTTACGCTTCGTTAGGTCTGTGGTAAAGACTGTCTTGAACCTCAATACATAGCCTGGATCATCATCTGAGAGCTCCATAACTGAGTGGCATAAGGCTGGCACAACCACGGAAGAAGAGATGTACTGCTCTCTTCCAAGTAGTTCAGTCACATATCTGCAATGGAAAGTAAAGTAAGACTATCAAATGTATATTAACTACACACAGTAATACATGCACTACTTTCCTGTTTGTATGCAACACATGCCAGCATGGACATAGAGGATCCAGGCAGAGAGTAAGCAAGAAGATATACAGGGAGAGACTTCCAACACAGACATGCATATAAAGAGTGCAAGAACAGACACATTCACACAAAATCACAGGTAGAGAGCACCAGTGTTGAGCGTTCATTGAACACGCTCATTTTTTCGTGAACGTTGAACTGAACGCAACACATTTTTTAATAAAGAACTTGAACGTGAATTAGTTCACATTATGTGTCATGAACGGCAGACATCACTGTAAATGAACGTTGGAATTTGTTTTCCATTGAAAACTGAGTGACATCTGTTTTCTCTTTTGAAACGGAACGAGAGAAAGTTCCTCCCTCCTGTAGCCTATTCTCGCTGGTGCCGCTTAAATCATGTATCACCAGACAGAAATGGTTTTGACATTGTATGCGCAATGCATTGCGGGCAACGTAGTGTCAGGCTGAGACTAGTTAACATACTGGCTAGTTAATAACATACTGGCTTCCGCACGACGTTACCCGTGATGAATTGCAGCAGAGCGGGGTAGCCATAGCAACGCCGCGTACACAATTGCAGTGTCATGAGCAAATGTCTTCAAAGAACGTATAGTGATTTCTAGCTTGTAGTGTGAAAAAAAGTATTTATTTGAATATCTCATGAAAAAAGTAAAATGAACTGAACTTTGAACTAGTTCAGAATTAAAATTGTGAACTGTGAACGTGAACTGTTCACTTTGAGCATGTATGAACTGAACTTGAAAAGAAAAGCTGTGAACTGGCACTGGAGAGCACACACAAACACACTTGTCTTGCTTTTCTTTGCGAGGACTTTCCACTGACATAATGATTACTTTAGCTATTTAAACCTACACCTAACCTTAACCTTAGTAGCTCAAAACAACAAAACTTTTGTGTCTTTTGGGTTTTCAAATAAAAGCTGCCATTTTTGTAAAAAAGCACTTAAAGAAGTGAGGACCCACACACACACACACACACACACGCGCGCGCGCACACACACACGCACATATACACACACACACACACACTTGTCTTACTATACTTGTGAGGACTTTCCATTGACATGAATGACAATGAAGGATTACTGCAGCTAATTAATCTTACGCGTACCCCTAACCTTAATCTAAACCCCTAACCTAAAGCACATTTTTTGGCTCTTTTTTTTTTTCTTCAAATAAAAGTTTCTGGGGTTTTTTTTAGCAATTAAAGACATTGGTACCAGACATATGGTTATATTCCAGGTTTTCCTATCATTGTAAGAACATTTGTTCCTCACAAGTAAAGCAAGACAAAGTACACACAAACACACACACACAGAGAAGGAAAATTCAGGGTGAGGAAAAGAACACACACAGGGAGACAGCGATGCAGGCACAGCAAGAGAGAGCAGAAAGAAATATTTACATACTGGCACGGTTCAAGTAATTCCTATACCATTTGTTGTTTGGCAAGTCCAAGTGCAACTTGCTGTTCCCTTAATACATGTGCGTTTGATGCACCATGCTTGAAGTGTCCAACAATCTTGCAATATTTAGCCAGAACACATTCAAATCCACTGTCGTGAAGTGATACTGTGATTGCACTTTGCAGACTGTGAGCTATGCAAGGCAAGTGTTCAAACAGAAGTAGCCTCGTGGCTGCAACCATGTTACAAACACTGTCAATGCGAAATGTAGTTAACCATATTCCATTGTTTTGTGACATCCAGAAAATGATCAGCACATGCTTCTGCATAGTTATGCATTTCAGTTTTACTCACAGTTAGTGCAAGCGACTGCAGATTCCATTCTTTATTGGTGAAGTGCACAGTGACACCCAAGTAGTTGTCATTGCTCACAGTGATTCCCTGTAAGAGTGTGCTTTCTCAAACATGTTCATCCTTTGTGCACTCACACTTTCATACAAAATGTGAAATCTTGTTCCTCTTAAGTGTAAATTATAAGAGGTGTTTCCTGATGCAATTCAAATTTCTCTCAGTCCATCATCTTCTATTATGTTAATCGGGCGGCAGTTTTTAGCAGTGGTTACTTTCTCACTTACAGGTTTCCTTATTCGTCTAATAACGTCTTTTCACCTGTCAATACTTGGGAAGTCCTCTGATCCACTGGTCCGCTGAGTAGTGGACCAAACTACTTTGCCCACTTATTCAACACACAAACACCAAGACAGTAACTTGCTGCATCTACATACATTATCAGAGATACATAGCATGGCATACACTATATACACACTGCACACTTACTTCAGCTTCTTTATGCTTTTCTTTGAATGTGTTGATTACTATCGTTGTGACTTCCGTAAGAAATTAAACTATGCCATATGTCTGGCAAACCATTTCCAGTGTATATTTTCTCAGAAATGTACTGTGGTACCTTGGGTTCTCGACCACCATGGAACTCGTCAAATTTGGTTCTCGACGCATTTTGACTTGAAAAATATTCCTCAGTTCTTGCAGTTTGCTTTGTACTCAACTCACTTGCTTAAACATGTATGATTAAGGCCACGCGACTCGTTTCACAGACAAAATAGATTTAACATACCAAAATTCTAAAGGAATAATTGAACACACATATTATCATTTACTAGTAAGGGATACAAGGCAAAAAACAAATTTAAACATGAAATACAGTCCTTTAAGTTCAATAACGAGTAACCAGTTCATGCAGATTTCTAATGCGACAGTGTTTAAGGTAGGTAACGAGAGAGGGTGTACAGAAAAGGTGACCACTCTATACGAATAAATAAGGAGATATAAGCCTGTGCAATGTTTTTAAGTAACACTGTTATTAACTGCTAAAAATAGTTCAGCAGTAGCCTGTCTCACAGCCCTGCCCTCTAATTGTGTCATGATCCACTAAAGCAGGGGCTGTGTCTCCACTGGTGGGATTCTCTCCTATCTAATCATGGCTATATTGTGCAGCACAAGCCACAGTTGTGTCATATGCACTGCCATTATGTCACATGCCCAAATGTCCTTTGAACTGTCAGTGAACTGACCCAGGCATTTGCATCTATTCTGGTAATCAGATACTGATGATCACAGGCGATCTATAAAAGAGGTGTCTTAAATGGTTTTATGATCAAATTCTGTTAAAGTCTCAAACAGTTAAACTGTAACTTGACAATCCTAAATGTCATTGTTGTCCTGACAGTTTTTATGAGCCAATCTGATTCAACACCAAGGTCTCTGGATTGGACCTGGATAAGGAGTTATCAGGTACCTTTTGAATGGATAGTGACCTAGAGTTGACTCCCTGAATACATATGAGTGGTGACCCAGGCCATTTTGCATAAATACCGGTAATAAGGAACTGATGATCACAGGTCATCTATAAAGGAGAAAGTTGTCTTAACTGACTTTGTGTTCAAGTTCTGTTGAAGTCATGTTCATGATGATGGTTGTTAATGATCATGAACATCATGTTCAGTACAACTATTAAGAACTGATAGCAGATTCAAACAGAGGAGTGTGATCCTTAAGTGACAAAAAGTGTTTCCAATTGAAAACTTGTATTTTGAAAAGAGGAAATCTGGTAAAGTCTCATAAACATTAATGGATGAAGGGATAGACATAAACAGGCTTTACTTTTCAATAGCATTATTTTCCTGCAAGAAACACACAGTGATGTAGATAAGGAAGTTATCTGGGCAATGTGTTGAAAGGGATAGTATGTTCTTAGTCATGGGAGTAATTTGAGTGCAGGGGGGTAGCAATTTTATTCTCCCCATTATCAGGGGTTCAGATTTTGCACACAGTGGTGAAAAAGTGGTGAACGGTCGCCTTGCAGTAGTTAAAGCTGAAATTGAAGGTGCCATTTTTTATTTATCAAATGTTTACGTGGCTAATGTGGGACATGTTGTATTTTTTTATGTACTGCAGAGTTCTTTGAGGCAGTGTTCTAAAGTTGCATGCATCGTTATTGAGGGGACTGCAGTTGCACAGTGGATTTCACCTTTGATCACACCACTGTGGAACATCATGTATAGTCTTCTGTGTGCCTGTCCAAACTCCTGAAAGAGTTTATTTTGTTGGATATGTGAAGGGTGCTCCAGCGCCGTCCAGGCAGCATAAACATCCAATTGGTGGCTTGGCAGGGACCCATGGGGAGGCATGATCGCAAGCTCAAGCAGGCTGAGAAATGAACAAACACATCGTGAGACGCAAGAAAACAAACACTAGCACGTTGTAAGGGGAAAGGTAAATGTGCAGCAACCAGTTGTGCACATGAGCCCTCCTTTTAAAGTGTGCATGCTGATTGCGGAAAGCGATCGCAGCTGTGCTGGCTGATGAGTCATCGCGATCAACAGGCACTCCACAAGATGCCTACAGCCAACAAGAGTGCACAACACCCAACCAGACAGTTGGGGGGCTCCCAGAGAGCTTCCCCGTAACATGGCCCCCCAGCTCCCAACGGTCCCCTAGGTTTGTACGGGTGGGTCCTATGGAAGGCTTCGATCAGCCCAGGGTCCAGGATAGCCATCCGTGTTACCCAGCAATGCTCCTCTGGCCATGTAGATGTGGGACCATGGTCTCCCGGGGATGGGTAGTGGCTGCAGGAGGCCAGCAGGGTGCTGGTGTGAGGCCTTGCTGCAAGCGCAGACGGGGCAAGCCGATACGAACTCCCTAGTGTCTGATTCCAGTTCCTTCCACCAAAACAAGTGCTTTACCATGGTGAGCATACGTCCAATGCCTGGGTGGCAGGAGAGCTTGGAACCATGCATCCACTGGAGTAACATGGGGACCACAGCCTTGGGGACGAAGGTTTGGTCGGGTGGTGCTGAGCTGGGGGAGGCTCCATTCGTTAAACCTGCCCGATAGTCCAGGTAAGGCCGGCCATGACGCAATCCTGGGGGAGAACAGTATCCTCCATGTCAGGGCGAGAGGGGTCCAGGTGGAGGCGGGACAGGGCATTGGACTTGACGTTGCGGGAGCCGGCCCTGTACATAAGGGCGAAGTTGAACTGAAAAACAATGCCCACCTGGCCTGGCATGGGTTCAACCTCTTTGCGGATGTACACCAGGATGTACTGGATGTACACCAGATTTTATGGTCCATCCAAACGACGAACGGCTGGGGTGCCCCCTCCAGCCAGTGCCTCCATTCTTCTAAGGCCAATTTCACAGCGAGTAGTTCCTGGTTGCCCACGTCGTAATTGATTTCAGCCGGGGAGAAGCAGCAGGAGAAGAAGTTGCAGGGGTGCAGCCTACCCTCAGGTCCGGCCCTCTGCGATAACATGGCACCAGCCCTGGACTCCGAGGCATCAACCTCGACGATGAACTCTTGGGCGGCGACCGGTTACACCAGGATGGGAGCAGTGGAGAACAGGGTCTTCAGGCGGGTGAACACAGTGTAGGCCTCTGAAGACCAGCAACGACTTGTTAGGGAGGTGAGCCGAGTGAGGGGAAGAACCACCTTGCTGTAGTCCTTTATAGAGTGCCGATAAAAATTGGCAAATCCCAGGAAGCATTGTAATTCCTTCCGGGTCAAGGGAGTAGGCCACTCTACCACTGCTTGCACCTTGGATGGGTCCACTCAAATCCTGCCTGGCTTAACAATATACCCCAATTGTGGAGAAGGCAGGAGAGCACCTGTCGCAAGTGAACGACGTGCTCGGCAAGGGACCTCGAGAAGATCAGGATGTTGTCGAGGTACACAAAGGCAAACCTGTTGATAAAGTCCCGAAGCACGTCGTTCACCAGAGCTTGGAAGACGGCTGGGGCATTGGTTAGACCGAACGGCATTACCAAGTACTCAAAATGCCTCATGGGGGCGATGTCTTCCACTCATTACCCTCCCGGATGCACACCAGGTGGTACGTGCTCCTCAGGTCCAGCTTGGCGAAGATGCAGGCCTCCTGGAAAAATTCAAAGGTGGAATGGAGCAGGGGTAGAGGGTACTTATTCCGCACCTTATTCAGGTTGAGCCCCCTAAAGTCAATGCAAGGCCTGAGCGAATTATTCTTTTTCTCCACGAAGAAGAAGCCTGCTCCTACCAAAGAGGAAGATGGGTGGATGAGGCCGTCTCGCAGGCATTCTTCTAAGAATGCACTCATGGCTTCCCTTTCCGGTGCACTCAGGCTGTACAGACGACCGCTGGGTAGTGGTGCACCCGGGAGCTGGTCGATGGCGCAGTCATAGGGGCAATGGGGCAGCAGTGACAGGGCTCGCGACCTCACTACTGGTTCAGATGGCTGGATTATACTGTTATGGTCAGTGATTGGACCCAATCAGAGGTTTTTGAACCAAAGTGTGGTGAGTACACAGAGACACGGAGCCACACGTAAGTGTTCAACAGGTGGAGGTTTATTTACATTGACGCAGTGATGTGCAAGGGTGTTTGTCCGGTGCGAAGTTTAGTGTTGAGCAGCAATCCGGGCGGCAGCAGAGGTCCAGCGCCATCCAGGCAGCATAAACATCCAATTGGTGGCTTGCCAGGGAGCCACGGGGAGGCACGATTGCGAGCTCAAGCTTCAGTGGCGACAGCAGGCTGAGAAATGAACAAACATGTCATGAGGTGCACAAAAACAAACACTAGCATGTCGGTAAGGGGAAAAATAAACAGGAAAGTAACGTTACAACAACCAGTCGCGCACACGAGCCCTCCTTTTAAAGTGTGCATGCTGATTGCGGAAAGCGATCACAGCTGTGCCGGCTGATGAGTTGTAGAGATCGATAGGTGCTCTGTGGTGACGTCACGCGCTGGTGAAGTGTACCGACGCTGCTTGTCCACAAGCCCTTTGTAGAAATGTTTTCTTAATAACAGAAATATAATGTACTTATTTGTATATAATAAAATAGATGCTACTCTATTCTGATAAAACTCTGCTCTGTACTGTTCCTTTCTATTATATACATTGTATTTATTTGAGTTTCGTCAACATCCTTCTTCATGTAACATGTTTGGATGAGCAATTAATTATAATGAACATTATTCCTCCTTCATGAGTGTCCCTTCTTTAGTTGTTATTGTTGTTGTTTTGGTATTTCATGCCATTTTTGTAAATATATAAAAATATAGCAGAACAATAGCAACATGAAAATATGAACACACTACCCATAATTCATTGTTACACAGCTAGGGGGCTGTGGTGTAAACAATAAGAGATCTCTTCAGTGCTAAAGAGGACCAATTAAAAAAAAACAAAAAAAACAACCGAGCCATCTTTAAAGTTTGCTTACATTATGAAAACAAAAAGAACTGGGTTCAGGTGCAGTTGTTTCACTTTCAGGATCACTTTAGGATATTTGTTCATTTAACTGCAACTATATGTGAAAACACACTTAATGTGATGACTTGCTAGCATATCCATGCCTGTTGGGTAGCAACATGATCTTCATCTTCTTTCTTTATCCTCATATAATTTCTTTTGTTACACTGATGTAATATAGTGTACTGGTTGAAAAAACACAGGTACAAACAGCGAATCTTCTGCCAAATGCTTTTCAACCCTTTGGAGTCAGCATTCCCATGGATGGCATGAATCAGAATTTTCACCAAAACTTTTTAGCTTTCATTTTTGTCCTAGAAACAGAATAAACACACTCATTAAACGGTCTACTTTTGAAATATACACAGGTTGAAATGAACTATATTTTGATATCGTTGTGAGAGCAACATAAATAACAAGAGGCACGTTTTAGTGTGAGGCAGAACACAAACCAAGATGTTTCATTCCAAAGGGGACGATTGTGATAAGTAAATAAAATCCGTTTGTCAGCTTTAGTAATAAACAGCATGTATGCCGCTGATTAGCTTATAGGTAGTTCAGTAGCATATATCAGTGCTGCCAGAGAACGTTTCTGTGCTCTCTAAAACATTTCACAGCAGTCTGCACACAGATTTCGCTGTGTGCTTTTTCAACTGTGCATAGGTTGAACGAAGTAAAGTTTGCTCCATGCTGCCTTCAAGTGTTCATCAGAGGCTTATACAGTGGTGCTTGAAAGTTTGTGAACCCTTTAGGATTTCTGCATAAATATGACCTAAAACATCATCAGATTTTCACACAAGTCCTAAAAGTAGATAAAGAGAACCCAGTTAAACAAATGAGACAAAAATATTATACTTGGTCATTTATTTATTGAGGAAAATGATCCAATATTACATATTAGTAAGTGGCAAAAGTATGTGAACTTTTGCTTTCAGTATCCAATGGAAATGTTGTGGAAGGACCTGAAGTGAGCAGCTAATGTGAGGAAACCCACCAACATCCCAGAGCGTTTAGCAATAACTGCAGCTAAATGTTTCCTGTAGCTGTTGATCAGTCCTGCACTCCGGCTTGGAGGAATTTTAGCCCATTCCTCCGTACAGAACAGCTTCAGCTCTGGGATGTTGGTGGGTTTCTTCACATTCCTCACCTGCTCACTTCAGGTTCTTCCACAACATTTCCATTGGATTAAGGTCAGGACTTTGACTTGGCCATTCCAAAACATTAACTTTATTCTTCTTTAACCATTCTTTGGTAGAACGGCTTGTGTGCTTAGGGGCGGTGTCTTGCTGCATGACCCACCTTCTCTTGAGATTCAGTTCATGGACAGATGTCCTGACATTTTCCTTTAGAATTCTCTGATATCATTCAGAATTCATTGTTCCATCAATGATGGCAAGCCGTCCTGGCCCATATGCAGCAAAACAGGTCCAAACCATGATACTACCACCACCATGTTTCACAGATGGGATAAGGTTCTTATGCTGGAATGCAGTGTTTTCCTTTCTCCAAACATGACGCTTTTCTATTAAACCAAAAGGTTCTATTTTGGTCTCATTCGTCCACAAAACATTCTTCCAAATCTTCGCTTGTCCACGTGATCTTTAGCAAACTGCAGACGAGCAGCAATGTTCTTTTTGGAGACCAGTGCCTTTTTCCTTGCAACCCTGCTATGCACACCATTGTTGTTCAGAGTTCTTCTGATGGTGGACTCATGAATATCAACATTAGCCAATGTGACAGAGGCCTTCAGTTGCTTAGAAATTACCCTGGGATCCTTTGTGACCTCGTCAACTATTACACGCCTTGCTCTTGGAGTGATCTTTGGTCGACCACTCCTGGGGAGGGTAACAATGGTCTTGAATTTCCTCCATTTGTACACAATCTGTCTGACTGTGAAGTTCAAACTCTTTAGAGATTGTATTGTAACTTTTTCCAGCCTGATGAGCATGAACAACTCTTTTTCTGAGCTCCTCAGAAATCTCCTTTGTTCCACAAATGTGTGTTGTGAAGAACAGACTTTGATAGATCCCTGTTCTTTCAATAAAACAGGGTGCCCACTCACACCTGATTGTCATCCCATTGACTGATAACACCTGACTCTAATTTCGCCTTCAAATTAACTGCTAATCTTAGAGGTTCACATACTTTATCCACTCACTAATGTGTAATATTGGATCATTTTCCTCAATAAATAAATGACCAAGTATAATATTTTTGTCTCATTTGTTTAACTGGGTTCTTTTTATCTAGTTTTTAGGACTTTTAGAAATTCTGATGATGTTTCAGGTCATGTGTATGCAGAAATATAGAAAATTCTAAAGCGTTCACAAAATTTCAAGCACTGTATTTGTGCCATTGAAGCACTAAAGCAGTGTGTGTTGTTGATAAATAACTAAAACTCAACCAGTTAGAATCAAATGAAATGATACTAATCAATATAATAATCAGCAATAGCCTATTATAATGCATAGAACATGTGCTGTGACTGTGATACATGGAAATGTGTGTCGTAGCTGCTAAAATGTGTGAAATTCATGATGCATGGAAGCAGTACATGACTGAAATATGCCTTCAGTCAGACAGCTAACTGTTTTAAATCTTGGCAACATACAGCTTCTTCTTCTTCTTCTTCTTCTTTCGGCTTCTCCCTTTATCAGGGGTCGCCACAGCGAGTTAAAAGTTTCCACCTCTCCCTGTCCTCCACGTCCTCTACTCTCACCCTAACTCCCTGCATATCTTCATTCACCACAACCATGTAACTCCTCTTTGGTCTTCCTCTCCGTCTCTTGCCTGGCAGCTCCATCTCCAACATCCTCCTACCAATATATCCACTATCCCTCCTCTGCACATGTCCAAACCATCTCAGTCCTCCCTCTCGGATTTTGTCTCCCAATTTTCCAACCTGTGCTGTCCCTCTGATGAATCTCATTCCTAATCCTGTCCACCCTAGACACTTCCCAAAGAGAACCTCAACATCTTAAATTAAGTCTCTGCCACCTCCAGCTCTGCTTTCCTGTCTCTTTGTCAGTGCCACTTGTCTCTAACCCATACAACAAGGCTGGTCCTCACTAACTCTCTTATAAATCTTTCCTTTCCATTTTGCTGCGGACCCTTTTTGGTCACACAGCACTCCTGACACACTTTCTCCCACCCACTCCATCCTGCCTGCACCCTCTTCTTTTACCTCCTTTCCACACGCCCCATTTCCTTGGACAGTTGATCCCAGTACCTGAAAACTCCTGGACCTTTGTGACCACTGATCCCTGAAGCCTGAACTGTTCCACCTGCCTCCCTTTCATTTACAACACATGTATTCTGTCTTACTACCATTTACTTTCATTCCTCTCCTTTCCAGATTATACCTCCACCTCTCCAAGTTCTCTCTTCTACTACTGTTCCCTGTTTTCACTACAGATCACAATGTCATCTGCAAACATCATAGTCCACGGCCGATTCCTGTCTGACCTCATCTGTTAGTCTGTCCATCACCAGAGCAAATAAGAAGGGACTCAGGGCCGATCCTTGATGCCCGCAGTCCCACCTCTACCACCTTGAAGCTATCTGTCACTCCTACAGCACATCTCACCGCTGTCACGCTGTTATCATACATGTCCTGCACTAATCTAACGTACTTTTCAGCCACTCGAGACTTCCTCATACACCACCACAGTTCCTCCCTTGGCACCCTGTCATAAGCTTTCTCCAAATCCACAAAGATGCAGTGTAGCTCTTTCTGACCATCTCTATACTTCTCCATCAGCAGTCTCAAAGCAAAAATCGCATCCATGGTGCTCTTCATTGGCATGAAACCATACTGTTGTTCACTCACTGTCACCTCCTGTCTGAGCCTAGCTTCCACAACTCTCTCTCAAATCTTCGTTGTGTGGCTCATCAACTCTATATACATCACCCTTCTGCTTAAAAATCGGTACAACTAAACTTTTCCTCCATTCCTCCGGCATACTCTCATTCACCAGAATTCCATTGAATAATCTACTCAAAAACACCACTCCCAGCTCTCCTAGACTTTTCCATACCTCAACCGGTATGTCATCAGGTCCCACTGCCTTTCCGTTCTTCATCCTTTTCAAAGCTTTCCTCACTTCGTCCTTGCTAATCTTTGCTACATCCTGTTCCACAATTTCTACGCCATCCAACCTTCTTTCCCTTTCATTTTCTACATTCATCAACTCCTCAAAATACTCCTTCCATCTTTCCCTCACCCTCTCCTCACTTGACAGTACATTTCCATTTCTATCCTTGATCACCCTGACATGCAGCACATCGTTTCCAGCTCTATCTCTGTCTTGCCAGCAGATACAACTCCTTCTCTCCTTCCCTACTGTGTAACCTTTCATATAACTCATCGTAGGCCTTCTGCTTGAGCTTTGATACCTCCCTTTTTGCCCTACTCTCTTTAGTCCTGTCCCTGTCCCATTTCTTCTTAGCTGACCTCTTTCTCTGAATAACCTCCTGCACTTCCTCGTTCCACCACCAGGTTTCCTTTTCATCCTTTGCCTGTCCAGAAGACACACCCAGTACCTTTCTACCGGTCTGTCTAATTACTGTTGCTGCTAACACTCTTTCCTATCACCCAAAGCCTTTCTCAGCTCCACTCTGAACTCCTTACAACATTCTTCCTTTCTCAACTTCCACCATTTGGTCCTCTGCTCTGCCTTTGTCCTCTTCCTCTTCCTAACCACCAGAGCCATTCTGCACACCACCATCCAATGCTGCCTAGCTACACTCTCCCCAGCCACTACCTTACAATCACCAATCTCTTTTAAGCAACCTCTTCTACATAGGATGTAGTCTACCTGTGTGCTCCTCCCTCCACTTTTATAAATCACCCTATGCTTCTCCATCTTTTGGAAATATGTGTTAACCACAGCCATTTCTATCTTCTTTGCAAAATCCATCACTATCTGTCCTTCTAGGTTCCTTTCCTTAACAAAAAACCTGCCCATCACTTCCTCAACTCCTTTATTACCTTCACCAACATGACCATTGGAATCTGCACCAATCACCAGTCTCTCCTCCCTGGGAATGCTGTCAACCACTTCATCTAACTCCACCCAGAATCTCTCTCCTCTAACTCACACCCAACTTGTGGTGCATAGCCACTAACAACATTCACCATTACACCCTCAATTTCCAGCTTCAGACATATTATCCTATCTGACACCCTTTTCATCTCAACGACATTCTTTACACAGTCCTCCTTCAGGACCACACCAACTCCATTTCTCTTCCTATCCACACCATGGCAGAACAGTTTAAACCCTGCACCAATGCATCGAGCCTTGCTACCCTTCCACCTTGTCTCCTGCACACACAAAACATCGACCTTTCTCCTCTGCATCATATCAGCCAGCTCTCTACCTTTCCCTGTCATCGTCCCTACATTTGGGTTGCTACCCTCAGTGCTATAACCTCTGGCCCCTTCCTGATTTCTCTCTGTCTCCTCACACGCTTCCCTCCTCCCTCTCGTCTCTTCGGCAAACAGTAGTCCTCAATTTTCCGCTGGTGCCCTGTTTGCTACAGTACCAGTGGCGGTCGTTGTTAACCCGGGCCGCGGACCGATCCGGTATGGTGAAATTATTATGAACTCGCATACTGTATTTGGCAAATGTTTTACACCGGATGCCCTTCCTGACGCAACCCTCACCATTTATCCGGGCTTGGGACCGGCACTAGAAATACCCTGTCTGAGCAAACTAGCGGCTGGTTTCTTGGCAACATACAGCAGGGTTGACAATTTATTAATTTCTTACATCACACTTGATTAGTAGTAATGTGATGCATGTTTTATTTTTCAGTAGTTTATCAATGTATTGTTTGGATTTAAACACAGCATTTTCAATAAACTGTAGAAAAGCTTATACTGTCTATTCTTATACTTCCCAAACTGACAGGTGTGTGCATGTGTGTGTGGCAGACTAATGAACCATTACCTTTGGGAGCTCTCAGCTGTGTCCACACCTGACTCATGAATATTCCATGTGTGATCCATTGCCAGTTCAGAGTTTTACCACCAGAAGTAAAACCAAACCAACCAATGTGTAGCCTTAGTTTCAATTACTATTAAGCCTCTAAAACTGCAAAAATACTGCGGTTACTTAGAGTTGATGGGGACTATAGGTATACATATAATAATCACGGGAACATGTTAATCATAGCATAAAAATACATATTTAGGGAGGAAAAAATAAACATTACTATAGTGATTATTTATGCAACGCAGGGCATAATGATACATTTTGCAATGACAAATGCCTTTTTGCCGACTGGGTTATACATGCTTCGCGGCAGCCTGTCAGAACACGGTCCAATGTGCAGCCATGTCTGATACATCACCATGTACAACCCCAAATCAGAAGACCATATGGAAAATACGAAAAAAAAAAAAGTGTTTCTTACATTGACTTTTATGTAATTGCAGACAGTATCAACCCAAGATATGCCATGTTATGTCTGGCCAACTTCATTTCATTCATTAATAAACATCCATTTCTGCATTTCAAGCTTGCAACCCATTGCAAAAAAAGTTGGGACAGGGGCAATTTAGGTCTAATAATAACATAAACCAAATAATTATGTGATTTGCAAACAGTTGATGCGAACAGATGAAAATGAAATGTTTTAAAACAATGTTCCTCAAAGAAGGACTAGGGAAGGATTTCAGTCCTAACCTTTTCTGATTTACATTTATATCATTTAGCAGACACCCTAATCCGGAGTGAATTACAGTTGATACAGTCTTAATTACAATCCCAGCAATTGTGGGTTAAAGGTCTTGCTCAAGGACCCAACAGTGGCAGCCTGGCAGAGGTGGGTTTTGAACCCTGGACCATCTGGTCCATAGTCCACTACCTTATCCGCTAGGCTACCCCAGTCTGATTTAGCTTGTTAGCTTGTTTTGAAAGATGCCATCTTGAGAGCAGCATTGTTGACTAAAATCTCTATGTTCTTTTCTGCATTAATGCTGCCATCACAAAAATGTAAATGACAAGGGTACTGACCCAACCCCATACCATGAAAGGCCCTGTCTTTTAGAATTGAAGCTGATAATGGTCTGGATGGTCCTTTTCGTCCTTGGCTATGTAAGTACGGACACCGCACAATCCACCCAGACACTCCTTCGCTGCAATGTTCCTCCAGAGTTCAGGTTAATTTTGATTCACCATGTTCACACTGGTTTCAACAGCTGTAAACACAGTAATGATACAATACATTTACTGTTTTAACAGAAAAAAGTAATATTAGGAAAGATATTTCAAGAAATCCAGGAGAGGCTGCAGGTAAAAATAAATATTAATCTGTGGGAAAAATTTGCAATTCGTGCTCATCTGTTCTTTAATTTAGTCTTTGCACAATCGAGATACATCCCTGACTGAAAGTAGAATAAATATTTTATTTTTGTCAATGGATAGTTAGCGGGCTGGCACATTTTATGTAATGTGTTTTGAGTGATTTATGACTGGAGCCTGCGCACAATAATGTACTGTTGTTGAGGTTATTTGCAAGGGAAGCTACAATGTCTCATAATGCATACTAAATCAAAACCCAACCTCTGATCTTTATTCATTACAGCATAAATGTAAGCACATCAAAATCCAGTTGACAGTTTCAGGAAAATGTGAAATAATAAAAGAAAACGAGAGAATGAATCTGTTCTCATGCCCACAAATTAGAGAAACTGTGAGCCCCAATTACAAATCATTCTTTCAAATTAATATTTAGTTTTACCCATGGCCCCTCCCGGGCTGCATATTATTTATATATTTAATGTTTTCAAACAATAAAGTTAAATCCAATGCAATAAAATCTTACCCGCTTCCATTTCTGGTGACTCCAGGCTGAACTCTTAAGCCGCAGCAATGAGGGAGCTATGATAATTAAATATATACAGTAAACGTTACTTAAATATAAATTAGTCTTTATCTGCAATCTGGGCTTGCCAACTTCCACCTCTAGTTTTTATGTCGGGGACGCGTACTGTGACTAACTCCACTTTTCATAGGAACATAGGCATTAAGAAGTTAAAGCCAAGTATTCGAGTTCTGAGTTATCTGAGTTAGACGAGTCACCTACTTCCATGTCTGTGTATGCTGCACCACCTAGCTCCTTATCTAAGCCATTGGCATCGTCCAATAGCTCCGTACCCAAGCATGCAAGCTCTATACCCAAGTCGTTGGTTCCGTGCCTAAATCACTGACATTGTATAGTTCCGTATCCGAGTGTTCTGCGCCCCCTGGTTCCGTAGTTGAGCATGTTAGCTCCGATCCTGAGTTTGTTGGTTCTGTGTCTGAATCGTTAGCATTGCCTGATTCCATGCCCAAGCATGCTGCATTTTTTGGTTTCCTAACCAAGCATGTGAGCTCTGAATCTCAACTCGTTGATTTCGTCGGGGGACCATTAGCGTCGTATAGCTCCGTATCCGAGGATGCTGCGACCTTTAATTTTGTATCTAGACATGTTGGCTTTGTGTCCGATTTTGTTGGCTCTGTTTCTGTGCACATCGCGTCTCCTGGTCCAGTAGAGGCACTGTTACCATCGTACAAGGGCGTATCTGTGCTAGAGGTGTCACCTAGTCCTGTATCTATACAAAACATTACTCTCCGCTGTTTTACAGATATGTTTGTACCTACCCCGGTGCCTCGGACGTTTGCACCTACCCTGGTGCCACGGACATTAGCAATTAGGATCTAGCGCCGAGGACTTCAGAGGCCTTCCCAAAGGCCGTCCGCTCCAGAGAGGCCTTCCCAGAGGCCGTCTGCTCCAGAGAGGCCTTCCCAGAGGCCGTCCGCTCCAGAGAGGCCTTCCCAGAGGCCGTCCGCTCCAGAGAGGCCTTCCCAGAGGCCGTCCGCCTCCAGAGAAGGCCTTCCAGAGGCCGTCTGGCTCCAGAGAGGCCCTTCCCAGAGGCCGTCTGCTCCAGAGAGGCCCTTCCCAGAAGGCCGTCCGCTCCAGAGGCCGTCTGCTCCAGAGAGGCCTTCCCAGAAGGCGTCTGCTCCAAGAGGCCTTCCCAGAGGCCATCTGCTCCAGAGAGGCCTTCCCAGATCCGTTCTGCTTCAGAGAGGCCTTCCCAGAGGGCCGTCTGCTCCAGAGAGAGGGCCTTCCCAGAGGCCGTCTTGCTCCAGAGAGACCTTCCCAGAGGCCGTCTGCTCCAGAGAGGCCTTCCCAGAGGCCGTCTGCTCCAGAGAGGCCTTCCTAGATGCCATTTGCTCCAGAGAGGCCTTCCTAGAGGCTGTCCTTTCCTGTGAGGCCTTCCCAGAGGCCATCCATTTCTCTGGGACCTTCCCAGAGGCCGTCTGTTCCTGTGGGGTCTTCCCAGAGGTCCTCTGTTCCTGTGGGGCCTTCCCAGAGGTCCTCCGTTCCAGTGGGGCCTCCCCAGAGGTCCTCCGTTCCAGTGGGGCCTCCCCGGAGGCCGTCCCTTCCTGTGGGGCCTTCCCGGAGGCCATCCATTCCTGTGAGATCTTCCCGGAGGCCATCCGTTCCTGTGAGACCTTCCCGGAGGCCGTCCATTCCTGTGAGGCCTTCCCGGAGGCCGTCCATTTCTGTGAGGCCTTCCCGAAGATTGCCCATTACAGTGCCTGTGCCATGGTTGTCCATTCCGGTGCTAGTGCTGAGGTCATCCGTTCCAGTGCCTGTGCCGATTTCGTCCGTTCCAGTGGGGCCTTGCCAGAGGCCGTCTGTTCCAGTGGGGCCTTGTCAGAGGCCGTCTATTCCAGTGGGGCCTTGCCAGAGGCCGTCTGTTTCAGTGGGGTCTTGTCAGAGGCCGTCTGTTTCAGTGGGGCCTTGTCAGAGGCCGTCTGTTTCAGTGGGGCCTTGTCAGAGGCCGTCTGTTCCAGTGGGGCCTTGTCAGAGGCCGTCTTTTCCAGTGGGGCCTTGTCAGAGGCCGTCTGTTCCAGTGGGGCCTTGTCAGAGGCCGTCTGTTCCAGTGGGGCCTTGTCAGAGGCCGTCTGTTGCAGTGGGGCCTTGTCAGAGACCATCCATTCCAGTGGGGACCGTCCAGAGACTGTCCAGAGCATCCAACGTGCCGCACAGAGGACATCTACTCCTGCTCTGAAGGCTCCTGTTCCCAAACCTGAGCCTTGTCCTTGTGGACTGTGGTAGCCTAGTGGTTAAGGTACTGGACTATGGACCAAAAGGTCCAGGGTTCAAATCCCACCTCTGCCAAGCTGCCACTGTTGGGCCCTTGAGCGTGTCTGCTAAAATGTAAATGTAAATGTAAATGTTGTCCTCCATCCAACCTCCCGCCACCCACCCATGTCAGGAGCAGTCACTCTGACAACCAAGTGCCTGGTGGCAACCATTGCTGCTTGTCTACAGTTTGCTAAAGATCATGGGCAGGTGCAGCACGCCAAACCGACAGCGTGGCTGAAACCTGTGTGAGCTCAAAGGTGTGCTTAAATAGGCCCATCAACAGGTTTCGCCACTTACACGTATGGCGCATATTGGGTCGCCGCTGGCCTCTAGCGGCCTAAGCATGATCTGTAACAGTACCGCCTACAAGGGGTGACGTCCTGATGCCCCAAGGCAAGACTAAAAACTCCCCTAGCCTGTCTAACATGCTCAGAGTTGAGCATATGATGTCCGGGGGGGGGGGGCAGTATTTTAAATAGGGGGTAAATTGTTGGGTAGGGGAAGACAAGTCTAAAACAGGACTCAGTATAATTGGCTCAAAACCAGGACCAGCCACGAGCGGCCCAGGGGCGAAGCTCCACGCAGGCGGCTCAAGGGCGGAGCTCGGCAGTGCAAAATGCTCAAGTACAAAGCTTACCTGTTCCGGTACAGAGCTTATGGGTGCAGTGTGCTCAAGCACCGAGCTTGACGGCACTAAATGCTCAGGTACAGAGCTTATAGGTGCTGTGTGCTCAGGTACGCAGCTTATTTGCTCAGGTACGGAGCTATGTGGTGCTAATTGCTCAGGTACGGAGCTGACGGGTGTGGCGTGCTTAGGTACGGAGTTTACTTGCTCAGGTGCAGAGCTTACAGGCATGGCATGCTCAGGTACAGAGCGGCGCCGCGGTAGCTGCTCAATTGCAGAGCTAATGGGCACGGCGAGCTCAGGTACCAAGCATGGCAGCGATACCTGCTCAGTTGCAGAGCTAATGGGTGTGATGATCTCAGGTACCAAGCTGGGCGGTGCCAGATGCTCAGTAGCAAAGCTAATGGGCACGGCGGGCTCAGATACGTAGTTGGGCAGTGCTAGCTGCTCAGTTGCAGAGCTAATGGGCATGGTGAGCTCAGGTACAGAGCTGGGCATTGCTGGCAGCTCAGAGGCAAAGCTCGGCAGTGCTAAATGCTCAGGTACAGAGCTTACAGGCGCTGCATGCTCAAGTACGGAGCTAATGTGTGCGCGAGCTCAGGTACAGAGCTAGGCAGTGCTAACAGCTCAGGTACGGAGGTGACATGTTCAGGTACAAGGCAGGATAGCACAGTCGACCCAGGAGTAATGGTACGTGGGTCCCACCATGGTACAGGAACCCGCTCGGCAGGTGTGAAGATACTGAGCAGTTCTTCCGGCCGGGCCCGAGGGTAGAGCTTAAACTCACCAGAGGGCAACAGAACTCCCCACGGAGAGCTAATGGTTTTACGTCGCCTATGGTGGCAGTGACACTCTATATTGGGAGACGGGTTGGGAGATGGAACGGGGTCATGAGGCAAATCAGGCTTGCTATCAAAACCAAAGGCAATTGATTCCCACAGCAGCCCCGGATAAGGCTTAAGTGGATGCCGGCACGCCACTCCTTAGAGCAGACAGAACCATAGAGACTGGCCTGATTGCCGATGCCGTCTAGAGAGAGTAGGGACTTCCAAAAGGGAAGTCCCAGGAGCTAATTCTGGGTCCAGTGATGGTCGCACCATACTGTTACGGGTTGCCATATTTAAAAGGGCAGGTGACCCATGGAAATAATAATATTAAAGTTTTGTACCCAATATGCAGTTAGCTCCAGATGGAATTAATGAACCAAAAATTAGCTCCAGATGGAATTAATGAACCAAAAATTAGCAAATGTAATAAACAGGCAAACCCAAGTCAGCATGGCTGGGGATTGAACCCCGGGCTGTGGTGTTGGTGGTACACAGGCTTAGCAGCAAGCACCACGGAGAAAATGGAAAACCAATCCCTAACGCGGAGAGAGAACGCGAATCCTCAGAAAAAATGGAGCAAGCAAACGAGCAAGCAAGTGCTCTCTCTCACTCGTACTGCATATGCGATGAGCGCGCATCTCACTCGAGGGGAGAGAGGGAGAGAGCTATGACGTAAGCATCAGGAGGAGCGCAACTGAGAATGTTCTTCTTGACACAGAGCAAAGCGTGATCACGGGATCTGCCCAAAAATAAAAGCAATGACCTGGCAGCATGATCTGGACGCAACGACAGAAGCGAGTCGGAAAGCGAGCGAGCTAGGACGCCACAGCGTGTGTCGAAGAGCCCAAAAACGGGGGCGCCAAGGACAAAAATGAGACACTGACCGTTTTCTAGTGTCTAATCCCTGCCGACATTACCCCCAGCCCTCTTGATCCATACAGTTGCTGACGTTTTTTTTTTAAACAGGCCCACCAACAGGTGTCGCCACATATGGTGCCAAAATAGTCCGTGCTCATGCCGCCATATTGGGTCGATGCTGGCCTCTAGCGGCCAAAGCGTGACCTGTAACAGCAAGTTCTCTTTTTCTGTGACAATCAAGCAACTGTTGATATCATTAACAAAGGACACTTTTCAGTCCCCATTGTTTATATATTTGTATAGAGCCTCACTTGGTCTTCAGTTACGGGTAATTTCATCATTAGAGCTGCCCATATTCCAGGCTTGAACAACCAAAATAGCTGATGCTTTGTCTGAAGTTTGAATTTCAGAAATTCTGCCAGCTTTGCCCTCTACAGTCAAACTGTGCTAGACTATAAACAAACCTGCAAGCATATATTTACACTCTGCTGCCCGCATGCTTATCTAAGGCTTCATTAAAGGCACACAATGTAGCACGGGATGCTCAAATAGTCATGAGTGCTCTGTGACTTGCTAGTGAGGAATTAAGCCACACCATGACAGTGGGAATTAGTTTGTTTATTTAATAGCCACACCACCCTCACATTGACAGTTTTGCTAATTTAGGTATGTCATTGCTCTTCCTGCTGGATGGAGGTATGCCTGGTGTGGCAGTTTTGGGGTTCTTTTGGCTGCTCTCCCTGCCTTAGGCATTCCATGTTGGCACATGGAAGAGGAGGGAGGCCCCAGAAGAAGCTCCATACCAGCATATATCTACTCTTGTATACACACACACACACACACACACACACACACACATATATATATATATATATATATTTTGCTGTATATATACACTTATAATTTGTCACAACTCATAGTCTCAAACAGCCTCACTTTACCAAGTAATTCAAGGTATGGCCAGGTATGGTTGTTTTGGGTTTCATTCCGCTGCTCTCCTTGCCTAAGGCTTTCCATGTAAGCACATGTAAATATAGGAAGGCCCCAGAACAGAGCCATACCCCTAAATAAACTGTCAGCATTAAACTTTGGCATTAAATTAAAAACTTTTTGACTAGTGGTTCTGATTGAAAATAGTTTTTAATTAACAAAATGTGACAGGGTGACTTTCCACTATGCAACCCCAGGGACTTTCACCCTAGGGAAATTACCTATTAAAGTAGAAAAATTAAAAGAACAATCACCACAAAGGCTTTCAATGAAATGAAAGTACGACAAACAGAGGTCTGAGTATCAAACAACCAATACTGATTTATTTCATATTTTAAACATTCAAAAATCCTAGGCATTGAAAACATATCACAAAATGCCTTAAAATTACATCTGATACAGAGAGACAAGTCCAGTATAACACCTCCTAGCATCCACCCAGGTAAGGCCTCCTGGATGGAACCGGAAACTGCCGTTTTCAGGATGGGTCCGGGAACTGACGCCTCCTTGGCGGTCTCTGGAACGGACTGCCTCTGGATGGTCTCTGGTACCGACAAGCACTGGATGGTCTCTGGAATGGATGTCCTTGAGAAAGGCAGTGGAACGAATGACGGGCACTGGAACAGATGACCATGGGACAGGCACTGGAACGGACGTCCTCGGGACAGGCACTGGAATGGACGTCCTCGGGACAGGCACTGGAATGGATGACCATGGGACAGGCACTGGAACGGACGTCCTCGGGACAGACACTGGAACGGACGTCCTCGGGACAGACACTGGAATGAATGACCATGAGACAGGCACTGGAACGGACGTCCTCGGGACAGACACTGGAACGGACGTCCTCGGGACAGGCACTGGAATGGACAGCCTCAGGACGAACTCAGGAACCGAAATCTTTGAGAGATGACGTCTTCCGGATGGGCTCTGGGACAGGCAATTTCTGTAACTCTGGGACAGGTGACCTCGAAATGGTCTCAGGGACTGTCAACCTCTGGACAGTCCCTGGGACGGACAACCTTGGTACAGGCACTGGAACTGGACATCACTTGGGACAACTCTGGGCTTGGCGTCCTCTTGACCCTGGCAAGCGGAGGGTCCAGCAACTGCCACAAAAGCACAGGCAGAGGCAGGCACAGGCAGACAGCTGGAGAGTTGAGATCTCAGTGAGGAACTACTATCATCTCTCTGGTTCTCCACCAGCAGGGGACCAAAAATAGCCCTGAGGACCTCAAAAAAACTGGTCACAAGTCAGGCAGGACAGAACAAGGGACAAAAGTTGAAATTCCGCCAAAGGATTATGGGCGAAGTACTCCCGTTCACCCACAGCAAAAGGCAATGGAAGGAAAACCCCGGGTTTGACCACAGGGCATGACAGAAGCACAGAAAAAATATAGGTAGTATGTCACAACCTCTGGTGTGCAGGTCTGGGTGCCTAAAAACTAAAAAAAAAAAAAAATACCAGCCATTTAATTAACAAAACAAAAGAACCAATATCTAGAAAAATATCAACTGTAACTTAATTTCAATTTAAAATAATACATTCAGCAGGTGGCAGGGTAGCAGCAAACGGAGATACACAGCCGACCACCAGAGGAAGAAAGCCAGTAACAAACCATAAGCTGTTGATGGCAAGCAGCAGAATACAGTGGGACAGTTGCGATAAACCCGTTGCGATAAATTCTCAGAATATGGAATGGGCTGACACAGCCAACCCACATGCGGAAAAGTAGCAGATGATAGCCTCTATAAGAGGAGTCCATCAGTAAAAATACATATCCCTTAAATTAAAAAAAAAATGCTACCCCTGCTACCATAGTTTGAACTGGAACAAAAATGGACCTTACCTTTGACGGATGACTAACTTAAGTCCATCCCTATCATTCCAAGCCCACAATTCAACCTACAGTTAGAATGACTTCTATTAAAACAGAAGCTCACATTGGTAATTCTCAATTAACTCCGCATCGATTAGCATACAAAGCACACAAAACTTACCAACTCCCCAATTCTTAACACAACGCTAGCATTCCCACAGCCAAGCGAACAGGTACATGCCAAACGCCGTGGCTCCCAATGGTGAAAGCGAGAGCTCACCCAATTAACATGGCTGAACAAGTGAAAGTTGCTGACCAAGATTAAAGGAAGACAGAGACGGACACCTGCATATATACATCACTTCCTAACAAACACCTTACTATGTCCTTGTGGTGTGTTCCATAAAAGATCGTTCCACTACAAAAATAAGGATCTGCCACTAGTCTGGCAGCCTTTTACCAAAGTCCCTTGTCAATAACAGCCATGCAACTATTAAAAGCCAAATCTAACACTTGGGAGTGAATGGGGATTTGTTTATCACTGATACCCTTGATCCATGTAAGCCTTTGAAAGCACAGTTAATCACTCCAAAAAAACACTAGGCATTACACAGATTGGACACTTGAAAGTGAGAGAGAGCTAGTGACATACAAGCACAGAAAATCTTACAGAGACACAAAAGAAATACAGAGTGTTTTGCCTTTGGTTCATTTCTTTGGCACAAGGCACATTAATGGTTTGTCCACAATCCATGAAGGTCTTTGTGGTTTGGAACACATACATGAACATTACGGTGGAGAATTTTCTGTCAAAGTAACTGTTCACATGTCAGTGTCCTTCAAATGTTTTCAGGTATCCCAGATTAAAGGGATAGCTGCAATAACACCCTGTGTGTACACCCATGTGATGGAGGGACAAAATTTGAAAGCCAAATGAGTTTAACACAAAATGGTGGCTATAAACACAAAGTTGTGTCCATGAACAAAATGGAACCAACTCTCAAACGCAGGATAAGATGGGTTTCTCCCAACTCAAAAAAAAGTCTTCTTATTTTCTCGTTTCATTCTTTTCAGAACATGATTGAACTAATTATTTAACTTCTTAATTATTTAACACTTCTTTGGATGTGGCTTTAAGCACCATGCTCACCCTTTATAATCTCTTCCCATATTTGCTCGACTTTCTGTTCTGCTGTCTTTCTCAGTCTTCTCTTTAGCATTCTTTGCCATCTTTTTTCCTTTTTTTATTTTCTAGATAACCTGTATTTAAAATAGTATTATAAACAATTTAAATTATTTAGGTTTAAATTGCTACATTATAAAACGCCAGCAAAGAACTAGACGATCAGCCAAAGAACCACAGAATAGAAGATTATAAATAGATTGTGAAGATGGCTACAATTAGGCAGCTGAATGTGGAAATAAATAAATGGTGCTTCATCCTGATGTGTGATGTGTACAAGTGTAATGTGTGTTTTTGCAGTGTCCTAGATAGTGTAATTTGCAGTTTATTTGGGATTATGGGAAAATATCACTTTTCTCAATAATGTTCTGACAACTTCTGAACTTTAATTGTGGTGACATTTGAAATTATAAAGACACCCACTTGTCAATTTGCTGAAGACAACATGGATGGTCTACAGAATCTCTGAAGAAATGCTATTTAAACAGCTGACATAAATAAACAAATCATATGCTCTACAACACTCTGTACTTATTTACATACACTGCATAGCAATACCAAAACTGCTCTCTGATATTGGAGGATCTGCAATAATAAGGGACTAAGAAATCCCTAGTCATGTCAAAAAGTGTTATACCAGAATGTTGGGAGTCCAAAATCCTAACCTCAAAAAATATCTAATCATGTAGCATGATTCTGTAGTGCAAAACTCACAGAGCACACTGTCTGTCTTGGACCAATTACTATGCTAATTGCTGATAAGTCAAGTCAGCTTTATTTCTATAGTGCTGTTTACAATGGAGCATTGAGTCAAGGCAGCTTTACAATTTTAGATTATCTTCTAAATTATAAAGCCAATCCCAACTTGAGCAAGCCTAGGATGACAGTGGCAAAGAAAAACTCCCTAAACATAAGGAAGAAACCTTGGGAGGACCAAGACTCTAAAAGGGACCTTGGGTGGCTTATATGTTATATGTAAGAATTTCTAATTAAGTTCATAGTAATAGTTTAAACAAACAGGAGGTAAATAAATATTAAATTATTATATGAATAAATATTAAATAAATATAGAGAGAACATATTTAAATATATAATAATTAAAAGACTAACATATTAGAGAAAATGAAATATTATGAGATGTATAATAAAATACAGAATATAAAAGCTATAGCATATAAGCCAATAATGAAGAGAAATATTGAATAGAATAACATACCAATATGCATATTGGCATTATTTAGTCCGATACACAGAGTCCAGAGTCCATCCTCGTCAAGAAAGTCCCGAGGGTATGGCATCCTCAGTCGACTGGAGGAGGGAGTGAGTTCTGCTTTCTGTGATCTGAGCATGGTGGGGCAGGAGCTGAGGATGGAAGAACAGCTTGAGATCTTGGGTTGAACCGGAGAACCATATTAGTGTGTGGGGCTGGAACTAGTACCATAACAAAACCTCGAAAAGAAAAAAGACAATGTAGTTAGTTATTGTTATGAGCACAGAGACTGTTATCAGACGACAACTGAACCACTGATACTAAATGTAGCATGTGACTCCGCCAGCTTGAGCTATAGCAGCATAGCTTGAAAAGGAAGAACCAGAAGGTAACACTACCAAGGGGGATCACATGAGACATCAGCAACCCACCTCCCCAGCAATCCCTGCAATCAACAAACCTGAGTGATCACACTTGAGAGGCAGAAAGACAGCAACCCAACATCCCAGATCACCATACATCTCATTAATTATGTTAGACTAAAGCAAGGATGCACAACCCAAGATGAAGTAAGCCAGATATGAACTATTACTTCAGGATAAGGTTTCTGCCAGTTCAGATAATGCACAACTGTGCGTTATGCAATATTATTTTTTTAATCCCACCATTTGTTGGACATAAAAACCAGTAATTAGTCAAAAACTGACTCATCAAAGTATGATGTGGGTAGCAACTTAGGAAGAAAGCTAACCAAATGATTCAGCCTTGAGAGACAATGTACAACAAAGCCTGTTATTAGCCAACACATTTAGGCCTGAGATAAGCCCCCATGTCTATGCACACATGACTCCATCTGAGTAGAATAATAGTATACTAATGGTACTTTTTCTTGAATAGCATGTGTTTAATTCTGTTCACCTTTTTCCATATAATCTTATTTTGATAAAGACATTAGGCTATTTTTTTCCAAAGTTGCTATTACAGTACTTTGAATGTAGCATGGTTGTCGATGCTAGACAAGTTGGCCTGGTATTTCAGAAACTGCTGATCTCCTGGAAGTTTCACACACACAGCCATCTCATTTACAGAACATGGTCCGAAATAGCAAAAGTGTCCAGTGGGCGGTAGTTCTCTGGGTTAAAATGCCTTGTTTATTCCAGAGGTAAGAGGAGAATGGTCAGACTGGTTTATCCTGATAGAAAGGCAACATTCATTCATTTATTCTTTTATTCATTCATTTTATTAACCAGCTAATCCTGGTCAAGGTTGGAGGAAAGCTTTGCCTAGCTGGCAGCACAGGGCGCAACGAAAGATCAAACCTAGACAGGGCACCAATCCATTGTAGGGCACACTCACACACTCATACACACACAGTAGGGGAACTTTAGAAACACAAATTAACCTAACACGGATGTCTTTGGAATGTGGGATGAAACAGGAGTACCTGCAGTAAACCCATGGGGACATAGGGAGGACATGCAACGATGGAGTCCGAGGTCGGATTAGAAGCCGGGAAAGCTGGAGCTGTGAGGCAACCATGTTACAGTGGCGTTCTAGCATTTTGTGATTTTGAATGATGTTCCAAAAACTACTGCATGACGTTTCACTCTACCATGCCTTTTAAGACTCTATTTAGCTTAGTTCTTGTGAGGGGTCATTTGTGTATGAAAGTGTACCCTACATAACTTAACAGGAGGAGAAACAAAAAATCAAATGTGCTCTCCGTATGCTTCTTTCCTTTCATTGATGGCTGGAGCATTCTGCCATGGATGGATGGAGAAATTGACACTTAAGTTAGCCTGTGACCGAGAGTTTAATCTCTGCTGTAGGAACTGCTATGGGCTGACTTGGAAGAGGACACAAGTATGTTTTGCCCCTATGCCCAATGAGGACAAAAATTTTTCCAAGGATCATGGCTGGGGATTAGCAGAAGATGGTAGCAATACTACAATCCCAAATCAGAAATAGCTGGGACAATATGGAAAAAGCATATTAAAAAACACCCACAGTGTTTCCTATATTTACTTTGACTTTTATTTCATTGCAGACAGCATGAACCTGAGATATTTCATGTTTTGTCTGGCCAACTTCATTTCATTTGTTAATAAACATTAATTCCTGAATTTCAGGCCTGCAGCACATTCCAAAAAAAGTTGAGACGTTAAAGCATTTAGCACTTTGTAATGTTGCCATTCCTTTTCACCACACTGAAAAGGTGTTTTGGCACAGAGGATAGCAAGCAATTTAGTGTTAAAGGTGTAATTTTGTACCATTCTTCCTGCAAACACGTCTTACAATGTACAACAGTATGGGGTCGTCGTCGTCGCAGTTTTCATTTAAAAATTCTCTACACATTCTCTATTGGGAACAGGTCAGGACTGCAGGCAGGCCAGTCCAGTACCTGTACCCTATTCTTCCACAGCCATGCGTCTGTAATGTGTGTAGCATGCTGTTTTTCATTGTCTTGTTGAAAAATGTATGGATGTCCCTGGATAGATGACATCCTGAAAGCAGCAAATGTTGCTCTAAGATCTCAATGGATTAATGGTGCTGTCACAAAAGTGTAAATGACTTTTGCTAAGGGATGGTCCTTTTCATCTTTGTTTCGGAGCACACAGAGTCAATTTTTTGTAGAAAAAACCTGGAATACTGATACTTCTGACCACAATACATGTTTCCACTGTGTGATGGTCCATTTTGGATCCATCCTCCAAGCCCAGAGAAGTCAACGGCACTTCTGGACATGGTTAACATGAGGCTTCATTTTTGCACAGTAAAGTTTTGAGTGACATTTGTGAGTGTTACTCCGTATTGTGGGTTTGCCAAGGTAATCCCTTTCCCATCTGGTTATATCAGCTATTGATATTCTGTCCTCAATGTGTGTGTCTGTACACAAATCGAAAGATAGCTAACAAGATCCATGAAAAAGTTAATAAAAAGTTAATAATCTTTACTGTTGTCTTCATTTCTCATGAAACAAGTTTCTGTAAAACTAAAATGATACAGAAAAGTAGCACCAATTAGACTACTGAATGCTATAAACATAACTATTTAAATGTAACATACCAAACTGCATTACACCGACACTAATATGTAATATTATAGTTTAATGTAAACACATACAACTTTTCCTAGGCACAAACAACAGAAGGGAATGACGCAACAACTGAAGCTGTAAACTGATCGCATGGCATGTAACGTCTAATGGTTTTCTTATAAGACCCTGTGACCTGACAATATCATGTAATTAAATTAACCAATCAAAACATTAGCTGGAATTAAACAGGAACTTTCAGTTCAGGTGTACTTTCAGTTTCTGCCATGCATAGATTTTCTTTGATTATCAATACATTTTAGCCTGTGTAAACACATTTTACATTCTAGATTTTAGCCTGTGTAAATACAGTGGGGCAAAAAAATATTTAGTCAGCCACTGATTGTGCAAGTTCTCCTACTTAGAAAGATGAGAGAGGTCTGTAATTTTCATCATAGCTACACTTCAACTATGAGAGACAAAATGAGAAAAAAATCCAGGATTTTAAAAAATTTAATTGTAAATCATGGTGGAAAATGAGTATTTGGTCACCCACAAACAAGCAAGATTTCTGGCTCTCACAGGCCTGTAACTACTTCTTTAAGAAGCTCATCTGTCCTCCACTCGTTACCTGTATTAAAAGCACCTGTTTGACCTCTTTATCTGTATAATATAAACCTGTCCACAGCCTCAAACAGTCAGACTCCAAACTCAACCATGGCCAAGACCAAAGAGCTGTCGAAGGACACCAGGAACAAAATTGTAAACCTGCATTATGCTGGGAAGAGTGAATCTACAATAGGCAAGCAGGTTTGTGTGAATAAATCAACTGTGGGAGCAACTGTAAGAAAATGGAAGACATACAAGACCATTGATAATCTCCCTCAATCTGAGCAAAAATCCCAGAACTACACGGAGGGACCTGATGAATGACCTGCAGAGAGCTGGGACCAAAGTAACAAGGCTACTATCAGTAACACACTACGCCAAGAGGGGACTCAGATCCTGCAGTGCCAGGCGTGCCCCCCTGCTTAAGCCAGTACATGTCCAGGCCTGTCTGAAGTTTGCCAGAGAGCATATGGATGATCCAGAAGAGGATTGGGAGAATATCATGTGGTCAGATGAAACCAAAATAGATCTTTTTGGTAAAAACTCAACTTGCCGTGTTTGGAGGAAAAAGAATTCTGAGTTGTGAAGCATGGGGGTGGAAACATCATGCTTTGGGGCTGTTTTTCTGCAGAGGGGACAGGACGACTGATCCGTGTTAAGGGAAGAATGAACGGGGCCATGTATCGTGAGATTTTAAGCCAAAACCTCCTTCCATCAGTGAGAGCATTGAAGATGGAACGTGGCTGGGTCTTCCAGCATGACAATGATCCAAAACACACTGCTCGGGCAACAAAGGAGTGGCTCCGTAAAAAACGTTTCAAGGTCCTGGAGTGGCCTAGCCAGTCTCCACACCTCAGGCCCATAGAAAATTTGTGGAGGGAGTTGAAAGTCCGTGTTGCCCCAAACATCACTGCTCTAGAGGAGATCTGCATGGAGGAATGGGCCAAAATACCAGCTACAGTGTGTGCCAACCTGGTGAAGACTTACAGGAAATGTTTGACCTCTGTCATTGCCAACAAAGGTTATGTTACAAAGTATTGAGTTGAACTTTTGTTATTAACCAAATACTTATTTTCCACCATAATTTACAATTAAATTCTTTAAAAATCCTCCCCAAAATGCATTAAACCATGTCCTTATATGAGGTCATAAAAATAAAATGAATATGTCAAATCCATTATCAACAGCCTATTTATCATTTTAGAATATGTGTTTTATGCCTTAATCTGACACTGAAAATCTAAGAGAATTCTAACCTTTATTTAAAGTACATTTGTTCTAAGAAATGTAAAAATTGTAGCTTGGCAGAACAGACAGATTTCCATTTAATATTTCCAGGTACTTCCTTTGTCTTTTTAATGCTATATATCATAAAGTTTCCATGGAAGGCAGGTATATTACAACTTTATAATGATTGCCCTAACAATGAATAATGGACATTTTCAAGTGTGTATCTATTTTATAGCCATTGTCCAACTTATGAAGTTCAACATACTCTTATTTAATTTTGGAATTCACTGATTTACCCCAGGTTGATAAATGACTGAGGGGATTTGGCTTCTGGGTGACCTCATGATTATAACCCATTGAAACAGGATGTCGTATATTCTGATTGGCCATAATATTAAAATTGCCTGCCTAACATTGTGTAGGTGTCCCTCGTGCCACCAAGGCTTTGACCCGACAAAGCATGGACTCCACAAGACCTCTGAAGTTGTCCCCATGGTATCTAGCAGAAAGTGGCTAGCAGCAAATAGTCATAAATGGCAGAAATGGAGGCAAACGGAGATAGCTGATTCAAAGATGCTGTATCAAATATAAACAGACCTAAAGCATAAAAGGGCAGAGTTAAATAGTTAAATAGTGCAACCAGGCAGAGAATCCGAAATGTGAGACAGTGAGCAGAATCAAAGTATAACAACAGTGTGGAAATTATGAAACATGGCAGAGATGGATATGGTGAGTGGTGTTTAAATGTGTTTAAATGCTGATCAAGTGAGTTATCAGCTGAGTAGATACCGGTGTGTGTGATCAGAAGACAGGTGAATCAGTATCACAGAGTGAAGATCGGTGCGGATGTGAAGTGTGATAGGAATTAGAGTCATGAAATGATGGGACGGGAATTGTGATATAACTCTAACCCACAAACCCACCCCCTAAGAGTCTACAGTGGGTAATATGTGAGGAGGCTTCCCATGTGGACAGAACAAGCTCGTCTAGGGATGACCATGTGACTGAGGAAGCTTACGATCAGGGTGTCTGCATGGAAGGCCTGGATCATTCCAGTATGTGGATGGGCTGGGACACAAATCGTTCTTTGGGCCTGCAGCCCTCCCTGTCCACAAGGTATTGGAAGCCTATTCCTGGTTGACAGAAATTTGGGAATGCTGGTTGGAGCAGGGACACATGGAAAGAAGGGGAAATCTGTAATTGTCAGGGGGAGCCAGAGATGGTAGGCGACTTCAATGAACTGTTTTACACAGGGAATGGACCATTGTACTGGTTTGGACAATGTACAGCTTCTTATTTCCCCTGCAAAAGCGGATGTCCCAGGTGGAAAGTCAGACACAATTGCCAGGTTCTTAAGTCTATATCAGTGTTTCTCAGTCCTGGTCCTGGAGCCTCACTGCTCTGGACATTTTAGTGCTTGTCCTGTTTAAACACACCCAGTTTGTACTCACTTTCAGTTATGGGCTTGTTAATGAGCTTAGTAACTGGATCAGGTGTGTTGGGAGTAAGGAAAACACTAAAATGTGCAGAGCAGTGGGGCCCCTGGACCAGAATTGAGAAAAACTGGTGTATGAGTTGGTGAGCCTCTGTCCACATAAATTCACTGTACTGGATCAAGGCCTCACGAGCAGTGTTGGATAGTCTTTTCTGTGAGAAATGGCTAATAATATCTTTGCCCAAATCACTTACAAAATAGACAAATAATACTTTATACTTTACTTTATAGAAAAATAAGCCCAAAGTCACTTAGCACTTTGTCAAAGAATGCCAAGGACACACAAAATGAATAATGCAGAAAACAATTATTCAAACATTTAAAAGTCTTTCAGTAAACAGTACAGCAGACAGTACAGTAAAACTGAAAATGTAAGTCAAGAGCTTTCAAATTTTTTTTGCAAAGATGCATGAAGTCGAGGGGAGGTGAACAATATGAAGTGATGAAGGTTGTGTTGGTAGTATTGGCAAGAATTTTAAACTACTTTCACCCCTGGGTAAGAGTGTCTGCTGAATACTGTACATGTAAAGAATTTATGAATGAAGAAGTCTAAAGAATTTAGACTTAGTTAAATATAATGTTGACAGTGTATGATGATTTTTCATGAGGTTCACATACTGTACTTTAGCCCATCACAGATACTGTATGTAATATTGGATTGTTGGAAGTATAATATTTGTCACTTTAGTTTAAATAGTTTCTCTTTATCCACTTTGAGGACTTGTGTAAAAGTCTGATGTTTTAGGTCATAGTTATGCAGTAATGTAGAATTGTTAAAGGTTCACAAACTTCAAGCACAACTGAAAGTGTGCTTAAAATAAGATTTTAACTGCAGTTTTAATCTGCATTTTGAAAACCGAATGTGTCGATCTTTAACTAAAAAAGTTCTGTGTTAAAATAACTGAAATCAGTGTGAGTTTGTACACACTTATGGGACAGTCACACATTTTATGGATGAGGTGTCTGGATCAATTCACAAGCTCTCAATTACTTTCTTTCTTCCTTCCCATTCCCCCACTCACTCCTTAGAGATTCCACTTGTCCCTGTAGGAACAGACTTGATCAGACGGAATATAAGAATATAAGAATTGCATCAGTTTATTGATTCCAAGCAAGACCTGAGTCCACTTCAGAGCTTTGGAGTCAGTTCCACAAACCAAAACTGATTAGGCTCAAATTGCAAAGTACAAAGTACAGAACAGGGCAGAATTTAGAGCATTGAAAGCAAGCTAGTGACAACAGTCATTACAATGAAACATTGGACATTGGAAACTGTAAAAGGAAAAAAAAGTGCAAATGAACATATGCTTGGCTTTCACAGGTGTATCTAGCTTGTCCCTCAAATGGAACCAACCCCCTTTAGGATTAGTTTAAAAGTCAAATGGGATATACTGAACCAAAAGAGAAAGCCATACATAGAGAATGGTGTTGGTTTTCATTATTTTGGAATTAGAGTGAAACTAAATGAAAATGTTAAAAGATAAATGTGAAGCTTCAATTTATTGTTTCTGTAGCTTTTCTTGGCTGCTGCATTCAGTTCACGTACCCCACATGTTAGGCCTCATATAACTCCTTGGACCCATCAGAGTGGTGATCATGGTGGTGATGAACAGCAGGAGATGTTACCAAAGGTGTTACCAAATCCCAATCATGATTAACTAGAAGTCAGAGGAAATCACATTGCATCCTACATGCCTATGTCATCTACTTTATGCATTGCAGGGTAATGATCTGGTAAGAAACATGCAGCATGCAAAATCATACTTGAAACAACATTGCTGGTAAATTAATATCTTTGTGAACATGTAACATCTTAATGCAATTTAAACAAATTTTGTCCAAATATGTGTATGTAGGGTATATAAATATGGCAAGTTCATCATCTATTTACAGCCCACTTCCCAGTCACATACAATTCCACAACCGTCCATTGTCCACTTTATCCCTTCTTATAATTTGTGTTTGTGTTTGAAACAAAGACCAAACAATGTCACATATCGAACTGTAAATTGTATATACCATAACAAGATACAACTGAAATTCCTAGAGAGTCTAAATCCTAACATGTGAAGGGATGAATCCACAGGGACGGATGATCATTTGATATGTGTGTCTGCAAATATATACACTATCACAGTAAGCAAGGGTTTTCCACCAGTACTTATGAGCAATGAGCTAGGGTGTTTCTCTTGGGGGATGCATGTACCCAAGTGATGAGGTTCTTCCTCTTGTCCGAAATAATGGATCATCCTTCAGCTTTTTGCTTCCAGAGCGGCAATGAGTGGGTACTGTGTCTTTGTCCCATGATACCAACTTTATTTGTTAATAAACAGCCATTCTTGCATTTCAGGCCTGCAACACGTTCCAAAAACGTTGGGACGATAAAGCGTTTATCACTCTGTAATGTTGCCATTCTTTCTCACAACACTTAAAAGACATTCTTACACTAACAATACTAAGATATGAAATGTCTCAGGTGGTATTTTGTCCCATTCTTTCTGCAAACACATCTTAAGGTGTGCAACAGTAAGAGGTTGTCATTGTTGCATTTTTTTCCATTTTAAAATTCTCTACACATTCTCATTTGGGGAGAAGTCAGGACTGCAGGTAGGCCAGTATCTGTACCCTCTTCATGCCTTTGTAATGTGTGCAGCATGTGGTTTTGCATTGTCATGGACATTTTTTTTCTCATTTTGTCTCTCAAAGTTGAAGTGTACATATGGTGAAAATTACAGACCTCTCTCATCTTTCTAAGTAGGAGAACTTGCACAGTCAGTGGCTGACTAAATACTTTTTTGCCCCACTGTATGAATATGAGAAAAGAAGAAGAGAAGCCCGTGTTGCGATGAATTCCAACATCGCTGGCATAATCTGAACTCCCCAGTCGGACCACCACTAATTATTTGTTCTTATCACTATTGATTTTTTACGCAGCAAATAACATCACATACTAATACATTTTTTACTTTAACATGTTTCATTAAAGAACACAAAAATTATTTTGCAAGTCTGGCACAACCTCAGTTAATGACTAAATGATACACGCCCCATTTGTAAGGTATATCAAGGTTTATTTGGATGTTTGTTGGTCTGTAAGTGGTATCCTTCATATGATAACTTTACAATGGAGACATATGATTGCATGTGTATTGTACCCTGAAATGCATTTGGCTATAGCTTTAACAGATAAGTTAAAAGGAGTGTATCATTTTAACAATATTATTCTAATTATCCTCTTTGTCTTCCACTCTGTTGAAGCTACCTGCACATGCAGTCAAATGTCTTGTTTTAGTGAAAGGCATCACATTTCCTAAGTGTCCAATTAATTTGTAGCATAATGTGATTTGAAGTGGGATTTGTAGTTGGGGGTAAGTGTTCTCTGAAATTAATAGAACAGTCGCATTTATTAGTCAATCACCTCACTATATCTCACTAAGAACGTGGATATAAGTAGACAGAAGTTACGAATGAGAAACAACTCAAGTGTTAAACCTAGTACACAGTGAGAGCCAAAAGTCTGCGACCACTAGTAAAGATCCTTTTTTCGGTCTTTGTGAAGGACTCATACTGCAGCAGATAGCAATGCAAAAGACACCTCAAAGCTTTTCTACTTAGCACCACAAAACTACTACTAAACATAAAATAAATATTCAAATTATTGTAATGTTTTGCATTTTTTCAGACATTCAACCAATGTGAAGTGTGACCAAACACATATTCAAACACTTACATGCATATACTGTTGCCATGGTTGGACCACAAAGGTCAGGTGTGTTTTCCAAGCACAGCCTTGTGACAGTTACAGTCCTTATAGGAGTGCTGGGATTGTTTATGGGAGAAGAGTCTATGGCTATCAGACTTTTTCACGTGCACATGAACACACACACACTGGTATTTCCAGAAAATGTCAGCAGGCTACCTTTGATTCTCTTTGTGCAGGAAGGAGGCTTTTGATACTGTCTAGACATTCCACCCAGACACATGCAAACAAAAACATAATGCAGCAGAACTGAGAAAACAGGTAGGATGGGAAAAATTAAACATAAATCAGCTTTACAGCAATGATCTTTATTGCTTCAAATATTCAAAAATATAGTTATTGTTGGTGTATGGGATATTGCATAGGCACTCCAACAGCTTGTTGTAAACACCCTGCCTTGCACTTTACACAAAAAACACAAATTTCCAACTGCCTTTGTAAACAACATAATGAAATTACTTTCACTGTGATGCCACTGACTCTAGTAACAGAGAATTTCAGTGTTTTCACAAACCCTATGTTTGGTGCCATTAGTACATTAATTCCCAGTTCGATGCCAACCTTGGACTCTGCCTGTGTGGAGTTTGCTTGTCCTTCCCGGGGTTTACTCCAGGTACTTTCCTTTCCTCCCACATTCCAAAGACATGCATTAGGTTAACTGGTTGCTTTAAATTGGCCCAGTGTGAATAGCCATTGATGCTGTTGTGACATTAAATAAACAAATAAACAAACAAATAAACAAAAGGTCCACAGAAAGGATTTCTTTAATATGAGGAGAATGCAAAACCTGAGTCATCTTTAATATTGCACCTGTCTTAATACGCAGACAAGTACCAGACTATTATATCTGAGTCCTACCTAGCTGTGGGAAGCAGATGGAAACAACTTGGCAACATGCTGTAAAGCAGATGTAGAGGTACTGTTCCAGACTAAGGGCTTAGCCATGCTTAGCTGGGTATGATATCTGCACATGGCCCTATAGATTAGCAAGCGAATGTATAACCACATGAAGTCACACACTGCCAAGAAGATGCAAAAATCAAAACAATCAAAAATCAGCCTGTGGCACAATGAGCATTCTCACTGATCCTATATGTGTCCATAACACAAAATCCTAGAAGGTTGACAAGAGTCTTTACACTTGGAAGCCTCATGTTTGGAGAGGAGGAATGTAAATGCACTATGTGCTCTGCGAAAAACCTTACTAGCATCCCAGTTTACTATCACTTTTTCTGGTAAGGATTGCAAAGCATTCTAGAGCTTATGCTGGAATTCATTGGGCACAGGCTGAGGTACACTCTGGACAGGACATTTGTCCATCACAGCATTCTTATCATCACAGTCCTAAATTGCCCCCGTCCCCCCCTTGGGTTCATACTGTCTGTAATGAAATAAAAGCCAAAGTCAAAAATTGTAAGATACACTGCATTTTTCAAAAATGTGCATTTTCCATACCGTCCCAACTTTTGCTGATTTGGGGTTATAAATCCACATGTGTATTTGACAGAAGCATTCGACAAATTTGTATTAAAAAGTATTCCGTAATGGTAGTGGTGTTTTTTGCAGTAATGCACCCTGCAACACTGCAAAAAATGCTTAGGAATGGTTTTAGGAACATGTCAAAGAATTTGAGATGTTGAATTGGTCTCCAGGTGTCAAGATTACAATTTGATTGAGTATCTGTGATTTCCTGGACAGACAAGTCTGATCCAAGGAGGTTCCAAAGACTTAAAGAATATACTTCTTGGTGTCAGATATCACAAAACACCTTCAAGGCTCAAAGTCTTGGCAGCACAAGTAGGACCTACACAATGTTAGGCAGGTAGTTTTAATGTTATGGCTGATCGGTGTGACCTTAAACATCAAAACATCTTGATGCATGCTCAATGATCCAGGTAAGAAAATCCCAGAAGTTGAATCTGTTCATCTGGACATAGATTTTGTCGGAGAAACGTTTCGTCACTCATCTAAGTGACTTCTTCAGTCTCAGCTAGTTGGAAAACTTCCCCAATCTTATATACCGCACCTTTGCAAACGACTGGTACCAAGCACCATTGCATAAAACAATGGGACCGGTGATCAGTTTAATATGCAGATTGACATAGCCATTAACGACAATGGCCACGTGTGCCATTCACAGAGGATTGACTAAACGTTTCTCTGACAAAATCTATGTCCAGATGAACAGCTTCAACTTCTGGGATTTTCTTACCTGGATCATTGAGCATGCATCAAGACGTTTTGACTCAATTTGGCAAAGATTGCCTTAAACTCGTAGGAGAATATGAACAAACGGCTCGTAAGATTGCTGATTACAGGAACCACCTGAGATTCAACCTCAGATGCAGACAGAATGGGATCACTCCTAAGAGTCTGCAAATAAAATCTTCAGTAAAGGGCCACCGGGCTAACAAGATCCTCCAGAAGGCACAGAACCAGCTGCTGAATGAACGAGTGAGGCAAACCAACTTTACCATTGATGCTTTGAAAGTCAGAGAGGAACACATCCGACAGAGACTTACATCATGGCTAGACGAGACCACCTTTCAGCGTGTGATCAACTTCACAGAAAAAGCTCAGTTAGCACAACATGAAAAGTCGAAAACTAGGCAGCAGAAGAAATTCGATCTTCTTGCTGCACGGCAGAGACACTGGCGGACGGATGACACTCTCAAAGGCTGGAAGAGAGACGGAGGACAGACACAACCTGTGGATGTGGACAAGTGGGTGAAGAACTTGTCTGACAGACAACTCACCCAGGCAGAGAAAGACATCTTGGCTAAGGTGCTAAATTTTGCTGTGACACCAAGGCAAATACCACTAGTGGAACTGATTACAGCCACGGAAACAGCAATCCGCAACAACAACATCGCGGACATGGAAGCAGAACAACTGCGAACGAAAGTTTCAGCCTGCTTTAGCGATGCTAAGCCTTCCCCGTCCAACATCAGCAGAGAGGAAATGAATGCACTCACGACTCTCAGTAAGGATAATGACATCATCATCCTTCCAGCGGACAAATGCAGGTGCACTGTTTTATTAAACCAGACAGACTATCATGAGAAAGTTATGACTCTCCTTAGAGACACTAACACTTATGAGCCCCTGAAACGAGATCCTGGTAGTGGTACAAGAAGAAGGTGATAGATTGTCTGAAGCTTTTTAGAACAGGACAATGCTATTGACCCGGGCCCATGTACCACAGATTATACCCAGGAGAGGCTACACCTAGTCTGTATGGTTTACCTAAGATACATAAACAGGATGTGTCATTGCGGCCCATTGTGTGTATGATCAACTCAGTGACCTACAACATCGCCAAGTTTCTGGCATCGATCCTCAACCCGTTGGTAGGCAGCACGGATCATCACATCCAGAACACCATGAATTTCGTGGATAAGGTGAGGGACGTCATTATGGAGACGGATGAAACAATGGTCTCGTTTGATGTCACATCTCTCTTCTCGTGCGTTCCAGTTTCTGAGGCAGTAGAGGTAGTCCGAGTGAAACTACAGGATGACCCCACTCTCAGCAATAGGACCACCCTTAACTCAGATCACGTGTGTTTGCTTCTAGAGCTGTGTCTTCACTCCACCTATTTCACATACAGAGAGCAGTACTATAGGCAGAAACATGGGTGCTCCCCAATTTCACCTATCGTGGCCAACCTGTATATGGAAGAAGTGGAAAAGAAGGCACTAAGATCCTATTCAGGAACACCACCCAGCCATTGGTTCAGATATGTGGATGACACCTGGGTTAAAATGAAATCTCAGGAAGTGCCACATTTCACCGACCACATCAACTCAGTGGACAAACACATTAAGTTCACCAGGGAGAATGTGAAGAACGACAGGTTAGCCTTCTTGGATTGTGAGGTTGTGATTGGAGATGGGGGACGATTGAATGTCAATGTTTACCGTAAGCCAACACATACGGATCAGTACTTAAGGTTTGACTCTCATCATCCACTGGAGCACAAACTAGGAGTCATCTGGACACTGTACCACCGAGCAGACAGCGTCCCCACTGACACAGCGGCCAAGGATGGAGAGAAATCTCACATTAAGCAGGCCCTGGGCAAATGTGGTTATCCGAAATGGGTCTTTGTCAAAGTCGGTAAGACGCCCAAACAGTGCTCCAGCAGATCGGCGAGAGGAGAACAACAACAGTCTAAGCATAAACCAGTGGTGATTCCATATGTGGCAGGAACATCGGAACAATTGAGACGCATATTTGCCCAACACTGCGTCTCAGTGGCTTTCAAACCCCAAAACACACTACGCCAGAAACTGGTCCACCCCAAGGATCGGGTCCCCCAGCACAAACAGAGTAATGTAGTGTACGCTGTTAAGTGCCGGGAGGATTGCCAGGAATTGTACATTGGGGAAACCAAACAGCCACTGGTGAAACGGATGGCACAACATAAAAGAGCTACCTCATCAGGTCAGAACTCTGCGGTTTACACCCACCTACAGGCCAGTGGCCACTCTTTCAAGGATGAATACGTGCAGATCAAAAAATGAAAAGAAGCCATTTTTGTAAAAAGGGAATGTCCGTACCTGAACCGAGGAGGGGGCCTCAGAGTACACCTCTCACCATCTTACAACAAAGCCATCGCAGCCCTTTGCCAATCCTGTGTGAATGGCACATGTGGCCATTGTCATTAATGGTTATGTCAATCTGCATATTAAACTGATCACCGGTCCCATTGTTATGCAATGGTGCTGGTACCAGTCGTTATGCAAAGGTGCTGTATATAAGATTGAGGAAGTTTTCCAACTGCTGAGACTGAAGAAGTCACTTAGATGAGTGACGAAACATTTCTTCAACAAAATCTATGTCCAGATGAACAGATTCAACTTCTGTGATTAAACATCAAGTCTTACATGTCTTCATGGCCTTAGATATGTTGATTTGTGCATGTGCAATCATACAAGCTTTACACAAAAGCTGTTCTTTCTGCAGGGAGGTAAAAATAGAAACCCCTTTGGAATAAGTGCCACACTGAATCTTGTTTGCATTTCTGGTTTTGTGGCAAAAGGTGTTAAGGTCAGATATACTCAATATTAAACTACTGAACTGAAATCCAAGCATTATGTTTGGAGAAAACCAAACACAGCATACCACCCAAAATATCTCATACCTATTGTGAAGCATGGTGGTGGCAACATTATGTTGCGGTGATGTTTTTCTGCATTAGGGAAAGGGCAGTGGGTCAGGATTGAAGGGAAAATGGATACTGCCAAGTAGACTCAAATTCTTCAGACAAACTTGCATCCCTCTGCTAGATAGCTGAAGATGGGCAAGTGGTTCATCATTAACTACTAGATCAACTCCTGATGTGAATCTGATCAAATCTGTGATTGGAAGACTGCAGTCCATTGTCCCTTACCAAGAAATTTGACTGAACATATTGACAAATATTCCTGAATCATGGTGTGCAAAGCTGGTAGAATCATATTCAGTCAGACAGAAGCTAAATAATCTAGTTTCTCAGAGGGGTTTTTTGTCTTCATTTTTAGAATTGTTGCCATTTTCTTCATTGTATTGTTACTTTTATTGTTAATTTTTAAATGAGTTTTGAATTCACTCTGTAAGACAAAAAAAAAAGACTCGGTACTGGTGGGTACTGTATTTATAGCAATCGCACTCCCTGAGTAATATTAGAAATTACCTTTAAGGCCTCTGATTTTGTTGTATCCCAAAACACTTTGTGAAATCTAATCAATTTAGCAGTTCATCTATGCATGATATTGGAGAGAGTATAATGTAGTCAGCTCATACATAAAGTTCACATAGAAATAAACTGATCCATCCAAACTGGTGACCACCATGGGTTATTCCACTCACTGTTTGACTCCCATTTACCCCATGACAAGCTATTATTGTCTTCCCAAACTGTATTTTTGTGTGTGTGTGTGTGTGTGTGTGTGTGTGTGTGTGTGTGTGTGTGTGTGTGTGTGTGTGTGAAAGTTGCACTCAATGGGTGTCAGTTTGGTGCCCAATGAAGTGCAATCAGATAGAGGGAAAACACATTGGACAACTCATTGCAGCTTTGGAACCTCTGTTCTCTGAAAATTAGAGACTTAATGTCTGCTGGAATATGGTGTTTGATGGGAAACTTTTCGTACCACCATATTGGTGCCAGCTCAGTGCTGGCTGCATGTCTCCATGATTTTATAAAGATGAACTGATAAGTTTGGTTCTGTACACCATGTGACCTAAAATGGTCCTTCCCACATAGTAGTAGTTATGAGTTTGACATGTCAATTAAAATGAGAACTTTGTCTCCTGATGTCAACCCACAACCTGGTCACAAAGAGGTGCTTGAAACCAATGCAAGCCTGGGATATGAATCTCACTCTAAATTCTTTGGATACAGAGCTTTGTGTGGGTGGTATATACCAGATGGCCACTGAATAGCTGCAGGAAGCTTTAGACATGTTGCCTATCCTGAGTATTCACTTGTACCAAGGTATCAGACCATTGCTGCTGTTTCTGGAATGGTACTGAGCCTTGATTAGATAGCTGAAAGATTTTATCACCTCTCCAAATGGAATGGTTTTTATCACAGCGTATCTGTGTCAGTAAGCAGTGGTTGTTTCAAGTTTAAGGCTCCAGATTACTAATCAGTTGTGAGTTGTGAACTCCTGGCTCCAAATATCTGTTGCTGAATGACCAGTGAGTAAGGCCACATATGGTGCAAGAGCACATGCATAACGTTCTTGATTTAATCAGCATTTATGGAATTGTTCATTGAATCATGCTACAATTCACTTTCTATCCACTGCAGTTCTATGCTCATACAGTGGTGCTTGAAAGTTTGTGAAACCTTTAGAATTTTCTATATTTCTGCATAAATATGACCTAAAACATCATCAGATTTTCACACAAATCCTAAAAGTACAGAAAGAGAGGCCAGTTAAACAAATGAGACAAAAATATGGGCATTTATTTAGTGAGGAAAATGATCCAATATTACATATTAGTGAGTGACAAAAGTATGTGAACCTCTAAGATTAGCAGTTGATTTGAATGTGAAATTAGTCAGGTGTTTTCAGTCAATGGGATGACAATCAGGTGTGAGTGGGCACCCTGTTTTATTTAAATAACAGGGACCTATCAAAGTCTGCTCTTCACAACACACGTTTGTGGAAGTGTATCATGGTACGAACAAAGGAGATTTCTGAGGAGCTCAGAAAAAGAGTTGTTGATGCTCAGGCTGGAAAAGGTTACAAAACCATCTCTAAAGAGTTTGGACTCTACCAATCCACAGTCAGACAGATTGTTTACAAATGGAGGAAATTCAAGACCATTGTTACCCTCCCCAGGAGTGCTGCTCGTCTGCAGTTTGCTAAAGATCACGTGGACAAGCCAGAAGGCTATTGGAAGAATGTTTTGTGGACGGATGAGACCAAAATAGAACTTTTTGGTTTAATAGAAAAGCAAGCGTTATGCTTAGAGAAAGGAAAACACTGCATTCCAGCATAAGAACCTTATCCCATCTGTGAAACATGGTGGTGGTAGTATCATGGTTTGGGCCTGTTTTGCTGCATCTGGGCCAGGACGGCTTGCCATCACTGATGGAAGCAAAGGGTCACATACTTTTGCCACTCACTAATATGTAATATTGGATCATTTTCCTCAATAAATAAATGACCAAGTATAATATTTTTGTCTCATTTGTTTTACTGGGTTCTCTTTTTCACTTTTAGGACTTGTGTGAAAATCTAATGATGTTTATCATATTTATCCAGAAATATAGAAAATTCTAAAGGGTTCACAAACTTTCAAGCACCACTGTATGTGAGTGCAGTATTTTAGTTTTTCCTTTAAAAAAAAAAAAAACATTTTTATTTTAGCACAAGGCTGCAACATAACAAAATATAAAAAAGTGAAAGGGTCTGAAGAATTTCTGAAGACCTTGCATATATACATATACAACTCCAAATCAGAAAAAGTTTTGACAGTACAGAAAATTCAAATAAAAACTCAGTGTTTCTGTTACGGGTTTTAGGACTCAATTGCAGTTTGCTCCAGATGGAAATGGTGAACCAAAATATAAATAAAGAAAAGAAAATAAATAAAATAAAGAGAAAATAAAAGCAGTGGCTGAGGATCAAACCCTGGGCGTTAAATACGATAATGACTGTATAAACCGAACGTGCCACTCAACCACTGAGGAAAAGAAACCTAACTAAGGGAAACGCCATAGACGCTCAGCGCCAATGGCGTAACGGGGCCGCGCTTGAGCAGAGCGTCAGTACCTGAGAGTGACATGGACATGTCAACGAAAGGACGATGTTGATTAACAGACAGTACAGCGACCTGTCCTGAGGAGGGGTGACTTAAAGGCCAGAGGCGAACAAGGAAGAAGGCAGGGGGCTCACATATTGCTGCAGCGAGTGAGCCTAAGCCGCGGAAGGACGGTGCGGCCTCGGAGACGGCTTAGGGAATACGGATAGCAGAATCATGCCCTACACTATCAAAACAACACCCTAGCATTCACCTCGGGCCTCTAAGCCATACAATTGCTGGCAGTCTACAACCCGCCAGCCAGACCTCTTTCCCTAACAAACAGAAAACATGATATAACGCACACACTAGAGACGGGTGAGGTTTCGTGGTCTGGTAAGGATGCGACACCTAACTGAGGTCAAGCATCCTCTTACATACACAAGCCAGCAGGTGTCACTGATCACACGATCAACGCTAAATAAGTGTTGGAGCATCCGCCATGCCCCGAGCGTCCCTAGGCCAAAATATGAGTCGACGCTGCCCTCTAGCGTCACAAGACGAGATCAGCGTGACAGCTAATAGTTTCTTACATTTAATTTGACTTTTAGTTCATTTCACACAACATGTTGCTTTAAAATATCAAATATCACCTGTTATCCTTACCTGTTTTTTACTTAATTTCTAGCCTTAAATTGCCCCTGTCCCAACTTTTCTTGGAATGTGTTGCATGCCTGAAATGCATGAATGGATGAAATTATTGTGTATTAGAAAATAGCATGAAGTTGACCAGACAAAACATGAAATATGCTGGGTTAGCGTGAGTGAGTGAGTGAGTGAGTGAATGAGTTAGGGAGGGAGAGAAAGGGAGAGAGCGAGAGAGAGATGAGAGAGAGATGAGAGCAGGTCAAAGAAACAACGTTGAACTATATTTGAAGTGACAGTTGAGAACTGCGACTAACGGATGCATCCAGCGTAGTACTGCACTATAAGCACCTTAAGGTCATGAAAGCAGGTGAAAGAGAAATAAGTAGAAAGTGGATGACAGAGAGAGCAGAAGAAGAACAGCAGGAAATAAATGGATAGGCTGACCATTGTCCATAATGGGAGGAATTTCAGGCTGCCACATACAGTGGTGCTTGAAAGTTTGTGAACCCTTTAGAATTTTCTATGTTTCTGCATAATATGACCTAAAACGTCATCAGATTTTCACACCTAAAAGTAGGTTAAGAGAACCCAGTTAAACTAATGAGGCAGACATATTTGACTTGATCATTTATTTATTGAGGAAAATTATCCAATATTACATATTAGTCAGTGGTAAAAGTATGTGAACCTTTGCTTTCAGTATCTGGTGTGACCCCCCTGTGCAGCAATAACTGCAGCTAAACGTTTCCTGTAGCTGTTGGTCAGTCCTGCACACCGACTTGGAGGAATTTTAGCCCATTCCT
>JAJAGP010000800.1:255354-291286 GCA_025084515.1 Ancistrus triradiatus | reverse complement strand
TGCTGTTTCTCTGAACTGCCATGTGTTGCATCACGATGAGTCCAACCCCATTGAGGTCAGTCTCTCTATATCAAAGGGACCCTTTTTCGGAGAAACCCAATAAAATTGGAACAGTCAGTCCTGACATGGTAATATTCGACCTCAAATGGTAAGGGCTTCCACCGCAACATGGAAAGAGTACAACATCAACACATTAACTTTCTACAGACACCTTAACTGGCAAGTGTCACACTAATAGTATTAATGCTCTCACTAAGCACCTGATTTGGAAACCCAGATACCTACTTTCCCAGTTATTATTGCGCAACACCCTATTGTTCTTCGATATTATTATTATTATTATTCACCTTAATTTTCTGCGCATATCTCCCACAAATATCACAGAAATATCAACACGGGACAAACGCTCAATCGTCCGGCATTTTTGGCAGAAGTGTGCTTATTCATAGCTAAGAGAAATGTCCAATCATTTGCATTTGTGCGAAGAAAAATCCCATTCACTTGAATGGGATTTATTTTTAAATGGTTATAATTTGGTCAATTTTTGAGCTATAAACACAAAATTTGGCAAGCTTGGTCTCGGGTAAACCAATGAACTGCAATATACAATACTTTTATATTCTCTATTATTATCTATTATACTTTTCATAATATCATATTATTTTTACAAAGTAATGGTCATCTCATACTCGTTTCATGGGACCAGAGTGGATCAGTGATTAGTATACTGGACCAGAAGGTTCAGGTTTCACATCCCACTTCTGCCAAACAGTCATTGTTGGGTCCTTCAGTGTTCTTCAATGGCCATCACACTCAATTGATCTGAATTGAACTGAGACCGTTCTCAGAGCAAAGGGAGGTCATACCCAGTATTATAATGGTGTTCCTAGTAAAGTGCTCAGTCAGTATATTAGTAATTTCACACCAACTTATAACTGAATTAAGCCATTGAGAGTGTCCAAATATGTGTAGTGTCCAAATACTATTGAGTGACGTTCAACTTTGTTTCCACTGCACACAGTTGGATTTGGCTAAGGTTTAAAGGAAAGCATTATGCACATTTAAGGAGAATAAAAACATGTTATCCCCCGAGGCTTGAGCCAGCCGTACATATATTCATCAGCTTTATATTGATCTCAACTAATGCCAAGTACATTTTTGCTACAGGACTTCTACATAACCAATCCAACATTACTTTGATCCTGAACTGAGACAGAATCATTCAGGCATCTTGGTAGATCAGAGGATGGTTGAAGCTGATGCATTCTCAGAGTCAGGAGGTCGCTGGGTTCCTCAGCATGAATCACTTTGGGGACTCCATGAGCAGGGGCTGATATTGGTGGAAGAAAGTGGAGGGAACTCTTTTGGACCTCAAACTGAAAGAGGATCCAGATCCTCGGGGGACCAGGGGACTGCTCACTCGTCGCTATCACGTATTCTAATCGTAACTCTAACCATGAGCTTCAGTTCCTCTGAGGAAACGCAAGACTGTGACTAGAGAAGTGAATTTCCATTGCCCACATTTTTCAATCAAAAGTGAAAATATTTTCGCCTACAGACCATTTAAAAGCTTGTCAATTCAGCCGGTGAGTAGAAAGCACAGGAATTTTGATTGTGGGTCATTGTATGGCACAGTGCTGGGTAGAAATCCCTGATTGCTACAAAGCAGATATTTTTATTGATGTTCTCTCACCTTGGCTCCATGCTGATTGCTAAAATTCCTTGACAACCAGCAAGCCAGGCATCATACTACTATATTTTGTTCATGGCCAATATGACTGCCGTTTGAAACGATTGCATTATTTAAATTGATATTGATATTTATTATTAGCTCTTTGAAATGAGGTGTTGCCTAATTATTAGTAATCTGCTTTTTACATGGCGGACTGCAAAAAGAAATACAAAAGACCTCCACTTGTTGGAACAAACTGTCTCCTATTTTCCATAAACTGCTTAGTGCTGATAAGCCTTTTTCCTTTGGCAACATAAAAGGATTTACGTGATGTTATCAATGACACCGGACTTCGGATATTCCAAGAAAGGGGCTTTTCTTTTTTTCTATATCTCAGACTACATTCAGCGATGAAAGCGTATGGTGTCCCTTGGGACTTCACTTTGTCTGTTCACCATTTACATAACATATTATGCAATGATAAGGGTAGCAGAGGTCTTGTATGTGCCATGTATATTACTTTGCTTCATGCTATATACAAACCACCTGGTATTCAGATTATCTGTGAAAAGGAGTTTAAACATCTTCATAATATTATCTCATCTTCCAGAAATGCCGACCATCTGTTAATTCACTACAATTTTGTTTTTAGATTTTATTTAACCCTTTGTAAACACTGGGACTGGACTATGGAACAGAAGGTCCAGGGTTCAAATCACATTTCTGCCAAGCTGCCACTGTTGGGTCATTGAGCAAGTGCTTGGATTGTAAAATTCTATTAACTGTAAATCACTCTGGATAAGGGTGTCTGCTAAATGACATAAATGTACAGTGGTGCTGGAAAGTTTGTGAACCCTTTAGAATTTTCTATGTTTCTGCATAAATATCAGATTTTCACACAAGTCCTAAAAGTAGATACATTTACTGTTCCATCAATGATAGCAAGCCATCCTGGCCCAGATGCAGCAAAACAGGCCCAAACCATGATACTACCGCCACCATATTTCACAGATTGGATAAGGTTCTTATGCTGGAATGCGGTGTTTTCCTTTCTCCAAATATAATACTTTTCTTTTAAACCAAAATGTTCTATTTTGGTCTCATATGTCCACAAAATATTCTTCCAATAGTCTTCTGGCTTGTCCATGTGATCTTTAGCAAACTGCAGGCAAGCAGCAATGTTCTTTTTGGAGACCAGTGGCTTTCTCCTGGCAACCCTGCCGTGCATACCATTGTTGTTCAGTGTTCTTCTGATGGTGGACTCATTAACATTAACATTAGCCAATGTGAGAGAGGCCTTCAGTTGCTTAGAAGTTACCATGGGCTCCTTTGTGACCTCGCCAACTATTACACGCCTTGTTCTTGGAATGATCTTTGTTGGTAAATGGTCTTGAATTTGTGTACACAATCTGTCTGACTGTGGATTGGTGGAGTCCAAACTCTTTAGAGATGGTTTTGTAACCTTTTCCAACCTGATGAGCATCAACAACTCTTTTCCTGAGGTCCTCAGAAATCTCCTTTGTTCATACCATGATACACTTCCACAACCATGTGTTGTGAAGAGCAGACTTTGATAGATCCGTGTTCTTTAAATAAAACAGGGTGCCCACTCACACCTGATTGTCATCCCATTGATTGAAAACACTTGACTCTAATTTCACTTTCAAATTAACTGCTAATCCGAGAGGTTCACATACTTTTGCCACTCACTAATATGTAATATTGGATCATTTCCCTCAATAAATAAATGAGCAAGTATAATATTTTTGTCTCATTTGTTTAACTGGGTTCTCTTTATCTACTCTATGTTTTAGGTCATATTTATGTGGAACTATAGAGAAATTGTAAAGGGTTCACAAACCTTCAAGCATCACTGTAAATGCATTTGTCCTGGGAGTGTCCTACAGATGACAGTCCAAAAGAGATTGTCAACTTTGCTGACAATCCTTGGGACACCAATCCCACTGTCAGCCCAACATCTTCTGTGAGACGTTACCTACTGCAACCTAAACTGTACAGATAAGAGAATTTGGATGGCTGGATTGACCGCCACTAAAAAATGACTTGCTTTGTGTTGGAAACTTCCTTGTTCTTTGAGACAGAGACAATGGATCCTTTTCTGTGTGGAGATTATAAATCTGGAACTTTCTACCGCTTGTATTCGTGGTGCTCTGGGAAATACATTAAAGACTTCGGAAAATGCTGCCAAGAATTTCAAATTTGCTCAGAGTTTTGTACTGAACTAATTCCATGCCAAATATTGATTCTGACTGTTTCTGACATGTTAGCCTATTGTCAATCTGTATAATTCAATGTGTTATTAACACATTGTGGTGTTAGCCCTGTTTTTGTAGTTATTATTGAAAGTATAGGTTATGTTCCATTTAACATTATGTTGTTGGATCATCTCTCTATTTGGTTTGTGTATTAGCTCTGTTTGTAGCATTTGTGGTCAGCACCTGTCTTGTCATTAGCATAGCACCTACCCTGCATTTAGCACTGCTTCAGGGTCCACTGTAAAATAACCCATGCGCTCTTGCAGCTTAACATCGTCTCCCTCGCCCCTTTACTTAATCGGGCAAAGTGATAGGTGATAGAAATCAATATCTAACATTTTTTCTTTAATTATAAATAAATGAAAGATTTTCATTTTCCATTAGATGTTATGGATCAAAGCTAACATTAATATTAATTTTATAACACTATCAAATGGTAGAGCAAAGCCGGTGCAGAAAGTCATCTGCCGAGCTCATTAACTCCTCTCAGAGCGGATTAAGAAATGCCGACGTGCCTGCGCTAATTGTGCTGCTTGAAGAATAGTTAATCCAAAAAGTCTGCGTCGTCTTGTTCTAGCTCTCACTTCGCATTTTCTGCTACTGCATGAGACGAAAGGCAAAAAATTCCCTTGCTACATGAATTAATGGGTGATGGTATAAAACCTGTACATTCCCAGCACTGGTGGAGATAGAAGGTCACGGGGTCAGAGCAGACTCAGAGTTACAGTCCCTCTGAACTCCTCAATTCGGCACCGCCAGGCTAGCCATGCGGAGGAAAAGCAATTCCGACAGAAATGTGAGACAGCATTTGAGACATCTGTCTACTCTTGTTGTTTCCTGCTATCACAAATGACACATTCATGCACTACCAATGGGGCCATTTTGATTATAACATACTATTCAGGATATGAAGCTCCTCTCGCTCAAGGTACGAGCTAGCTGCTGGAAACAGCAGTTGCTTTAAACCAGTTGCTAAGCAGTGGCTAAAGTTCGAGACCTGTGTGGGGTCTGCAACATGAAGGTCCGGCTGTGGTTACAGAACCCTGGGATGGAGTGCACGAATGGCACACAAGGCTACGCTTGTGTGTCTTTCTTTTTCTAGGACTATTTTCCACTCGCACACTGTTCCATATCAGTATGACCTTATTTTCTTTGAAAGCAGTGCTTACTGGATCTTCAGAACAGACTGACTAGCTGGAATATGAAGTCCACTGTTACATTTAAGATGTCATTGTACTTTTCAGTCCTCATCAACCATGAGGAACCTAGTTCTGTTTTAGTTTTTTAAACATTTTAAAGAGAAAGGGGATTGATTCATTTTCTGTCATCACTTATACTAAATACTAAACTACACATTCATTTACACTATTTGCTCTCGTTCGTCTTTAATTAATTCATTTCACTGCCTTTTATTTAAGTAATCTCATAAAACGCAACTCATAAAACATACGAGTTAAGATCCAACCTTGAGTATTAGTGTAAAACAGAGTGTAAAAATAGTGGCACACTTTGCAGCGCGCTAATGTGTCACTACAAGTTTGCGATTTGAGACACAGCCAACTATGGCGACTACAGGAATTTGGACTGTTCCGGTGCTCTTTAAGTGATAGCAGATTTGTAATACGATTTAAACAACAGAAAAGCATTATTTATGTGGAAAAACAGAAGCTGACGCGGAGAGTAACGCTACGGGCAGAGCGAAAGTGTGCACCTGGATACGCCAGCTTTCCTTCCCGACTTCAGGAGACCATGATGGTAGGCTAAAAAACTTATTACACTGACTGAGAGAGCTGTGTGCACGGGTCTAAGGGTTTTTACCTAAACTTATTTGTTGCAAATGTCCAAAATACCTATAAAATTAAGCAAAATATTAAACCAAGCTATTTTTTCAGTTTGAACAAACCACAAGGAAAAGCAGAAACGTTTTAAATATTAACGCGATTAAATCAGTGCCTTTCATCTCTATTTAAGGACAGTTAATTCACGTTCAGATGTGCCCCCTATATTTTTTACCTGCAGCTTCTGAATTATCACTTTAATCTGATTTCTAATTAAAATACCAGGAGGATAAGCTACTTTTACCAGCATTGTGATCATTTCTAGTAATAGACACACAACAGCTCGACAGTACTTTGTGTAATATGTGTAATGGAAGGTGTTTGTGTTATTTACACATTTATCTGAATGTCAAGAACAGGGCTTGTTGTTGACTTGTGCATGTAAAAACTGCCACACAGACACAAGGAGAACATGGAAGCTCCCCAGGGGCAGAGTCCATCCTGGGTATTGAACCAAAGATCTCAGGAGCTGTGATGTGGCAGCATTAATCACAGCACCACCATGCAATCACCCAGAGCAGTGATAATAATAATAATAGACAACTTGGGCGCCACAGCAGTCTAATAGAGTAGCCCACCACCATGGGGAGCCCTGATTCGAGTCCCAGCGGTGCCTTTTGGCCTGCTCAAGTGTTGCATGCAAACACGATTGGCTGCGTCTCAGGGAAGGCAGGCTGGTAGGGGGAATATTCCCTGGCGCTGCAACAGAAAGCCCTGGCAGCCCTGAGATGGAACGGAATCCCATCCAGACAGGTGGGGACAGGGGACAGAGGTGACAACCCTGACCAGGAAAATGTGGAGCTAATATGAGAAAACAAGTCAAATAAAAAGTGATAATGAAAAAAAAATGGAAAGGGCAAAAAAGGTAAACATTCACTAGTATCAGGATTTCTTGTGCTTCCGGCATTAGAATGACCCAGCTGCCCATTTATCAAACAGTTCTTTCAGAATTACTCTCATCAGTCTTTTGGATAATTCAGTAGGCCAACTTTTTCACCATTTGCAATATTTAACTTATGTTAATGTGATTTAGATAGTCAGTTCAGGATTTCGTTCCATGTTCCATGCTCATGTTCACCCAGGAGCAGCAGGGGTCATGCTAATGATTCATTTGGATGCAGAAAAAATGCTGGTATTTTAGGCTCCATATAAGGGCGTCTGAATTTGGCCGTGATAAGTGTGGAGTTCAAATAATCGCTCTTCTGGGTCAATGGTGCTTCTCAATATTGTCTCTTCACTTAGTGTTGAAATCAGGTCTTCTAGTGCATACAAACACTATAGAAGGTGCTCTGAACCCAAATGTCTGGTTTCCAAGCTTCAAAAACATTGGTGCTGCTCTACAGAATGGGACACTGCCCATAACTTACTCACCTGATTAAACCTTATTCCGTACTTCAAACCACTAGAGCCACAAGTGCTAACCAACTCCCATCTGCCTGAAGGCACTGTTTAATCCCATTAAACCTCATTCTCTATCATTTGAGCCACAAGATCCCTTAGGTGGTGGAATGAACGGGAATGACTGAGTCTGTTGCCATCCATGACTGATCCACAACTCAGAGACTTATCTTTGTCTTGCATAAATGGATGATTCTTCAGTTGGGGTAACGTTTACATCCCAGGATTATAAATTCATGTTAGAAATAGTTTATTACAAAATACATATGGTGATGCTTGAAAGTTTGTGAACCCTTTAGAATTTTCTATATTTCTGCATAAATATGACCTAAAACGTAATCAGATTTTCACACAAGTCCTAAAGTAGATAAAGAGAACCCAGTTAAAGAAATGAGACAAAAATGTTATACTTGGTCATTTATTTATTGAGGAAAATGATCCAATATTACATATTAGGGAGTGGCAAAAGTATGTGAACCTCTAGGATTAGCAGTTAATACGAAGGTGTTTTCAATCAATGGGATGCCAATCAGGTGTGAGTGGGCACCCTGTTTTATTTAAAGAACAGGGATCTATCAAAGTCTGCTCTTCAGAACACATTTGTGGAAGTGTATCATGGCACAAACAAAGGAGATTACTGAGGATGTCAGAAAAAAGTTGTTGATGCTCATCGGGCTGGAAAAGGTTACAAAACCATCTCTAAAGAGCTTGGACTCCACCAATCCACAGTCAGACAGATTGTGTACAAATGGAGGAAATTCAAGTCCATTGTTACCCACCCCAGGAGTGGTCAACCAACAAAGATCACTCCATGAGCAAGGCGTGTAATAGTTGGTGAGGTCACAAAGGAGCCCAGGGTAACTTCTAAGCAACTGAAGTCCTGTCTCACATGTTAATGTTCATGAGTCCACCATCAGGAGAACACTGAACAACAATGGTGTGCATGGTTCTGCTGAATGTGTATTCATGTTTATTATCGAAATCAAGTGCAAATGTTTCATAGCAGCTCCAGAATACCCAGGCCTCCAGTGAAAAAATGCAGCCCTTTATGGGCAAGATTCCCTCGCCATGTCCTGCACTCCAGTCATTCCAGTGGTCAAAAGTTGAAAAAGTAAGAAAAGCAGTCCTAAACAAAGCCGTTCACCTTCATGACTAATCACATGACTGTAATGACTGACAGCTTGTATGCCAGCAGTAGCGCCAGCCGCATAAAACCCTACGTTCCCTGTGAAACAAAGGAAGGGTTACATGAGAACTTCAGCTCCAACATTTAGCTGACAATAAAATAACATTTATGTGAATGGATGAAAAGCCAGTGACCTTTTTATTCGCGCACATTAACGCTGCTCGACTGTGTCGCACCGTTTTGACTGCTTCGCCCCATAGTTCTCTGCTTATTATTCGGCAGACTGGACACTGAGACTGGGGCGGAGAAATGTCACGGTATTTTTGGAGGCATGGATGACTGATAGATCCAAGTACAGATGGCCTTATAGAGCTGTCATACTATTGCTGGTATTTAAGGAATTTCTTGACATTTACAGCTGTGCCGTGACCTCGGAGCATCGAGGACACGCCTCCCCCTGTCCTCGCCATCCATTATTTGGAGTTCCTCCTTCCCTTTCTCTGCCTGTCTCTTTCTTTAGAGAAATCTTTCCATTGAGGAGGATTTTCTCAGTGAGCCCCATTTTCGCTACAATAGGCTTTATTATGACATAAAGCCATTCTCTGTGAAAGCTCACAGTCGGTGTCTCTTAGCAAAATGCACAGGAACAAGTTGGACAGTTGCAGAAAAGGCCTTAATTTGGGGGTTGATGCATCTCATAGGTTTTTTTGTTTGTTGTTACATGATTTACACACTTTCAGAGGTCTATGAAGAAAATGAATGCAAAATATACAGGTATATAACATTTATAATTATGGCAGATGCCAGGATTCCTCGAATGCTTGGTGCCATCTGTAAAAGGGTGAGGGCTGTATGGTGTGAATTATCCTGGGGCAATTTTTGTTGGTTTACACTGAGATGGCTTGTTAGTTCCAGGTCCTAACAAGCTGGCCAAGAGCCAGTGCCAGTGTGGTTTCTTTATATGAGATGCTGCCGGTAAGTGGTTTAATTGTCTGTGAGTCTGAAAATAGGAGAGTTGATTTAGGGAAGTCATGAGAACAGAAAATATTCATTACAAAATATGAATGTAAAAGAAAGCAAGTAATCCTAAAAGGAAGACAGAGACAGCAAACAAGCAGACCAGTCTAGAAAATGGAGAGAGAGAGAGAGAGAGAGAGAGAGAGAGAGAGAGAGAGAGAAATTTAAGGTCTAAAAAGTAGAGTTTAAAGGCCCAAAGTTGGGGAGCAGGTTGAAGGGAAACAGATTTAACAAACAAATTGCAGTTACAATGGTTAAGAAGCAAAACCAAAAGTGAATATAATGACAGAAGGAGATAAATAATTAGTTAAACCATGCTTTGAAGAGAGGAAATAAGACAGCTTTTATTTGAGTTTGTTGAGAATTTTGAGTTCTATTTTGTTTCAAGACACCATTTTGTGTTTGTAGCTGCCATTTTGTGCTCAGCTGTTAGTGGTTTGGAGATCCACAGACCCCTAACTTCAAGCCAGTCCAACTTTTTTGGGAAGAAGTGGAATGGCAGCTGTGAGCCAGACCTCATGGCCCAGTCCCTGGACATCATGTTCCAAAATCATTTGGAAACAGTTGGTGCTCTGCTGCAGTTATAACAACTGAACTGAACATGCCAAAAACAGTGGAAATGACTGGATTTTAGGAGAAGTCGTCCTGATTTGCCAGTCATAGCTATCCTGGACACAGTCACAGAATAGTAGTAAACATGACTGTCACCAATTATTGGGAATGATCAGTTCTGCAGAAAACATTGCTGTTAAAGGTCCCACTCTTTCTAGGGGCCGAGAAGAAAAAAATCTTTGGAGACTCCTCTTATCTGGGTCACTACCTGTTTCAGTTCCTTCTTTCCTTCCGGTAGCGGCTTCAGACGAATGAATGTTAATACATCCGGACTACCTAAAAGATTTTTTTCCACATGCCATTACAATCATGAATAATGACAATACAGTGGGGCTTTTGTGGACCTTTTAGAGTTTTCTATATTTTTGCATACTTATGACCTAAAACATCACCAGATTTTCACTCAAGTCCTAAAAGTAGATAAAGAGAACCCAGTTAAACAAATGAGACAAAAATATTATACTTGGCCATTTATTTATTGAGGAAATGATCCAATATTACATATTAGTGAGTGGCAAAAGTATGTGAACCTTTGTTTTCAGTATCTGGTGTGACCCCCCTGTGCAGCAATAACTGCAGCTAAACGTTTCCTGTAGCTGTTGATCAGTCCTGCACACCGGCTTGGAGGAATTTTAGCCCATTCCTCTGTACAGAACAGCTTCAGCTCTGGGATGTTGGTAGGTTTCCTCACATTAGCTGCTCGTTTCAGGTCCTTCCACAACATTTCGATTGGATTAAGGTCAGGATTTTGACTTGGCCATTCCAAAACATGAACTTTATTCTTTTGTAACCATTCTTTGGTGGAACGGCTTGTGTGCTTAGGGTCGTTGTCTTGCTGCATGACCCACCTTCTCTTGAGATTCAGTTCATGGACAGATGTCCTGGCATTTTTTTTTATTTTCCTCTGAAGTAATTCAGAATTAATTGTTTCATCAATGAGGGCAAGCCGTCCTGCCCAGATGCAGCAAAACAGGCCCAAACCATGATACTACCACCACCATGTTTCACAGATGGGATAAGATTCTTATGCTGGAATGCAGTGTTTTCCTTTCTCCTTTCACATACTTTTGCCACTCACTAATTTGTAATATTGGATTATTTTCCTCAATAAATAAATGACCAAGTATAATATTTTTGTCTCATTTGTTTAACTGGGTTCCCTTTATCTATTTTTGGGACTTGTGTAGGACTTGTTTATGCAGAAATATGGAAATTTCTAAAGGGTTCACAAACTTTCAAGCACCACTGTACGTTGGTATTTTAGTTAACAACTTAGTAGTAACAATTTCATTCTCATAAATTCTCTTCCCAAATTTTGCACAAGTACAGGTACAATTAAACCATCCAGAGTTAAAAACAGATTTTTATTTACTATTATAATTTGTTATAATTGTTAATGCCTCAGTCAAATTAAATCGAATGGATGTTGATCACATGGTCGTTAAACCTTACATTCCTAGCTTTGCTATTGCATTCAGTTTACCAGCGTTTTTTTTTTCAGTTTCTTAATAAAGCTCTGCTCAGTACCTGCTTCTAATGTTCATCTCCCACTTTCTGCCCAAGCATGACAGTGCGTAGCAGAACCACATCTTGATAAAGCCTGAGTATTACTGAGGCTGAGTAAACAACAATGTTCTGCTCACCTCCATTAACCTTCCAGGTTTACACACAAGTTAAATTTACGCCAAAGGTTTTAATTTTGCACTTATTGCAAATCATTTTCAATGTATTGCACATGCATGTTTGCATCTTCGAAAGTCCGTTCGTTGAAGGTTCGCATCTAGGGGACTCCCTGCATTTAGTGGATCATTGTGTGTCTTTAAAACTTGAAAAAATCCAGATGGTGTAGGCTGTTTATGGCTGCAGCTGGGGCACCAAGGTGCGTAATACCGCCCATGGTTTCTGGATATTTATGCCTCATATTCTTCTTCTCTCTGTCTTATCTGACTCTTTCTTAACACATTATATCCCTCTAAAAAATACATTTTCTGCTTTTGTACTGTATCTGACTCTCTCATTATCTTCCTTGGCTCTTTCTCTCGCTCTCACACACGCAGTCTCATTTTCTCAGTGGAGTAAGGAAAACTTCTCATTGGCGGCGTTCAAAGAGCGGCATTAGCTTACAGCAACACAGAGCCGGTTAATGTGGTGAATCCATTATGTGAGCTAAATTGAATGTGATGTGCGCGAGACAGGCCTTTATCAAGAGGAATAGGGGCTTCCAGAAGGCAAACTGCAGGCATGACAGAAAGGACACACCCGAACGGGAGGTGTAATGGAGAAATCGCAGTGTCCTGATATGGCTCAGTACACTTTGCAAGTGCAATCACAAAAGTTTATAGTGTAATCATGGGGTATAACTGGCCCGGCGTGGGTTTAGCAGACAAAAACTGTTGTTGAAGTCCAGGTTTGAGAGGTGGAAAGGCAATGAAACTGTTCGAATTTTATGGGTTATTATCAGAGATTTAATTGCTTGTATAACATTAGTTTTGTTGTAGCAATTCGACATTAACAACCTCTTAGCACGGCTCGTGTTCTGTTTTCTTAAAGGGAAAGCAATGCTTAATAAATCAGGTGTAAAAGCCTTAGGTTTATTGCTTCAGGAAAACGTCGGAACATAATGTGCTGCAGCAGCACCTCTCGCTGCTCATCCTCCGTCAGTCAGGTTGACACCCATATATTTTCTTTTGATTGCAGAGCTGCTTCAGAGCTTTTACCCACCATCTCTCTCTGACTAACATTCTGTCTGATTTTAACTAATATTTAAGAAAAAACACGTATACAACTCTCACCAAATATATGGATCCATTCATTGTTGTCTTATCTGCTTATCCTAGTCAGGCTCGCTTGAGAACCCGGTGCCTAGCCGGCAACACAGGGCGCAAGGCAGGAACATCCCTAGACAATGTGACAATCCATTGTAGGGCACACACACTCGCATACAAAGGGGCACTTTGAAAAAAAACACAAATTATCCTAACACACATCTTTGGAACATGGGGAGGAAACCGGAATAACTGGAAAAACCCACGCGAACACAGGAGAACATGCAAAACTCCACAAAGGCGGAGCCCGGGGGACAGGATCGAACTGGGGATCTCGAAGCTGTGAGGCGACAGTGCCAACCACCACACTACTGTGCCACCTGGATTCGATCAGCCACTGGTTAATATGGTAGGCCACCACAGCAGAGATTCATGGCCTCAAAGCTTTGAAAACTTTGTGAACTCTAAAGGGTTCACAAACTTTCAAGCACCAACTGTTACTGTGTTATTGTGTTATTGTGTTATTACTGTTACTGTCACAGGTTTTGTGTTGCTGTTTCGCTTTAATTAACGCCTCTTCATCATTCACCTTCATCGTTATTATTATACTGTTGTTGTCTTTGTTGTTGCTGACTCTGTTCTCTATGCCATTGTCGTCAGTGACACTGTAGTCAGCCTCCTTGTGAGAACTTAAAGCCCGGTTCTTGTGGATCCGCCGTGTCGCTTTGCCTTCGTTTGCATCTGAAAGTCCAAATGAAAGCTAATCGCATTTCCGAAATCTCCTTGGCATGGTCGCGCTTGGCTGCTTGTTGCGAGACCAGGATCAGATGTCTTTGTTTGGGGACAAAATGCTTTTGTCCAGAAACATTCAGCCTCCCAGTTGAGTTACGGAAAACCAGAAAGCCGTGCAGAGATTAGAGGAAAGCTACGGTGTTTGGAGCAGACGAGTGGGCAGCGTGGGAAGAGAGAAAGAGAGAGAGAGAGCGGGATGGACGAGAGAATCTCTATCAGACCTGCACAGGCTTTGATGATTCAGACGCTCAATGTAGGAAAGACAAAGCAGTGAAGCCTGCCGAGCACACGGCTGTTATCATAAACCCGGAGTGCTCTCAAGTAGCAGCCACGTGACGATGGACATCACCACTCCTAATGCTGTCCTGGGAGACCGAAACGTGTCTGTGCATGCACTTAAGAGTGATAGTGTGTGTTTATACATGTGTTTCACCGCTGCTTCTCCACTCGGGCCCATAATATGACACAGCAGCTTAGGAGAACATGATTCTGTGACTCTTTAATGGTTAATTATAAGATCGGTATTGTTCGTGTTATACTGTAGTGTTTGGCGCTAGAATAAAGACTGTGTGAGAAAATAAAATCTGAATCAAGACTCTGTGCCACTACAGTATATTACACTAACATACACTACATAGACAAAAGTTTGTGGACACCCCAAATAAGCATGGGTATTAGTACAACAGCCTTTGCTCTTCTAAAATGGCTTTGCACATGATTATGGACCATGACTATAAGGTCATATTCTGATGTTGGACAATAAGCCCTGGCTCACTTTTGGCATTCCAGTGTATTTTCAAGGTGTGTGATAGAGCTGAGGTCAAGGTTCTGTGCAACGTTCGTAATCAAAGTTGGCAAACCAATTCTCTATGGACTTTGTTTAGAGACAACAGGGCAGAAAGTTCATGAATGGACTTCTATAAATGTGTCACCTTGAGAGTCACCGGTATCAGTACAACTGCCAGTGTTTGTCTATGGAGAGTGCAGAAATGTATGCTTTCTATTATGTGTAACAAGCGAGTGTTGCTCAAATAGCTATACTGTGGAAAATCTTCAGTAGAGCAAACGTGGCATTATAAATAATGAAATATCAATATCAAATAATCAGATATCAACCAACCCTTGTATCTTTTGATATTTAAAGTCTGACACTCTTAATCAGTGTAGCTGGATGATTAACGTAGGATCCGCTGATTAAAATCTCTTCCCCCTCTAAGAGATTTCGTCTTCAAGACCGAGAAATTGTGTCACTTATGGAAATGGCCGGCCGTTTGAGATGAGCCAAGCGGCACTTCAGATCAAGAGCTTTGCTCGTATCAATACTCTGACCGTTTCCGCCTCTTTCCCTTGCACTGTAGCTGATCGACCGTGAAGAATGTATTTAAACTCGTTTAAAGTTCACTCGAGGGTCAGCGCGGTCACTTTGCGCCAGTTACGCGATAGCAGCTACAATTAGAGCTGTTTGAGGCTTAGCAGGAACCACTGAGCATAATTACAGTACAGTTGAAAGACAGCACAGCTGCTTTGCTAACCAGCTAATGAATGACCATAATTGGTCTATTGGCACAATGAAACGGGTACGAAGAATTGGCGATCATGGCGCAAGTTGAGAGCAGAAACACTTCTGGACATGCCTGCCGCTCCAAACGGCTCCCTAGCAACGTAATTGGGTGCGCATTGGCGCTACACATTAGCTTGTCTTATTAATGCGGACGCCTACAAGACAGATTGGCCGCACTTGCTAGAAAACGCTTCCGTGCCTGTGTCAGCCTCGAAACTTTGCTTAGATACATTAACAGAAGAGGTATGCTAAAAAAAACACCTAATGACTCATTATGGATGTCTAAAATTTCACTCATGGCAACTTCTTGGCAACTAGCCTGAGCAAAAGGTAGCCCATACGCCATCAGCAGGCCTATTTCACACTCCACCAAATGGTGTCTCCTCCAAACAAATGTTGCACTATATCTATTTTCATGCCAATCCGATTTCCTCACTCCGTGGCAGCAGATCTCGGTAGTTGTGCTTGGAAGCGATGGTGTGGCACAGAAATTAAAACCTGGAATGACGCGGTGACAGCGATGTACAATTTAGTTATTGATTTATTTATTATGATCAAGAACTTGAAATGATGCTGATTTAATACTGTATGTTAGATTGTGGCGATGCACGATATATCGGAAGCTGGTATATCATTTGCTGATATATATATGGATTTTTTTTTTTAATCGAATATTATAACCGATATTGATTATATATTTGCATATGACTAGTTTTTCTTTTGGCTGTTATTTATCAAGCAAAATATCTGATGTTTCTGAAAACTCCTTAAGTGTAGTTACATTTTGTTTCTAAGATTTCGAAGGAGCAGAAATAATTGTGGCACATAGTTTCGTTGAAAGTAAAGGTTGGCTGTTTCTCATTTTTTCAGCGTGAGATTATGCTAATTCACCAAAAGTTGAATTTCTTAGAACTCGTCATTACCAGGGGTACTAATAATTGTGGAGGGGACTGTAATTGTAGACTTGGATTGGCGATCATTCTGTGAGCTACCACACTGACCACAGTGGAAAGGATCCATAATTGGCTTCTGTTCCATTATTTCATGGTGTGCTCAATCAGACGCTGCGGATTAAGCTCTGCAGCGTTGCATTCGCTCACGTGCCTTAGTCATGATGGAAGCTGTGAAGGCACCGGAGATAATGTTCCTATTATACCCACGGTTAAGCGTAAGCCCTGCGCCCACACCGGCGCCCATGCTAGGTGTTGTTTTAGACGCTCCCCCATGCAGGTCGCCGCAGGATTTATTGATTAATAAGGAGCTGTTTTTGAGTCCAGATGTTTCCCTCTGAGCGAGGAAAAAGGAATTCGAGACGGTCGTGGAGGACGGCGCACATTCACCAAAAGGGGCCGAAAAATTTGCATTTCAGAGCTGCCTTTGGAAATCAAGCTGACAGGCATTTCTCAATCTGTTCTTTTCTACAACGAGATATGGATAAGGGGTTGTTCGCAAAAAACTGGTGTAATGAATGACTTTTTTGAATGCGTAACTTTAAATGACTACATTCAAAGAGAAAATCATGAAGCGTACTGTTTTTAAAAACAAGGCAGCAGCACACTAAAGACTATATAATGCTTTCAAGCCAGCGTTTCATAGGTATAAAATGAATAAATGTTTGCATTTCTTTTTTTTTTAGGTTTTTCAAATGCTTACAGGTTGAAAGCGCACACTTTAATGCATAAAATGATGACAGAAGCTAAAAAAACCTTTGAAAGTCAGAATAATGAGAAGGAAAGAAATTCTCAAGAGGTCAGACTCTCAGCAGGTAACAAACCCCTTATTAAATATTTCCTCACATCTTCAGGCTCATAAATCCTTTTTTATTTTGTTCTTTATTTATTTTTGATTGATTGTTCTGACAGTGATGTAAAACAAACGCAGTTTAAAAATGCCAGCCAGAAGTATTGGCACCCTTGGGAAAAGGTTCTGAATCTTACATTCATGGTTAAACAAAGAAAAATCCATTTTCTTCCCTAACAAGGGTGCAGACATACAGTAATCATGCCCTGGCTGGAATGTCAGGAATCGGACAGTGATTCCCCAACCGGTGTCATCGTTGCTTAGACACAGCCACTCGTACCCCTGTGTGACCTGGTCTGAAGCCACTGCAGTGAATTGAACTAGCGATATTGTGGTGGTTGGCTTGCATCTTATCTACTGCACCATCTGAGAACTGAAATAGAACATGCACTTGAGGTAAATTAATTGTAATTAAAAACCCTTTTCTATATGAGTTTTTAGAGCAAGTAAGTAATCTAGTGGCAGAGTTTTCCAGATATTGAAGTGGGTGGATGGTTTTGCCTGGGATACCAATGAGATGGGCGTTACAGTAGTCTTACATATAACGTAACATCTTTTTGAGTTTTGGCCCTTGCAAGGTTTCTTCCTTATAACGTTCAGGAAGTTTTTCCTTGCCACTGCACCCTATGCTTGCTCAGTTAGTGCTGCGTTGAGACAATGCTCTGTAGTACTAAGTGCTATACAAATAAATGTTTAACTTGATACTCGGTGGACAGAATATCTGAATGAGTACAGGACTGCATAAATGCATGTACATATATTGTATAACCTGTGTGGATTTGTTTACTTTTGTGGCCTAATTGCTCACAATTATCACCGCCACTGGTTTACCTTCTCATCGAAAGCCTACATTTCCAGGTCTGCCTTATTTATGCTGAGTGTCTGCAGGCAATTACACACTTTCCAAGTCGATACAAGCTTGAATGTCACATCCATAACTCTGAAATTGGCCGTAACTCGAGCAGTTATTATATTCTATTAGGGAAGGTAACAAGCCATTACTGATCACCACAAATGCCATGAATGTTGAAAACTACGACCATCTGCTGATAATCACATTCGATTTTTAGAACTGAAACATCAAATTTAAGGTCAAAGCATATTAAGCAGGCAAAGAAGGCCATCCCATTTGCATTTATATTTACTGAGGTATGATGGTAATGTAAGGGTTGTTAGACAAAGTGAAATGATAGCCTATTATATCTAAAATTTGTAACACATCCATAATATAATGCGTATATTTCTGGGTTCTCTACAGACAAACAGTAGCAGTCGAAAGATTCTCCATATGACACATTTATAGGTTTCCACTTTCAGTGAATTCTCTTAATGAAAGTGCATAGAGAATTGAGTTGCCAACTTTGAATGAGAATTTGACTGGCTTGCACGGAACCTGACCTCAACTCCATGAGACACCTTAAAAATGCACTGGAATGCCAAAAGTGAGCCAGGGCTTACTGTCTAACATCAAAAGGTAACCTCACAGTCATGTTCCAAAATCAAGTGGAACCCCCTCTTGGAAGAACAAACTCTGTTGTAGGGTCCATACCACTATACATATTTTGGTAGTAATATTTGGGTGTCCACAGACTTTTGGCTATATAGTGTATAATTCCTGCTCATTCTCACATTCCTTATTTATATTTTTGTTTTCTCATCAAAATGAGTCGACCAATGAGTATCTTTGCTATTTAGTGAATTCCGGTACACTTCAGTATCCCATATAGCATTGTTATATCCTATATCATATATAAGTATATATTTAATATGGTGTTCAGACAACGAGACAACGTCCAGGTCGCATAACATGCAATTTCATAGAACGTATCATGGACCGGAAGTGACACAAGTAAGTGACATAAGTCATACAAATTAAATAAGATCTCTTAAATCATAAAAATAAGATGTGGCACAATAGCTATCTGATGACCAATGTGCCACCCAAGTATTCTTGAAAACAAGATGCCCAAAGTGGGAGATTATTTTTTAATAGTGTCCCTTTGTTGTGTCTTACTCATCTGAAAACAGTCACATTCAGCTGTCTATTTACTTGTTACTAAAGTTTGAAAACATAACTAAGGTGAGATTCATTCAAGACTGATTTGACCATGTGCAGCCAGTCTGCCAATAAGGGCTGCCATGTTTAGCCGTGACTGCAGTGCCTTCAGCTTAATGCTGACAATCTACAGCATGTACCAGATGCTTCCAGGTGCATGCTTGGGTAATTGTAGACTGAAGCAGCTGTATTAATGAGCAAGACTGTAGTTCAATATTTCAGCCGAGTTATTTTCCAAAACTTGTCCTTGTGTGGTGCAGTGGGTACTTAGCTGCTACCCTTACAAAAAGACCATTCCTGATCAAGCTTCTTTGGACTTGGCATCCTGATGAAGCTGCCAGATGCAAATATTCTCAAGTGTAAGTTGAGGTAACAGGGTGGCTTAATACTTTTGCAGAGTATTGTAAATCTATGTATACACTTCAGTAAATTAATTACTATGTTCACAATCTTAAGCAAAAGTCTGGGCACTTCTGGTCAAATCGTATGGTTTTTTTTCCTAATTTCCGAAATAAAAATGCTTTAAGACCAACCAAATGAAAATACATTGAAGCCTTGTGCTGACTTGTGGGAACGTACTGGAGTTTCTAATCAATCTGGAGTTTCTGGAGTCACTGTGGAATCTTGTGTTCCTTGTTTTGTTGACATGGCATCCTCAGTCAACTGGAGGATGGAGAGATGTACTGCCCTCTGTGGTCTGGGTAACGATGTGCTGGAAAGTAATGGAAGAACATCTTGGGTGGAGCTGAAGCAGAGGAACATTGTTGCAATAATAATGTTGTAACGATCATATATAATTGTTTCTTCGCCTCTATATTAAGATACAAAGAGAAAATACAGGAAATATGTACACAAACTAAAAACAAATTGCTATTTAGTGTGACCTCCTTGAGAAAGTGATTTCTTGGCTGTTACCCTTTCAAAAAAAACATTCCCGATCAAGCTTCTTTTGACTTTGGTCAACTTGGCATCCCTAACACATTTGCAGAGTATTGTAAATGTATTTATACTCTTCAGTAAACCTATTCCTATATCAAGCCACAATTTTAAGCAAAAGTCTGGGCACCCCTGGTCAAATGACACGTCCTAATTTCCTGCTTTGAAACTAGCCCAACAAAATGCATTGAAGCTTTGTTTTGGCTCATGGGAACGTACTGGAGTTTCTAATCAATCTTTACTGTTTTTTCCTTAATGGAAAAAAATGGCATTAAAAGACTTCACCAAATGGAGCATGCAAGACTGTAAGTAATCTCCGGAGACACAATAATGTAACTAAAGCTCCTTTTCAAGGACAACGAAGTACTCATAAAAACAAGGTCAAAAGCGGAGTGGAAATGATTCGTCTGCTTTGGACAGCTTAGTAGACTGGACAAGTTCCATAGCGCATCCCTGAGGCTCATCTAAAAGACAGGGTAATTAACTCACCTGGGTCAATGTTGTGTGGATCAATCATGGAGCCGACTCTTCAGCTGCCTTCTTTACCCAAACAAGTCAGGGCTTATTAAAGAACTCTGACTTGAGGTACCAGGCAAGCACCTTGAAACGCAAAAGGAACGCGAGAGGATTTTAATCTTGTTTTTTTCGTGTACTAATTGTGCTCTTCAGTTAATATGGTGCCACTTAAGAGCAATTCTCTATTTCCATTGTGGCAAATCAGTGGCAGTGGCATTCTCTTGTGCTTCTCAGACTAAGACAATGAGCAGACTTCCTTAACGACTTTTAATGCAGTCTTCCATTACGTCTCTGGAGGCAGGGACTGACATTCCCATTCTCGTCTTTATAATTCAGCACTCATGGAAATTCAGCACCTTAGCCGGAAAGAGTGAGTAATTCCTCCACCGCACTCAGCCACGATTTACCGAGATTAAAATGGAGAGCTGATTTACCAAAGGTGTGGGTGTGTAAAAACATGCAGATTTGATAACAACCTTCAAAATGTGCATGCTGATTTACTAACAGGCAAATGAGCAAAAGAATGCGTCTGTTTAGCAATGTTGTGTTTATGAAGCTCAAGTTGTTTCCAATTATGAATGATTACCTTTATCATTATTGTCTGTGTACAATGAGTGTGTGTTTCTCTCTTGAATACACAACATATAAGCCAGCACATGGATAAATAATTACACAACTGTCACACTTGTAGCCAGAAACGAGGACGGAGACTGACGCTAGTGCAAGTGGGGCTTTATTCACTGACATGGTGCAAACTACAAGTCTTGCAAGTGTGGAGATGACAGAGAAGATGCTAGACGAGTGAAACAGACAGAGGCTACGTGACTAAGCTAACACAATGAGACACGGGGCTAAGATGAAGTTCAGGGATAAACTAAGCTAGGATACACAGAGCTAGACACTAATACAGTCAAACACAGAGCTAGATGCTAACGCAGGTAAACACAGAGTTTGGCGCTAACACAGGGAAACAGAGGTAGACACTAACACAGGGAGCTACAAACCTAGACACTAACACAGGCAAACAGAGCTAGACACTAACACAGGGAAATACAGAATTACACAATAACATAGGGAAACACAGAGCTGGACACTAATACAGTCAAACACAGAGCTAGATGCTAACACAGGTAAACACAGAGTTAGGCGACAACACAGGGAAACAGCGGTAGGCACTAACACAAAGGAAATACAGAACTACACAATAACGCAGGAAAACACAGAGCTACACACTAACACAGAGAAACAGAGCTGGACACTAACACATGGCAACACAGAACTACGCACTGACATAGGGAAGCAGCTAGACACTAACACAGGGAAATACAGAACTACACAATAACACGGGAACAAAGGGCTAGACACTAACACGGAAACACAGATATGGACACTAACACAGGGAAACAGTGCTAGACACTAACACAGGGAAATAGAGCTAGACACTAACACAGGGAAACAGAACTAGGCTCTAACACAGGGAAATACAGAACTACACAATAACATGGGAACAAAGGGCCAGACACTAACACGGAAACACAGATATGGACACTAACACAGGGAAATAGAGCTAGACTCTAACACAGGGAAAAACAGAACTACACAATAACATAGGGAAACAGAGCTGGACACTAACACGGAAACACAGAGCTAGACACTAACACAGGGAAATACAGAACTAAACACTAACACAGCGAAACACAGAGCTAGGTACTAACACAGGGAAACAGAAATAGACACTAACAAAGGTAAACGGATCTGGACACTAACACAAGGAAACAGTGCTAGATACTAATACAGGGAATTGCAGAACTAGGTGCTAACACAGGGAAATCCAGAACTACACAATAACACATGGAAACACAGAGCTAGACACTAACACAGGGAAATGCAGAACTAAACACTAACACAGCGAAACACAGAGCTAGGTGCTAACACAGGGAAACAGAGCTGGACACTAACATAGGGAAACAGAAATAGACACTAGTGCAAGGTAATATAAAGCTGGACACTAACACAGGGAAACGCAGAACTAGACACTAACACAGGGAATCAGAGCTGATCACTAACACAGGGCAACACAGAACTAGACACTAACACAGGGAAACAGATCGGAACACTACCACGGAAACAGAACTAGACACTAATACAGGGAAATATAGAACAACACAATAACACAGGGAAACACAGAACTAGACACTAACAGGGAAACAGAGCTAGACACTTACACAGAGAAACACAGTTTAACAGTTCACATTCTCAATCAGCACTCTCAAAATGTCTTTCACTTGCTTTGTCACACAGCTGGAGCAAAATCAAGCTGCTTGCATTGATACCACTCTGCATTTTGCAACCCTTTGCTAGAAACACCCAAATTAGTCGTTCCTTAAGGCAGTCACACTAAATGGAAATGTGATTTACCTTATTAAAATACACAGTCCTCCAAAGACCCTTTTACTTAATAAGCTCAGGCATTCCGATGCCGGATTCCTCAAGTCAGCACATGCCTTTACATGTGAGTTTCTCACTTTCACCAAATCTCAAAATCAGCCCTTGGTTATAATTGTCTTTGATTGGTACATCTCAGTGGTCAGCATTTGTGATAGCAATGGTGCAGATGGCACTGAAACATCTGGTGCATCTTACAGCAAGGCAACAGCTTGGGGAATTGCAATTACAGCAAGAACAACAGAGCTTCTGTCAAAGCTCTGTCAGACACAGGGAAACAGAACTAGACACTAACACAGGGAACTACAGAACTACACAACAACACAATGAAACAGAGCTGGACACTACCACAGGGCAACACAGAGCTAGACAATAACACAGGGAAACACAGATCTTGACATTAACACAAGGAAACAGAACTAGACACTAACACAGGGAACTGCAGAACTACACAATAACACAGGGAAACACAGAACTAGACACTAACAGGGAAAGAGAGCTAGGCAGTAACACAGGGAACTACAGAACTACACAACAACACAGTGAAGCAGAGCTGGTCACTAACACAGGGAAACACAGAGCTAGACACTAACACAGGAAAACACATATCTTGATATTAACACAGGGAAATACAGAACTAGACACTAACAGGGAAACAGAAATAGACACTAACACAAGGAAATACAGAACTACACAATAACATAGGGAAACAATGCTATACACTAACACAGGGAAACACAGAATTAAACAACTAAACACTAAATTAAGGCAGTCACGCTAAATGGAAATGTGATATAGCTTATTAAAATACACAGTCCTCCAGAGACCCTGGTACTTAACAAGCTTGGGCATTTTTGCTGGATTCCTCAAGTCAGCACATGCCTTTACATGTGAGTTTCTCACTTTCACCAAATCTCAAAATCAGCCCTTGGTTGTAATTGTCTTTGATTGGTACATCCCAGTGGTCAGGATTTGTGATAGCAATGGTGCAGATGGCACGGAAACATCTGGTGTGTCTTACAGCAAGGCAACAGCTAAGGGGAATTGCAATTACAGCAAGAACAACAGAGGTTCTGTCAAAAAAATCAAAGCACGAACTGAATGCAGAAAGGGGACTTGCTGCATTTCTACTGATGCTCACTTTGATCTCACAGCATGAAAATGTTAACAATTGGTGACTGTTTTTTGGGGTAAGCCATAGCTTGGACCTTAGAGGTGCTCAAGTAACCCTAAATTGAGTGCCAGCAGCTCTTGAAATAGTCATTTCTGCTGTTGTTGTTTTGTAACTATGTTTGCCTTGAAAAATGTGGTTGTCGCAAATGGTATGATCCAAGAAATGATTGTCTGGCTCATAGGGTCGACATTAATGGAACTTTTCTCGGATTTGTTGGTGTCTTTCCAGGCACAATGTTTCCCCTGTCAAATGGATAGTCCCCTGTGGGAATGATAGCAAAAATTATATTGAAATGTAATTACGTTAAAATGTCTCATCATTGGGTGCTCTGAAATGTCTTTGAATGCGTCACAGAGACATGTCTAGCAGAAAACAATCCCTCACCAAAAGGTATATTACCCAAAAGTAGCTTCTGAGAGCCTTTTTCTGGGCAAAGGGGGAAGCTCTTCTTAACTTCAGATCCATAGTAAGTCTGAACATGACAGTGTTTTTTCTGAAAACATTCAAACACTACGCTAAGTGTTTTTTTTTTTTTTAGATTCTAACTAATTAGAGGCTAAACAAAATATTCCATTAATTAAAATCCCAGTCTGAAACACATGCTGAAAGTTGCTAGGTGATGCATATACATTTTGTTTAATGACTTCATATTGTTATACGCAGTGTTAGCCTGGGGCGATGAGTTCATATATTAATCAATTATTCCCTTAAATGAACGGCGAAAGCACTATTGTGTTTGAACAAAGGAAGCTGTGTGTGTGTGTGTGTGTGAGAGAGAGAGAGAGAGTTTGATAGCAGTGCTGTATGATCAGCAGATTATTGAGATCTGTTGATGTAAGGGGGTTGTCAGGCAGGCTTTCTTTCTCTCTGTGCTGCCAAAACTAATTAAATATCTTCTTAACATCAATCAGTTAAAGTCAAAGAGTGTCATGTGTGAAAGCGCTTGGTCTCTTGTCCAAGATGGCGACACGTCTGGATGCAGCACCTTTGATTAGATGCATTTATTTGATTTTATTTCCAGTTTGATTACCTGTCATGATGAAGGTGAACCGTTCACACAGCCGCGAGGAACTGCTTAACATTCTGGTGTTATATATAAAGACTCTGCGAAGAGCATCAACAATGTCTGGTGGACTAATAACACTACAGTTGAGAGGCATTGGTTGCCATACCTGGAATTTCTGCTACTTAAAACCAGTGCGCTACCACTACACCGAACCACTCTGGTTCAACCTCACCTCTCACAAGTCGAGGTTTGAGGTCAGTTGCGTTGCAATCCCACAATCCTGACAAGGACAAAAAGAGGTTCAAATGTGAAAAAAAGTTTTTTTAAATAAATAAGTCAAATTCATTCACTTTCTTATCTGCTTGATCTAGGACAGGTTTGTATGAGAGCCGGTGCCTAGCCAGCAGGCAGGAACAACCCTAGACTGGGCGCTAATCCATCGTAGGGCACACACACTCACACCCTAAGGCCACTTTAATGTAATTAGTTAACCAAAATCATGTCTTTGGACTGTGGAAGGAAACTAGAATACCTGGAGTTAACCCACACAGACACAGGGAGGACCCAGATCCCTCCTCCTGGGATCAAATCCAGGACCTTCTTGCTGTGAGGTCACAGTGCTACCCATCGAGCTTCCCGAAATAACCCAACATCCTAATTTGACTTGACTATGAGGTTGGGTTCTCATGCTAGACAATAATCTCTGGATCACGTTTGACATTTCAGTGCATTCCAGTGTCTGATGGTTGTGGTCGAGGTTCCCAATCAAATATTGATTAATATGCAAACTTGTACTCGATAGCCATTAAGGACAGCAGGGCAGAAAGATGATGAATGGTACTGTTGGACGCAGAAACGTGTCATATGGAGAGTCACTGCCATTGGTTGTCTATGGAGAATCCAGAAATATACACTTTATATTATAAACGTGTTAAAAGTGAGTATTGCTGAAGTTTTATGATGAATGGTCATAGCCAAACCTCTAGGAAAATAGCAAGTTCTGAAATTTCACACAAATGCAAGAGGCCAAAACTATCAAGTGCTACAATGAAAGTGGTTGTTATGATGATCGCCTTAGGAAAAGAAGACCACATGCTGCCTCCACTGCAGACGACAAGCATATTAGAGTCAATAGCCTAAGAAATCGCCAGTTAACTGCACCACGGATTAGAGTTGAAATAAATGCTTCACTGAGCTCTAGCAGCAAACAGTCATCAATGTCAAATAATTGATTTGTGTTACTTGATTACCACTAGGGCTTTTTGCAACTGTAAGAGCGATGAAAATTGCTAAAATAAAGAAAAAATGCATTAAGACCAGGTGTGTCCAAACAGCAAGGAACAAGGCACAGTGAATGGCAACATCATTAGAGATGTTAACTATTGTGTTAGACCTCTACTGGCCTTCAAAACTGCAGCAATACTTCACAGCATAGAGTCCATTAGGTGTTGAAATCGTTCTGCAGGAATATTGACTCACGCAGACTGGATAGCTTCTCGCAGTTGGCGCAAATTAGATGGAGGTACTGACCTGCTCTGAACAGCCTGTCCTACAACGTCCCAGAGATGCACTATATCATTAAGATATGGGAACTGTGAAGGCCAGGGAAGCAAGAAAAACTCTCTGCCATGTTCCTGGTATCAATCCATGCCTATACGACCCTTTTGGAATGGTTCATTGTCCTGCTTAAGTGTCCTTCTACCATTGGGTAAACACCTGAAAGGAAAGGACGGTTGGCCACAATAGATATTACTAGGAAAGTTCTACTGTCCAAATGTCCATCTACAGGTATCCAGGACTAAGGGTGTTCCAAGATACATCAGTACTCAACCTCCACCAACCTGAACTGTTGACACCCGACAGGATGGGTTCAGGATCAACATGGGCCTGATCCACTGATCCATAGAAAACTTGCTCACTTGACAACTTGTCCCAATTTGTTAGCCAGGTTCTTTGTAGTTCTTTTAGCTGTTGGTCATTCTTGAGTCTGTTAGCTCCGCACATTGTTAGCTCAGCTCTCGTCTTGCAGTTATCACCATATTTGCGATAAGTCTGGTGCTAATGAACCGCACACACTCTCATTGTTCTTCTTGTATCTAGAATGTGACAGTGCTATTTTTAGGGCCAAAACAATGCACCTACTGTATATCACTTATCAAGCAACTTAATTATTTTTCTTCTGTCCTGCTGGATATTCTGCTAACTTAATCAACTATTCCTTTCATTTCATTTTCCTTTCAACTTTCATCAGCTAGTCCTTTCATTTTAGTGGATTCTCATTATTATTCTTTGGAAATCACCCTGCAAAACATCAACACAACAGCCCTCCTTATTAAGACACTTAGCAAACCACGGACCTTAGGGTAGGTTCATTCAACACTGCAGGTAATAACATTGCTGTTGTTTTGCTGTGCTGCAACCAAGCGCCTGAAAAAATATCCATTCACCCACCAATTTTCTCTTGAAAACACAGCCCACCACTCGGCCTCCAATGTCAGCTCTGGTAAACAAGGCCAATCGTGCTCTAGTCATTCTGCGTCGTGCAGCAACTGGCTCACTGTGTGTTACCAGACACGTTTGCTTGCCTACTGCATAGAGCTGGCTCTCTGGTTAATATGATTAAGGTCATATTTGAACACTTGGTTGGTTAAGCCTACCTGGCTTGCTTTGAAGATTCCCAGCAGGCTGAAAAGTGCTGACGGCTTTTGAAGAGGGAGGAAATCCAGGGAGGGAATTTACTACGCAGCACCACAGAGGAGGCTCTCATACCACAGCGGATACGGACACTGGTTATTTTATTGGCATTTTCAGTCAGAGGTGTATTACGGGGTCATTTAATGCCTGATCAAAGCGGTCATTAAGCAAAATAAAGAGGACAATTCTCCTGACTGGTGGAATAAGAGTCCCGCTGTGCTGATCGGGCACTTTAGTGTACAGAGGGACAGTGTTTAAAATCCTGTACATTTGCTTTCAAGCTGATCTTTAACCTGCACATGTGCAGCACAAGCACAGCATGGTACTATGGCATAGTTTGCTGAGTATCTTAAAATATTTAGCTGAGCTTACTTTCCAGGAGCGCTACTATTTTCTTTGGGTACATACTGTACTTGGGTTTCCTTCCAGCTCCCGAAAATCGGCCTCTAGAAATTGTCCCTAGGTGTGAGTGAGTGGGTGAGTGGGTGTCTTGATGTGATTTATATCGGCAACAACTCTGATCAGGATGAAGCAGTTACTGGAGAAAAATTACAACTTTCTGCTATGTTGGTGGTGTACTATAAGAAACTAATTTATAAAACATTATTATTATTATTATTATTATTACAGGTAAGTGCAGTTTAAGGACTATGCGATCAACATCTGTTCAGTTTAACGACTGAGGTCTTAACAGTTGTAGCTAGTTCTGCATTTTCTGAAGGAACTACAACAATGCTTGAAATGTGACAAATAGAAAGAATGTGTTTGTGCGTCCCCATACTTTTGGCCGTGTCCAGGCTTGCATCACACTACTTTTGGCCGTGTGCAGGCGTGTGTCCCAATACTTTTGGCCACGTGCAGGTTTGTGTCCCAGTACTTTTTTGGCCTCGTGGGGTTGCATTCCATTACTTTTGGGTGCATGCAGATTTATGTCCCAATACTTTTGGCCGCGTTCCAGAGTGTGTCCCAATACTTTTGAGCACATTGGACGTGCGTCACAATACTTTTAGCCAAGTTTAGGTTTGTGTCTCAATACGTTTGGCCACGTGCAGGTTGTGTCCAAGTACTTTTGGCTCCATGTGGGTGTACATCCCATTACTTTTGGTTGCAATCAGGCATGCGTCCCAATACATTTGGCCGTGTTCGGCATGTGTCCAAATACTTTTGGAAATGTGCAGGTTTGCATCCCAATACTTTTGGCTATGTAAATAGACATCCACTTCAGCAGCACACACACACACTGAGTGACAATCTTTTCCCGATTGGAGGTTCCCTGTATATAAGCTGCAATAATCAAAATAATAAATACATATTGCTGCACCATGGTAATAAAATAATACAATCAAATGATGAATAAATAAAATTTATTCAACAAACCAATCCCACAAACACTGAGGTGGTTTCAGGTCATTGACAGGACTCGTGGGTTTTAACCAATACCAAATATTATTGTTTAGTTTCTTTTGTAACTTTCTCCCCAACATACCCATTTTGATTAAAAGAGAAGGCGCTGGTTCATCCAGTCTGAACTTTGCTCTTTTCTCTCTGAATGCCATGTCCACTCTGATCTTGTGGGAATGGAGTTTGGCATTTCTAACTGCACTTACTGTGTAAGACCGCCTCCATCACCCAGCGTTAATGCAGCATTTAACTGCTACCTACTTACATTAATGGCGCTGTGGGTACGGTACAATAATGCGGCTCCGGATCTAACAGCCGGGAGATGACTGAGGGGCAAATTGGCACTTGCAGCATCTGTCTTGCACCTCCTCAGACCCTGGCTGTGGTGTGTAGAGAGACTCGCCAGGCTGCTGGCCCCATTAACTCCCTGAGCTGCCTCCCATCTGTCAGTCTCCACAAAGTCACCTGGCATAAAGATCCCAAATTCCAGAGACGGCTGCATGGAATAGTGGTGGACTAAAGCTAACCTTTTATTTAACCTTTGGGAAAACATCTTATCACAGTCTTCCACCATGTCAAGACAAAGTGCTTCACTTCGGTACCTCAGTGTCAGTATTTCTCCCTTTCTATGGATATGTCTCTTCATTTCAGTCCACCTAATATTCTTCTGTCCTGTTCACGTTCATCTACCGCCAGTATGATCCATTTATTTAGTGGCCTTAGGGTTCTAGTATCATCGTGTTCTGTTTATCTCATGTCATTTTGCCCTTGTTATCGGTGGATAGCATGGCAGTCTCACAGCAAGAAGGTCCTGGGTTCAATCCCAGGGTGGAGTGACCTGGGTCCTTTCTGTGTGGAGTCTGCATGTCCCCCCGTGTCCATTTGAGTTTACTCCGGTTACTCCATGTTCCTTCTACAGTCCAAATACATCTCAGTGGTGGTACTGGACTCTTGACCAAAATGTTATGGGCACTTACCGAAAATTCCCTAATTCATATCTTTCATTGACTATTCTAGCTTATGTTCATCTTGTGTCATTGTGTTCATCTAATAGCCTAAGGATTCATCAAGTGTCCTTATCTGCATGTGTTCTTTAATTACTGTTTTTATCTTGTATAATTATTTTCAGTTCTTCTTTATCTAGTGCCCTTAAGGGCCACAGTCTTGCCAACAGTGGTTATGGTACTAGACACTTGATCATAAAGTTAAGAGTCCCATCAACACCATGCTTTTGGGTCCCTGAGCAAGGCACTTCACCTCCATAGTAAGAGATGCTGTTCATGGTCATCCTAGTATCCTTAGATTTAAGGAATCCCTATAGCTGACAGTGGCAGCACTGGACTCTTTAGAAAGTTGAGGCTTGGTTAGTTTCCTATCTCAGTTGTAAGTGAAAGATTCTGTTAATTTTCTTTAACTATCCTAAAGTCTAAAAATCTGATGGAGCCTAAGGATCCATCTAATGTCGTCCTGTTTGGCTTATGTTCATGCAGTGCCCCAGTGTCCGTCTAGTATCCTTACCTGTATGTAAGGATGTTCTGTATGTTCTGTTCAAGGTAATCCTAGTGTCTTTGCATTTACTGTAAGTCTATACAGGTGACATTGGTGGCACTGGAATCTTGACCAGAGAGTCGTGGGTTCCACCAATACTAAGATATCATTGAGCAAGACACTTATCCAAAATGGCTCAGTTGAAGAGAATGATTGTGTTTGCGTCCCTAGTCTTGCTTACATCTCCTGTCATAGTGTTCATCTAATAGCCTAAGGATTTATCTAATGTCCTTATGTTCGATTTGTGTGTTCGCACAGTGCCCTAATGTCCATCTAGTATCCTTATCTTTTTATAGGTGCTGGTTTTTATTTTTATTTTCATCTTGCTTCCTTATTTTCAATTCTTGTGCTCTTAAGTGGTTAAGGTACTAGACACTCGATCATAAAATTAAGGGTCCCATCAATACCATGTTCTTGAGTGACTGAGCAAGGCACTTCATCTTAAGCTTATTGGATTGTATCGCAATTGTAAGAGATTCTGTTCTGTCTGTGGATGTTCCATTAAGGTTCATCCACTGTTTTAATGTTTATCTGGCATCCCTAGGTTCTTCTAGTGTCTCTGCGTTCATTTTGCATTGGTATGTTCAGCAGTTGTTCATGTAGTGTCCAGTTATGGGTCAATGGCAGTTTAGTGGCTCTTTATATACACATCCATGATCATAATGATACATTTTTTCACTGCACTTCTAGCTTTATGTCAAATTTGGGAACCCGTGGTCAAATGAGACATTTTGATTAGGTTGTCATCTCTTTGATGACTATGCATTCCCACTTTAAGGTTTGGTTTGCATCAGTCTCATCATGATTTCAGACTGGCTTGCTGTTTCTTCTTTTCATTCCTTAATTTTCATCCCCACCTAATCCAGTCCAGCACAAGGCATAAGCCAAGAACCAACCCTAGACAGAATGCCAGTCCATCTTAATATCTCACTGTGCCAGTGCTGTTCCTTAAATGTAAGTATATTTCTATTTCTATCTCTGTGTCTAGTTTCCTAGTTTGGTTGTGAATTTTTACACCTAAGTTTTAGGTCTTGCTTTTTTCTAGTTACTAATTTCTTGTCCTCATCTAGCATGTTTGCCTGTTTACTGTTACCATGTCTTACTGGTTTTCTGACCCTTTCCATTGACCCTGAAACTAATCTGAGGTTTCATACTCGTATCACTGCACAGTGAAGACAACTTTTCCAACTAATGATGTAGTGATTAGGCGTCTAAAGCACCAGGGGCCATGGGGCAATGATGGGATGTGGCTGTTTTCATTGGAGCAATGAATCAATGTCTGCTGAAGCTCTAAAAGCTGCTGTTCCCCGTGAAAACTCTGCTGCTAGAAATACCCAGTGAACTTTTTTCTTTTTCTCTCTCCATGTTGAGCTATATACTGTAGAATGGCACTTGTCTCTTTGCTTTCTGTTCTTGCCAGAGGCATTTATAATTCAGCTCTACTTACTGTACTGTATATACAGCTCTGGGAAAGAAAGTTTCATTGTCTTACATTGACTAGAATATAATAATAATTAATGATAATTTAATTTAATGTTATATTTTACAAAATATATTCTGAAATGTAATATTATGTAATTATATATTTCCATTTTCTTTTTTATTTTTGTATGATATTTTTTTATCTGGATTACTAAAAATCTTGGTCTTGACTCAGCAACTGAAGCAACTGAATGAGCTAAGTTGCATCTCAGAGGCAATTCCACTGCCTTTGGCCTCTGGTGTATTGGCATGACTCTCCTGCCTGTGCAATCCAATCACATGCCATTGATCCTCCTGCTCTTAATTCTCTAACCCATATTGTTGGTGTTGCTGTCATTGACCCTCCTGCCCATTCTGTTGACCTTCCTGCCATTGGACACTCCTGTTAATGACCCTACTGCTGAATTTGACTTGCTAATACAGTAAGGAAAGTGTACATACATATTTGTTGGATAATGCCTTCTATTGTCACTAACCAGTTGTACTGCCGCCGCTCATCTAAGATAGAATACAGAAATGTACGCTTTATATTATGAACGTGTTACAAGCGTGTGTTGCTGAAAGAGCAGAGATCAATAATCAGGAGGGATGTCCACAAACTTTAGTCTATATTGTATATGTGACGGGCCCCTGCACCCTCCATGCCTTCAAGAACCCAGCAAAGCAAAATCACAACTGCATGTGAAGTAACTAATCCCTTTGAGTTCCATGACCCTCCATTACCTTATTCCTTAGTCCTGGCCTCCAGTGCTTTGACAGTTCTGCCCTGGTTCTCTCCATTCCCATATTTAGGTTAATTGAACCATGCTCTGGAGACCTTGCATTAGAAGAGTATTTTGTAATCTCTTCTTTGGAGGCAATATCTATTCCAGTTTTACATAGATTAGCTTTCACTTTCAGCCTTTTTTCTTGTAATTTTTAACTTTTTCGTTATCTCTAATAACCCTGGATACACACACGCTCGAGAAGGTTTAAACAAAACCACTGATCTTGTTTCCTTTCTCTTCTGACAATTGGCAAATATCCCACTGCGCTCGCGCGTGTTTGGACTGAACGCTAGCTTTCTGTCGCCACTCTGAATGCAATCAGGCTTGTTTGAGATAATGGCTAAGAAGCGCTCCAAAGTTTGCCGTGATAAGACCTGTTTAAAAATGCATAGAAATGGCCTCGCCTCCTGGGGTATTCGGCGCTACCCAAGTCTAGCAGAAGTGTCATATTCCAGATGAATAGCTGGTGTGGTGAATAAATAAAATAATAGCTCTTTCTGTGTAGCAATTGTGTGCTGAAATTATAATGCCCAGGTTACCACATGGGAATTGGGGGTGCCTGCATTATATTCACAATGTGCTGCAAGTATCATTCATATATACTCGGTTACTTTTTAATCACAGTAGAGCCATGGACTAGTATGTCTTTTCCCATACATGCTCGATTGGCGATAATTCTGGCAACCGGGCATGCCAAGGAAGTGTTGCAATCTAGAGGAGGCATTCCTGGGAACCCTTGAACATTATCTTGCTCACAAATGCCAGTTGGGAAGCCCTGCCATGAGAGGCTGCATATGCGGCTGCAGGATTTCCTGCACATATCACTGATCTGTTAGTGTCCCTCGTATCACTACTAGAGGTGGGATTGAAGTGCCCACCAAGAGGTCTCCATACTCGAACCTGACTGTTGTCAGATCCCAAACAGAACCTGGATGTGTTGCTAAAGATGGTGCGGTTCTAGTCTGTAGCATTCTAGGTTTTTTATTCATGATACAACTTCAAATGAAGGTGAAGGTAGCTGACTGTCAATGGCAGTACACGTTACCCAATTCTGATCTCTTTCGGTTGCAAACTCATCCTACTCTGATCTCAATCACATCAACCCTCACCTCTTTTCGATCTCTACCAATTTTGTTCTCACCCAGCTCTGATCTCACCCATTTCCCAGTGCAAGCAGTTCCAGTCTCATCCCGATCAAATCACATCTACTTCTAATCTTACCCAGTTCTGATCTCACCCATGTCAGATTGCAGCCAGTTCTCAGGTCAGCCAGTTCTGATCTCTTTCAGCTGCAGTCTAATCCACCTCTATCATCCACCTCAAAACTCACCCAGTTTTGGTCATACCCAATAAAGAGTAATCCAACTCCAATTTCAACCAGCTTTGATTTCACTCAGGTTTTCTTTGAACCACCTTGGATGCCATCCTGTTCTAATCCCAACCAGGGTTTGATTTCCCCAGTTCTTATATTATTTCCAATTCAAATTTTAACCATTTTGGTTCTCATACAGTCCTGATCTCATCCAGCTCTGATTTGATCCAGCTTCAGCCTCGCCCAGATCTTATCCCAGTCTGCCCCTGTTCAGGTTCAATTTTCCACATTACTTATCTCATCCACCTAGAACCCATCCAGGTCTAAGCTGACCCAGCTGTAATCTCATCCAATTTTTTATCCTATTCCACTCTTTCTTTCTTCCTTCTAGGTACCAGAAGCATGTATTATTTGTAGTTTTATTTTTCCTTCTCATATATAGCAGATTTAGGTCGTGTGTTAATTATCAGACACCGTAGGGTGAGATACGGTAGGGATAAATAAAAAAATCATAGTGCAGATGGCGATATGTCACCGTCTGCGGTTCCATAACTCCCCATTTCATTGTTTCACAGTCTTACCACATAGGCCGTCTGATTAAATCCTCACACATTTCCAGAACAGAAAAGAAAGATCTTGCTTCATTCCATGTGTTCCTTTGCATGAACCCAAGCAGCCTGTGAAGTATCTTCCTGTTAGTAATGGAGTTCAGTGCAATGTGAATCCTGAGTGTACACAGCCTGCACTCACTGTTCTGCTGTGTTAACAAAGGATTTCAAATAAGAAGCTCACTTCCCTGGCACAGCTCCCCAGAGTGTTTGTACAAAAAATCTGCAGAAGACAGCGGGTGAGACAAGAGTTTCAAATTTCTTCCATATAGTGTTTTAGAGAAACTTGGGGTATTGGAACCACACCCAGATCTTTGACCCATGGTTAACAGCAAGTATTAAACATTTTAAAGTGCATGTCTGTGCTTGTTTGAAGTTTACATGCTCTGGTTAGTCATCTGTAGAGGTGGTCAGGGTTTTTCTGTTTTATTTTGTTTATTTAATTTTATTTGTTTAACGTCGCATCAACATCAGTGGCTGTTCAGGCAGGAGCATCCAGTGTTAATGACATCAGTGATAATTATGACGAAAAATATTGAATAATGTCGGCAACATAAGAACTACATAAAACCCAGCTCTATGACGAAATCACTCTATGAGCTCTATGACTTTTCATGAATAAATAAAAAGTAAACGATACGAGAGGGGAAGGGATTATCGGGCTTAAGCTCCTAATGCTTGTAGCAAAGCATTGGTTCATCTTGGTTCATCTGTGCATTAAAACGTATGCACTCAATGTGCTTCCATTATTAGCGTTTGCATCCACCTTCCCAAATCGCACCCTACGCTCTACATTCTGTAGATACAACTCTCCTCAAAGTCTGCTCTTTGGTCCTGGGTTCACATGGCTTTAAATACACATTTGGGTAGAGCCCATTTGGGACAGAGCCCATTTTTTGCCTGCAGGCCCACAGCGCACTGTAACTTACACAGCCCCTAAAGTTGCTGTTTCAGTAACATTGAACCTAATGGACATCACAAAATACTTAAAAAAGAGAAAGAGAAAAAAGTCAGTCCCCAGGGTCAGTCTGGGAAAATGCTGTTTCAGGTCCATGCAGTTTTAGAACGATAGCAGTATTTATAGTAATAGAGCTATAGCTGCATAAAATAACATTATTACAGTTAACCTT